>OY998098.1:600000-602500 GCA_963921955.1 Aleiodes alternator | reverse complement strand
TTTTTTTTATATAAATTTTATATTTCCCGTTTTACAATACACAATAATTGGTATTATATTTTTATTTCTTTTTCAAAGAATTCATTCTCCTTCCATTCGTTAGACTAAAAAACGACATGGTAAATTATTTAAGTTGATAAATAAATTGTGTTTATTCGCTCGGAATCGAGAGAGTTGATGCTCAGTTATTTTCTACATTTCATATTGTAGAATAACAAATTTTTGTATCTAAAACGCCGTAGCGCGTACCACATAAAGAGTCATTCAGTCTGAGACGTCGACTCGTGGCAATGCTGCATCATATAGTACCCGGCGAAATTGCTAAACGAGACCTGGAGCACCCAGTATGAATACACGGTGGAACAGGTATACCCCAAGCTGTAGAATTTTATACTTGTAATAGCAGTCGACTCTTTTGGACTTGGTAAAAATTATAAATTTATTTTTTTCAAATGCAATTATGTTATAAATTGGATGATAATGAAATGAAATAAATAAACAAATGATTTAATAATAATAAAAATGATTAAATACATAAATAATAACGAGAAATAATATTTTTTTTCAAAATAAAACATTTAAGTATTGTGGATAGTATACATGTGTACATATGAAAATGTTTGTAATTTACATTATTAATAATAATATAATCTACAATTAATTATCAATATGATAAGATAGTTTTTTTATAATTTTGTATGCAAGAAAATGCAAAAAAAATAATAATAATAGATATTGAGAAAAAAAATAAGATATATTCTTCAAGTATTGCGAATGGTGTAGAAGTACTAATGATTTGATTCATAGTTGTTTTTGATTCATACAGTTTCCACCTCTTGTAAAATAATGATTAAATAATTGAATTGAATAATGATAGAATAATAATTTTTATTTTGGGATTATTTATGAAAATTGAATTCCGATAATTTAAAAGGGCTTTTGCATGAAAAAAAAAAATGATTAATGAAAATAATACGGAAAATAAAAAAAAATTGAAGTATTATGGATGGCGGCGTAAGTTATTGGAGATGGAGAAAGTGCTAAACATTGAATCATTTATAATTATTATTATTATTATTTCATATATTTTCTAGTTGCTTGGAAAATAATTTTTAAATATTATTATTTAATGAGAGAGGTAATTGTGGATATGAAAATTATTTGCATCCAAGTATTGTGAGTAGCGTAATATGATTGATGCTGCATGTGCCAACGGAGAGTGTTTAAGATTTGATTCATAGTTGTTTTTGATTCATACAGTTTCCACCTCTTGTAAAATAATGATTAAGTAATTTGATTGAAAATAATGATTTTCATTTTGGAATTATTTATTGAAATTGAATTCCGATAATTTAAAAGGGTTTTTGTATGAAAAAAAAAAAAAAAAAATGATTAATGAAAATAATACGAAAAATAAAGAAAAATTGAAGTATTATGGATGGCGGCGTAGGTTATTGGAGATGGAGAAAGTGCTAAACATTGAATCATTTATAATTATTATTATTATTATTTCATATATTTTCTATTTGCTTGGAAAATAATTTTCAAATATTATCATTTAATGAGAGAGGTAATTGTGAATATGAAAATTCTTTGCATCCAAGTATTGTGAGTAGCGTAATATAATGCTGCATATGCCAACGGGAGAGTGATTAAGATTTGATTCATAGTTGTTTTTGATTCATACAATTTCCACCTCTTGTAAAATAATGATTAAATAATTGAATTGAATAATGATAAAATAATTATTTTCATTTTAGTATTATTGATTAAAATTGAATTCCAATAATTTAAAAAGGCTTTTGTATGAAAAAAAAAATGATTAAAAAAAAATAATACGAAAAAAAAAAAAAAAATTCAAGTATTATGGATGGTGGCGTAGGTTATTGGACATTGAGAGAGTGCTAAACATTGCATCATTTATAATTATTATTATTATTATTTCATATATTTTCTAGTTGCTTGGAGAGTAATTGATAAATATTATTATTCAATAAGAGAGGTAATTGAGGATATGAAAATTATTTGCATTCAAGTATTGTGAGTAGCGTAATATGATTGATGCTGCTTGTGCCAAGGGAGAATGATTGAGATTTGATTCATAGTTGTTTTTGATTCATACAGTTTCCACCGATTGTAAAATAATGATAGAATAATCATTTTCATTTTGGAATTATTTATTAAAATTGAATTCCGATAATTTAAAAGGGCTTTTGTATGAAAAAGTATGATTAATGAAAATAATACGGAAAAAAAAAAAAAACTTGAAGTATTATGGATGGCGACGTAGGTTATTGGACATTGAGAGAGTGGTAAACATTGAATCATTTATAATTATTATTATTATTATTATTTCATATATTTTCTAGTTGCTTGGAAAGTAATTGATAAATATTATTATTTAATGAGAGAGGTAATTGAGAATATGAAAATTATTTGCATCCAAGTATTGTGAGTAGCGCAATATAATTGATGCTGCTTGTGCCAAGGAAGAGTGATT
>OY998098.1:587500-590000 GCA_963921955.1 Aleiodes alternator | reverse complement strand
CCATAACTGATTTAATGAGCCATTCGCGGTTTCACCTTAATTCGGCATGTACTGAGACATGCATGGCTTAATCTTTGAGACAAGCATATCACTACTGGCAGGATCAACCAGGGAGCTTCGTTTGTAAATTTCAAACTTTTCAATCATAACTTTAAAAAAAGTGTATGATGAATGTGTGCTGTTGTATTCGCACATAATATGTACGACAACACATTTCATTTTATTTTTTGACTGTTCTTTCATAAAAGACAGACAACTCTATGGGTAAATATTTTTTTTTATATAAATTTTATATTTCCCGTTTTACAATACACAATAATTGGTATTATATTTTTATTTCTTTTTCAAAGAATTCATTCTCCTTCCATTCGTTAGACTAAAAAACGACATGGTAAATTATTTAAGTTGATAAATAAATTGTGTTTATTCGCTCGGAATCGAGAGAGTTGATGCTCAGTTATTTTCTACATTTCATATTGTAGAATAACAAATTTTTGTATCTAAAACGCCGTAGCGCGTACCACATAAAGAGTCATTCAGTCTGAGACGTCGACTCGTGGCAATGCTGCATCATATAGTACCCGGCGAAATTGCTAAACGAGACCTGGAGCACCCAGTATGAATACACGGTGGAACAGGTATACCCCAAGCTGTAGAATTTTATACTTGTAATAGCAGTCGACTCTTTTGGACTTGGTAAAAATTATAAATTTATTTTTTTCAAATGCAATTATGTTATAAATTGGATGATAATGAAATGAAATAAATAAACAAATGATTTAATAATAATAAAAATGATTAAATACATAAATAATAACGAGAAATAATATTTTTTTTCAAAATAAAACATTTAAGTATTGTGGATAGTATACATGTGTACATATGAAAATGTTTGTAATTTACATTATTAATAATAATATAATCTACAATTAATTATCAATATGATAAGATAGTTTTTTTATAATTTTGTATGCAAGAAAATGCAAAAAAAATAATAATAATAGATATTGAGAAAAAAAATAAGATATATTCTTCAAGTATTGCGAATGGTGTAGAAGTACTAATGATTTGATTCATAGTTGTTTTTGATTCATACAGTTTCCACCTCTTGTAAAATAATGATTAAATAATTGAATTGAATAATGACAGAATAATAATTTTTATTTTGGGATTATTTATGAAAATTGAATTCCGATAATTTAAAAGGGCTTTTGCATGAAAAAAAAAAATGATTAATGAAAATAATACGGAAAATAAAAAAAAATTGAAGTATTATGGATGGCGGCGTAAGTTATTGGAGATGGAGAAAGTGCTAAACATTGAATCATTTATAATTATTATTATTATTATTTCATATATTTTCTAGTTGCTTGGAAAATAATTTTTAAATATTATTATTTAATGAGAGAGGTAATTGTGGATATGAAAATTATTTGCATCCAAGTATTGTGAGTAGCGTAATATGATTGATGCTGCATGTGCCAACGGAGAGTGTTTAAGATTTGATTCATAGTTGTTTTTGATTCATACAGTTTCCACCTCTTGTAAAATAATGATTAAGTAATTTGATTGAAAATAATGATTTTCATTTTGGAATTATTTATTGAAATTGAATTCCGATAATTTAAAAGGGTTTTTGTATGAAAAAAAAAAAAAAAAATGATTAATGAAAATAATACGAAAAATAAAGAAAAATTGAAGTATTATGGATGGCGGCGTAGGTTATTGGAGATGGAGAAAGTGCTAAACATTGAATCATTTATAATTATTATTATTATTATTTCATATATTTTCTATTTGCTTGGAAAATAATTTTCAAATATTATCATTTAATGAGAGAGGTAATTGTGAATATGAAAATTCTTTGCATCCAAGTATTGTGAGTAGCGTAATATAATGCTGCATATGCCAACGGGAGAGTGATTAAGATTTGATTCATAGTTGTTTTTGATTCATACAATTTCCACCTCTTGTAAAATAATGATTAAATAATTGAATTGAATAATGATAAAATAATTATTTTCATTTTAGTATTATTGATTAAAATTGAATTCCAATAATTTAAAAAGGCTTTTGTATGAAAAAAAAAATGATTAAAAAAAAATAATACGAAAAAAAAAAAAAAAATTCAAGTATTATGGATGGTGGCGTAGGTTATTGGACATTGAGAGAGTGCTAAACATTGCATCATTTATAATTATTATTATTATTATTTCATATATTTTCTAGTTGCTTGGAGAGTAATTGATAAATATTATTATTCAATAAGAGAGGTAATTGAGGATATGAAAATTATTTGCATTCAAGTATTGTGAGTAGCGTAATATGATTGATGCTGCTTGTGCCAAGGGAGAATGATTGAGATTTGATTCATAGTTGTTTTTGATTCATACAGTTTCCACCGATTGTAAAATAATGATAGAATAATCATTTTCATTTTGGAATTATTTATTAAAATTGAATTCCGATAATTTAAAAGGGCTTTTGTATGAAAAAGTAT
>OY998098.1:575000-577500 GCA_963921955.1 Aleiodes alternator | reverse complement strand
TATGATGAATGTGTGCTGTTGTATTCGCACATAATATGTACGACAACACATTTCATTTTATTTTTTGACTGTTCTTTCATAAAAGACAGACAACTCTATGGGTAAATATTTTTTTTTATATAAATTTTATATTTCCCGTTTTACAATACACAATAATTGGTATTATATTTTTATTTCTTTTTCAAAGAATTCATTCTCCTTCCATTCGTTAGACTAAAAAACGACATGGTAAATTATTTAAGTTGATAAATAAATTGTGTTTATTCGCTCGGAATCGAGAGAGTTGATGCTCAGTTATTTTCTACATTTCATATTGTAGAATAACAAATTTTTGTATCTAAAACGCCGTAGCGCGTACCACATAAAGAGTCATTCAGTCTGAGACGTCGACTCGTGGCAATGCTGCATCATATAGTACCCGGCGAAATTGCTAAACGAGACCTGGAGCACCCAGTATGAATACACGGTGGAACAGGTATACCCCAAGCTGTAGAATTTTATACTTGTAATAGCAGTCGACTCTTTTGGACTTGGTAAAAATTATAAATTTATTTTTTTCAAATGCAATTATGTTATAAATTGGATGATAATGAAATGAAATAAATAAACAAATGATTTAATAATAATAAAAATGATTAAATACATAAATAATAACGAGAAATAATATTTTTTTTCAAAATAAAACATTTAAGTATTGTGGATAGTATACATGTGTACATATGAAAATGTTTGTAATTTACATTATTAATAATAATATAATCTACAATTAATTATCAATATGATAAGATAGTTTTTTTATAATTTTGTATGCAAGAAAATGCAAAAAAAATAATAATAATAGATATTGAGAAAAAAAATAAGATATATTCTTCAAGTATTGCGAATGGTGTAGAAGTACTAATGATTTGATTCATAGTTGTTTTTGATTCATACAGTTTCCACCTCTTGTAAAATAATGATTAAATAATTGAATTGAATAATGATAGAATAATAATTTTTATTTTGGGATTATTTATGAAAATTGAATTCCGATAATTTAAAAGGGCTTTTGCATGAAAAAAAAAAATGATTAATGAAAATAATACGGAAAATAAAAAAAAATTGAAGTATTATGGATGGCGGCGTAAGTTATTGGAGATGGAGAAAGTGCTAAACATTGAATCATTTATAATTATTATTATTATTATTTCATATATTTTCTAGTTGCTTGGAAAATAATTTTTAAATATTATTATTTAATGAGAGAGGTAATTGTGGATATGAAAATTATTTGCATCCAAGTATTGTGAGTAGCGTAATATGATTGATGCTGCATGTGCCAACGGAGAGTGTTTAAGATTTGATTCATAGTTGTTTTTGATTCATACAGTTTCCACCTCTTGTAAAATAATGATTAAGTAATTTGATTGAAAATAATGATTTTCATTTTGGAATTATTTATTGAAATTGAATTCCGATAATTTAAAAGGGTTTTTGTATGAAAAAAAAAAAAAAAAAATGATTAATGAAAATAATACGAAAAATAAAGAAAAATTGAAGTATTATGGATGGCGGCGTAGGTTATTGGAGATGGAGAAAGTGCTAAACATTGAATCATTTATAATTATTATTATTATTATTTCATATATTTTCTATTTGCTTGGAAAATAATTTTCAAATATTATCATTTAATGAGAGAGGTAATTGTGAATATGAAAATTCTTTGCATCCAAGTATTGTGAGTAGCGTAATATAATGCTGCATATGCCAACGGGAGAGTGATTAAGATTTGATTCATAGTTGTTTTTGATTCATACAATTTCCACCTCTTGTAAAATAATGATTAAATAATTGAATTGAATAATGATAAAATAATTATTTTCATTTTAGTATTATTGATTAAAATTGAATTCCAATAATTTAAAAAGGCTTTTGTATGAAAAAAAAAATGATTAAAAAAAAATAATACGAAAAAAAAAAAAAAAATTCAAGTATTATGGATGGTGGCGTAGGTTATTGGACATTGAGAGAGTGCTAAACATTGCATCATTTATAATTATTATTATTATTATTTCATATATTTTCTAGTTGCTTGGAGAGTAATTGATAAATATTATTATTCAATAAGAGAGGTAATTGAGGATATGAAAATTATTTGCATTCAAGTATTGTGAGTAGCGTAATATGATTGATGCTGCTTGTGCCAAGGGAGAATGATTGAGATTTGATTCATAGTTGTTTTTGATTCATACAGTTTCCACCGATTGTAAAATAATGATAGAATAATCATTTTCATTTTGGAATTATTTATTAAAATTGAATTCCGATAATTTAAAAGGGCTTTTGTATGAAAAAGTATGATTAATGAAAATAATACGGAAAAAAAAAAAAAACTTGAAGTATTATGGATGGCGACGTAGGTTATTGGACATTGAGAGAGTGGTAAACATTGAATCATTTATAATTATTATTATTATTATTATTTCATATATTTTCTAGTTGCTTGGAAAGTAATTGATAA
>OY998098.1:562500-565000 GCA_963921955.1 Aleiodes alternator | reverse complement strand
TTATATTTTTATTTCTTTTTCAAAGAATTCATTCTCCTTCCATTCGTTAGACTAAAAAACGACATGGTAAATTATTTAAGTTGATAAATAAATTGTGTTTATTCGCTCGGAATCGAGAGAGTTGATGCTCAGTTATTTTCTACATTTCATATTGTAGAATAACAAATTTTTGTATCTAAAACGCCGTAGCGCGTACCACATAAAGAGTCATTCAGTCTGAGACGTCGACTCGTGGCAATGCTGCATCATATAGTACCCGGCGAAATTGCTAAACGAGACCTGGAGCACCCAGTATGAATACACGGTGGAACAGGTATACCCCAAGCTGTAGAATTTTATACTTGTAATAGCAGTCGACTCTTTTGGACTTGGTAAAAATTATAAATTTATTTTTTTCAAATGCAATTATGTTATAAATTGGATGATAATGAAATGAAATAAATAAACAAATGATTTAATAATAATAAAAATGATTAAATACATAAATAATAACGAGAAATAATATTTTTTTTCAAAATAAAACATTTAAGTATTGTGGATAGTATACATGTGTACATATGAAAATGTTTGTAATTTACATTATTAATAATAATATAATCTACAATTAATTATCAATATGATAAGATAGTTTTTTTATAATTTTGTATGCAAGAAAATGCAAAAAAAATAATAATAATAGATATTGAGAAAAAAAATAAGATATATTCTTCAAGTATTACGGATAGTGTGTAGGGTAATATAGATATTTCTTTTGTATTGGGAGACTTTATTTTTTTTATTTATTAAAGAATAACTAATAAATGCAATTAAATAAATGACGAGATGATATGATAATAATAATAATGAAATGATGTGAATTATAAAATAATGAGAGGGAAGATTTTGAAAGTAAAAAAAAAAAGATAGGAAACTCGTATTCAAGTATTGCGAATGGTGTAGAAGTACTAATGATTTGATTCATAGTTGTTTTTGATTCATACAGTTTCCACCTCTTGTAAAATAATGATTAAATAATTGAATTGAATAATGATAGAATAATAATTTTTATTTTGGGATTATTTATGAAAATTGAATTCCGATAATTTAAAAGGGCTTTTGCATGAAAAAAAAAAATGATTAATGAAAATAATACGGAAAATAAAAAAAAATTGAAGTATTATGGATGGCGGCGTAAGTTATTGGAGATGGAGAAAGTGCTAAACATTGAATCATTTATAATTATTATTATTATTATTTCATATATTTTCTAGTTGCTTGGAAAATAATTTTTAAATATTATTATTTAATGAGAGAGGTAATTGTGGATATGAAAATTATTTGCATCCAAGTATTGTGAGTAGCGTAATATGATTGATGCTGCATGTGCCAACGGAGAGTGTTTAAGATTTGATTCATAGTTGTTTTTGATTCATACAGTTTCCACCTCTTGTAAAATAATGATTAAGTAATTTGATTGAAAATAATGATTTTCATTTTGGAATTATTTATTGAAATTGAATTCCGATAATTTAAAAGGGTTTTTGTATGAAAAAAAAAAAAAAAAATGATTAATGAAAATAATACGAAAAATAAAGAAAAATTGAAGTATTATGGATGGCGGCGTAGGTTATTGGAGATGGAGAAAGTGCTAAACATTGAATCATTTATAATTATTATTATTATTATTTCATATATTTTCTATTTGCTTGGAAAATAATTTTCAAATATTATCATTTAATGAGAGAGGTAATTGTGAATATGAAAATTCTTTGCATCCAAGTATTGTGAGTAGCGTAATATAATGCTGCATATGCCAACGGGAGAGTGATTAAGATTTGATTCATAGTTGTTTTTGATTCATACAATTTCCACCTCTTGTAAAATAATGATTAAATAATTGAATTGAATAATGATAAAATAATTATTTTCATTTTAGTATTATTGATTAAAATTGAATTCCAATAATTTAAAAAGGCTTTTGTATGAAAAAAAAAATGATTAAAAAAAAATAATACGAAAAAAAAAAAAAAAATTCAAGTATTATGGATGGTGGCGTAGGTTATTGGACATTGAGAGAGTGCTAAACATTGCATCATTTATAATTATTATTATTATTATTTCATATATTTTCTAGTTGCTTGGAGAGTAATTGATAAATATTATTATTCAATAAGAGAGGTAATTGAGGATATGAAAATTATTTGCATTCAAGTATTGTGAGTAGCGTAATATGATTGATGCTGCTTGTGCCAAGGGAGAATGATTGAGATTTGATTCATAGTTGTTTTTGATTCATACAGTTTCCACCGATTGTAAAATAATGATAGAATAATCATTTTCATTTTGGAATTATTTATTAAAATTGAATTCCGATAATTTAAAAGGGCTTTTGTATGAAAAAGTATGATTAATGAAAATAATACGGAAAAAAAAAAAAAACTTGAAGTATTATGGATGGCGACGTAGGTTATTGGACATTGAGAGAGTGGTAAACATTGAATCATTTATAATTATTATTATT
>OY998098.1:550000-552500 GCA_963921955.1 Aleiodes alternator | reverse complement strand
TATATAAATTTTATATTTCCCGTTTTACAATACACAATAATTGGTATTATATTTTTATTTCTTTTTCAAAGAATTCATTCTCCTTCCATTCGTTAGACTAAAAAACGACATGGTAAATTATTTAAGTTGATAAATAAATTGTGTTTATTCGCTCGGAATCGAGAGAGTTGATGCTCAGTTATTTTCTACATTTCATATTGTAGAATAACAAATTTTTGTATCTAAAACGCCGTAGCGCGTACCACATAAAGAGTCATTCAGTCTGAGACGTCGACTCGTGGCAATGCTGCATCATATAGTACCCGGCGAAATTGCTAAACGAGACCTGGAGCACCCAGTATGAATACACGGTGGAACAGGTATACCCCAAGCTGTAGAATTTTATACTTGTAATAGCAGTCGACTCTTTTGGACTTGGTAAAAATTATAAATTTATTTTTTTCAAATGCAATTATGTTATAAATTGGATGATAATGAAATGAAATAAATAAACAAATGATTTAATAATAATAAAAATGATTAAATACATAAATAATAACGAGAAATAATATTTTTTTTCAAAATAAAACATTTAAGTATTGTGGATAGTATACATGTGTACATATGAAAATGTTTGTAATTTACATTATTAATAATAATATAATCTACAATTAATTATCAATATGATAAGATAGTTTTTTTATAATTTTGTATGCAAGAAAATGCAAAAAAAATAATAATAATAGATATTGAGAAAAAAAATAAGATATATTCTTCAAGTATTACGGATAGTGTGTAGGGTAATATAGATATTTCTTTTGTATTGGGAGACTTTATTTTTTTTATTTATTAAAGAATAACTAATAAATGCAATTAAATAAATGACGAGATGATATGATAATAATAATAATGAAATGATGTGAATTATAAAATAATGAGAGGGAAGATTTTGAAAGTAAAAAAAAAAAGATAGGAAACTCGTATTCAAGTATTGCGAATGGTGTAGAAGTACTAATGATTTGATTCATAGTTGTTTTTGATTCATACAGTTTCCACCTCTTGTAAAATAATGATTAAATAATTGAATTGAATAATGATAGAATAATAATTTTTATTTTGGGATTATTTATGAAAATTGAATTCCGATAATTTAAAAGGGCTTTTGCATGAAAAAAAAAAATGATTAATGAAAATAATACGGAAAATAAAAAAAAATTGAAGTATTATGGATGGCGGCGTAAGTTATTGGAGATGGAGAAAGTGCTAAACATTGAATCATTCATAATTATTATTATTATTATTTCATATATTTTCTAGTTGCTTGGAAAATAATTTTTAAATATTATTATTTAATGAGAGAGGTAATTGTGGATATGAAAATTATTTGCATCCAAGTATTGTGAGTAGCGTAATATGATTGATGCTGCATGTGCCAACGGAGAGTGTTTAAGATTTGATTCATAGTTGTTTTTGATTCATACAGTTTCCACCTCTTGTAAAATAATGATTAAGTAATTTGATTGAAAATAATGATTTTCATTTTGGAATTATTTATTGAAATTGAATTCCGATAATTTAAAAGGGTTTTTGTATGAAAAAAAAAAAAAAAAAATGATTAATGAAAATAATACGAAAAATAAAGAAAAATTGAAGTATTATGGATGGCGGCGTAGGTTATTGGAGATGGAGAAAGTGCTAAACATTGAATCATTTATAATTATTATTATTATTATTTCATATATTTTCTATTTGCTTGGAAAATAATTTTCAAATATTATCATTTAATGAGAGAGGTAATTGTGAATATGAAAATTCTTTGCATCCAAGTATTGTGAGTAGCGTAATATAATGCTGCATATGCCAACGGGAGAGTGATTAAGATTTGATTCATAGTTGTTTTTGATTCATACAATTTCCACCTCTTGTAAAATAATGATTAAATAATTGAATTGAATAATGATAAAATAATTATTTTCATTTTAGTATTATTGATTAAAATTGAATTCCAATAATTTAAAAAGGCTTTTGTATGAAAAAAAAAATGATTAAAAAAAAATAATACGAAAAAAAAAAAAAAAATTCAAGTATTATGGATGGTGGCGTAGGTTATTGGACATTGAGAGAGTGCTAAACATTGCATCATTTATAATTATTATTATTATTATTTCATATATTTTCTAGTTGCTTGGAGAGTAATTGATAAATATTATTATTCAATAAGAGAGGTAATTGAGGATATGAAAATTATTTGCATTCAAGTATTGTGAGTAGCGTAATATGATTGATGCTGCTTGTGCCAAGGGAGAATGATTGAGATTTGATTCATAGTTGTTTTTGATTCATACAGTTTCCACCGATTGTAAAATAATGATAGAATAATCATTTTCATTTTGGAATTATTTATTAAAATTGAATTCCGATAATTTAAAAGGGCTTTTGTATGAAAAAGTATGATTAATGAAAATAATACGGAAAAAAAAAAAAAACTTGAAGTATTATGGATGGCGACGTAGGTTATTGG
>OY998098.1:535000-540000 GCA_963921955.1 Aleiodes alternator | reverse complement strand
GCCACTTTTGAGTAGTTTTCGAGATGTACTTGCCTATTTCCAATCTAAAGCCGAGTGTAAAATGGCAATTTTTCAAGAAATAAAACCTCTGAAGCCGACCCGAAGTTGAAATTTACATGTTGTAGCATGAGAGCCGAATATTTCCGAGGTTACTTTATTGGTCAGCACGACTTTAACGAGCCATGGTGTAGGGATACGAGTGCGCATGCGCACATTCGTTCTCTCACTCATCTTATCTTTCTCTCTCTCCCTTTCTTTTCCCCCACCACCGAAGCGTGGAAAAAGTAACGCAACAGCGTTAAATGAAAGAACCTCGTATAAGAAGTTTCACTTCAAAAATAGAACCGAGGTCCTATTCCATTATTCCATGCACACAGTATTCAGGCGAAAATAGCCTGCTTTAAGCACTCTAATTTGTTCAAAGTAAACGTACCGGCCCACCTCGACACTCGATGAAGAGCACCGCGATGGGATATTAGTTGGACCGCCCTGCTTTTACACAGAGCTAAGCCCACCGGTAGGACGTCCCACAATCATGCCAGTTAAACACCGCGAGCGGTGAACCGACAGCGTGGCACACAGATTCAACTACGAGCTTTTTAACCGCAACAACTTTAATATACGCTATTGGAGCTGGAATTACCGCGGCTGCTGGCACCAGACTTGCCCTCCAATGGATCCTCGTTAAAGGATTTAAAGTGTACTCATTCCGATTACGGGGCCTCGGATGAGTCCCGTATCGTTATTTTTCGTCACTACCTCCCCGTGCCGGGAGTGGGTAATTTGCGCGCCTGCTGCCTTCCTTGGATGTGGTAGCCGTTTCTCAGGCTCCCTCTCCGGAATCGAACCCTGATTCCCCGTTACCCGTTACAACCATGGTAGGCGCAGAACCTACCATCGACAGTTGATAAGGCAGACATTTGAAAGATTCGTCGCCGGTACGAGACCATGCGATCAGCACAAAGTTATTCAGAGTCACCAAAGTTAACGATGGACGGGCGAAACCCACCACCGATTGGTTTTGATCTAATAAAAGCGTTCCTTCCATCTCTGGTCGGAACTCTGGTTTGCATGTATTAGCTCTAGAATTACCACAGTTATCCAAGTAAATGTGAGTACGATCTAAGGAACCATAACTGATTTAATGAGCCATTCGCGGTTTCACCTTAATTCGGCATGTACTGAGACATGCATGGCTTAATCTTTGAGACAAGCATATCACTACTGGCAGGATCAACCAGGGAGCTTCGTTTGTAAATTTCAAACTTTTCAATCATAACTTTAAAAAAAGTGTATGATGAATGTGTGCTGTTGTATTCGCACATAATATGTACGACAACACATTTCATTTTATTTTTTGACTGTTCTTTCATAAAAGACAGACAACTCTATGGGTAAATATTTTTTTTTATATAAATTTTATATTTCCCGTTTTACAATACACAATAATTGGTATTATATTTTTATTTCTTTTTCAAAGAATTCATTCTCCTTCCATTCGTTAGACTAAAAAACGACATGGTAAATTATTTAAGTTGATAAATAAATTGTGTTTATTCGCTCGGAATCGAGAGAGTTGATGCTCAGTTATTTTCTACATTTCATATTGTAGAATAACAAATTTTTGTATCTAAAACGCCGTAGCGCGTACCACATAAAGAGTCATTCAGTCTGAGACGTCGACTCGTGGCAATGCTGCATCATATAGTACCCGGCGAAATTGCTAAACGAGACCTGGAGCACCCAGTATGAATACACGGTGGAACAGGTATACCCCAAGCTGTAGAATTTTATACTTGTAATAGCAGTCGACTCTTTTGGACTTGGTAAAAATTATAAATTTATTTTTTTCAAATGCAATTATGTTATAAATTGGATGATAATGAAATGAAATAAATAAACAAATGATTTAATAATAATAAAAATGATTAAATACATAAATAATAACGAGAAATAATATTTTTTTTCAAAATAAAACATTTAAGTATTGTGGATAGTATACATGTGTACATATGAAAATGTTTGTAATTTACATTATTAATAATAATATAATCTACAATTAATTATCAATATGATAAGATAGTTTTTTTATAATTTTGTATGCAAGAAAATGCAAAAAAAATAATAATAATAGATATTGAGAAAAAAAATAAGATATATTCTTCAAGTATTACGGATAGTGTGTAGGGTAATATAGATATTTCTTTTGTATTGGGAGACTTTATTTTTTTTATTTATTAAAGAATAACTAATAAATGCAATTAAATAAATGACGAGATGATATGATAATAATAATAATGAAATGATGTGAATTATAAAATAATGAGAGGGAAGATTTTGAAAGTAAAAAAAAAAAGATAGGAAACTCGTATTCAAGTATTGCGAATGGTGTAGAAGTACTAATGATTTGATTCATAGTTGTTTTTGATTCATACAGTTTCCACCTCTTGTAAAATAATGATTAAATAATTGAATTGAATAATGATAGAATAATAATTTTTATTTTGGGATTATTTATGAAAATTGAATTCCGATAATTTAAAAGGGCTTTTGCATGAAAAAAAAAAATGATTAATGAAAATAATACGGAAAATAAAAAAAAATTGAAGTATTATGGATGGCGGCGTAAGTTATTGGAGATGGAGAAAGTGCTAAACATTGAATCATTTATAATTATTATTATTATTATTTCATATATTTTCTAGTTGCTTGGAAAATAATTTTTAAATATTATTATTTAATGAGAGAGGTAATTGTGGATATGAAAATTATTTGCATCCAAGTATTGTGAGTAGCGTAATATGATTGATGCTGCATGTGCCAACGGAGAGTGTTTAAGATTTGATTCATAGTTGTTTTTGATTCATACAGTTTCCACCTCTTGTAAAATAATGATTAAGTAATTTGATTGAAAATAATGATTTTCATTTTGGAATTATTTATTGAAATTGAATTCCGATAATTTAAAAGGGTTTTTGTATGAAAAAAAAAAAAAAAAATGATTAATGAAAATAATACGAAAAATAAAGAAAAATTGAAGTATTATGGATGGCGGCGTAGGTTATTGGAGATGGAGAAAGTGCTAAACATTGAATCATTTATAATTATTATTATTATTATTTCATATATTTTCTATTTGCTTGGAAAATAATTTTCAAATATTATCATTTAATGAGAGAGGTAATTGTGAATATGAAAATTCTTTGCATCCAAGTATTGTGAGTAGCGTAATATAATGCTGCATATGCCAACGGGAGAGTGATTAAGATTTGATTCATAGTTGTTTTTGATTCATACAATTTCCACCTCTTGTAAAATAATGATTAAATAATTGAATTGAATAATGATAAAATAATTATTTTCATTTTAGTATTATTGATTAAAATTGAATTCCAATAATTTAAAAAGGCTTTTGTATGAAAAAAAAAATGATTAAAAAAAAATAATACGAAAAAAAAAAAAAAAATTCAAGTATTATGGATGGTGGCGTAGGTTATTGGACATTGAGAGAGTGCTAAACATTGCATCATTTATAATTATTATTATTATTATTTCATATATTTTCTAGTTGCTTGGAGAGTAATTGATAAATATTATTATTCAATAAGAGAGGTAATTGAGGATATGAAAATTATTTGCATTCAAGTATTGTGAGTAGCGTAATATGATTGATGCTGCTTGTGCCAAGGGAGAATGATTGAGATTTGATTCATAGTTGTTTTTGATTCATACAGTTTCCACCGATTGTAAAATAATGATAGAATAATCATTTTCATTTTGGAATTATTTATTAAAATTGAATTCCGATAATTTAAAAGGGCTTTTGTATGAAAAAGTATGATTAATGAAAATAATACGGAAAAAAAAAAAAAACTTGAAGTATTATGGATGGCGACGTAGGTTATTGGACATTGAGAGAGTGGTAAACATTGAATCATTTATAATTATTATTATTATTATTATTTCATATATTTTCTAGTTGCTTGGAAAGTAATTGATAAATATTATTATTTAATGAGAGAGGTAATTGAGAATATGAAAATTATTTGCATCCAAGTATTGTGAGTAGCGCAATATAATTGATGCTGCTTGTGCCAAGGAAGAGTGATTAAAATTTGATTCATAGTTGTTTTTGATTCATACACTTAACATTGATTGCCAAAAAAATGTCGAATGAAGCTAATTAATGAAAGAATAATATGATATTTTTTGTGTAAAAATTCGAAGTGTCATGTAGATAATTCAGAGATATAACACTCAAGTATTGTGGATAGATTAGTATTTAAAATTCTTAAATTGAAAAGAGGACTGATATTCAATTCATTCATATTTCCTTGACTCTCATTAAATTTTTCGATAATATTCAAGAGTAATTGATTATTATTGGATGAATGAATTAATTGAATGATCATTAATTTTTGAAGGGGAATAATGTTAACGGAATGGGAAATTATAATTGAAAAACAATTTGACGTTTCGAAAAATAATATTCAAGTATTGTGGATAGTATAAGAGTATTTGATGAGCAGCTAAAATTTGATTCATAGTTGTTTTTGATTCATACACTTTCGTTGGATAAAAAAGATAATAAATGAATGAGTATTAATTGAATAAGAATAAAATGATCATTTTCATATTGGAATTATTCAATGGAATTAAATTTTAATTGCTTGAAAAAAATGATAAATTAAAGAAAATGAATAATATTGAAGTATTGTGGATGGCAGTGTAGAATACATGAGACTGAAAGAGTATTAATGATTTTCGTTGTGCACAAATTTTATTTGCATTGAAAATGGATTAATCATGAATATTATTGTATTATAATATTTATAAAGTGCAGTTGGATGAGAAATGAAAAATAATGGACAGTATAAAAATCTTTTGCATTCATGTATTGTGAGTAGCATTATAATTCATGCTCCATATTGTAATAAGAGAGTGTGTATTATTTGACTCATAGCTGTTTTTAAATCATACACCTTTTATTTATTTATTGC
>OY998098.1:522500-525000 GCA_963921955.1 Aleiodes alternator | reverse complement strand
GTTTGTAATTTACATTATTAATAATAATATAATCTACAATTAATTATCAATATGATAAGATAGTTTTTTTATAATTTTGTATGCAAGAAAATGCAAAAAAAATAATAATAATAGATATTGAGAAAAAAAATAAGATATATTCTTCAAGTATTACGGATAGTGTGTAGGGTAATATAGATATTTCTTTTGTATTGGGAGACTTTATTTTTTTTATTTATTAAAGAATAACTAATAAATGCAATTAAATAAATGACGAGATGATATGATAATAATAATAATGAAATGATGTGAATTATAAAATAATGAGAGGGAAGATTTTGAAAGTAAAAAAAAAAAGATAGGAAACTCGTATTCAAGTATTGCGAATGGTGTAGAAGTACTAATGATTTGATTCATAGTTGTTTTTGATTCATACAGTTTCCACCTCTTGTAAAATAATGATTAAATAATTGAATTGAATAATGATAGAATAATAATTTTTATTTTGGGATTATTTATGAAAATTGAATTCCGATAATTTAAAAGGGCTTTTGCATGAAAAAAAAAAATGATTAATGAAAATAATACGGAAAATAAAAAAAAATTGAAGTATTATGGATGGCGGCGTAAGTTATTGGAGATGGAGAAAGTGCTAAACATTGAATCATTTATAATTATTATTATTATTATTTCATATATTTTCTAGTTGCTTGGAAAATAATTTTTAAATATTATTATTTAATGAGAGAGGTAATTGTGGATATGAAAATTATTTGCATCCAAGTATTGTGAGTAGCGTAATATGATTGATGCTGCATGTGCCAACGGAGAGTGTTTAAGATTTGATTCATAGTTGTTTTTGATTCATACAGTTTCCACCTCTTGTAAAATAATGATTAAGTAATTTGATTGAAAATAATGATTTTCATTTTGGAATTATTTATTGAAATTGAATTCCGATAATTTAAAAGGGTTTTTGTATGAAAAAAAAAAAAAAAAATGATTAATGAAAATAATACGAAAAATAAAGAAAAATTGAAGTATTATGGATGGCGGCGTAGGTTATTGGAGATGGAGAAAGTGCTAAACATTGAATCATTTATAATTATTATTATTATTATTTCATATATTTTCTATTTGCTTGGAAAATAATTTTCAAATATTATCATTTAATGAGAGAGGTAATTGTGAATATGAAAATTCTTTGCATCCAAGTATTGTGAGTAGCGTAATATAATGCTGCATATGCCAACGGGAGAGTGATTAAGATTTGATTCATAGTTGTTTTTGATTCATACAATTTCCACCTCTTGTAAAATAATGATTAAATAATTGAATTGAATAATGATAAAATAATTATTTTCATTTTAGTATTATTGATTAAAATTGAATTCCAATAATTTAAAAAGGCTTTTGTATGAAAAAAAAAATGATTAAAAAAAAATAATACGAAAAAAAAAAAAAAAATTCAAGTATTATGGATGGTGGCGTAGGTTATTGGACATTGAGAGAGTGCTAAACATTGCATCATTTATAATTATTATTATTATTATTTCATATATTTTCTAGTTGCTTGGAGAGTAATTGATAAATATTATTATTCAATAAGAGAGGTAATTGAGGATATGAAAATTATTTGCATTCAAGTATTGTGAGTAGCGTAATATGATTGATGCTGCTTGTGCCAAGGGAGAATGATTGAGATTTGATTCATAGTTGTTTTTGATTCATACAGTTTCCACCGATTGTAAAATAATGATAGAATAATCATTTTCATTTTGGAATTATTTATTAAAATTGAATTCCGATAATTTAAAAGGACTTTTGTATGAAAAAGTATGATTAATGAAAATAATACGGAAAAAAAAAAAAAACTTGAAGTATTATGGATGGCGACGTAGGTTATTGGACATTGAGAGAGTGGTAAACATTGAATCATTTATAATTATTATTATTATTATTATTTCATATATTTTCTAGTTGCTTGGAAAGTAATTGATAAATATTATTATTTAATGAGAGAGGTAATTGAGAATATGAAAATTATTTGCATCCAAGTATTGTGAGTAGCGCAATATAATTGATGCTGCTTGTGCCAAGGAAGAGTGATTAAAATTTGATTCATAGTTGTTTTTGATTCATACACTTAACATTGATTGCCAAAAAAATGTCGAATGAAGCTAATTAATGAAAGAATAATATGATATTTTTTGTGTAAAAATTCGAAGTGTCATGTAGATAATTCAGAGATATAACACTCAAGTATTGTGGATAGATTAGTATTTAAAATTCTTAAATTGAAAAGAGGACTGATATTCAATTCATTCATATTTCCTTGACTCTCATTAAATTTTTCGATAATATTCAAGAGTAATTGATTATTATTGGATGAATGAATTAATTGAATGATCATTAATTTTTGAAGGGGAATAATGTTAACGGAATGGGAAATTATAATTGAAAAACAATTTGACGTTTCGAAAAATAATATTCAAGTATTGTGGATAGTATAAGAGTATTT
>OY998098.1:507500-512500 GCA_963921955.1 Aleiodes alternator | reverse complement strand
AAACATTTAAGTATTGTGGATAGTATACATGTGTACATATGAAAATGTTTGTAATTTACATTATTAATAATAATATAATCTACAATTAATTATCAATATGATAAGATAGTTTTTTTATAATTTTGTATGCAAGAAAATGCAAAAAAAATAATAATAATAGATATTGAGAAAAAAAATAAGATATATTCTTCAAGTATTACGGATAGTGTGTAGGGTAATATAGATATTTCTTTTGTATTGGGAGACTTTATTTTTTTTATTTATTAAAGAATAACTAATAAATGCAATTAAATAAATGACGAGATGATATGATAATAATAATAATGAAATGATGTGAATTATAAAATAATGAGAGGGAAGATTTTGAAAGTAAAAAAAAAAAGATAGGAAACTCGTATTCAAGTATTGCGAATGGTGTAGAAGTACTAATGATTTGATTCATAGTTGTTTTTGATTCATCAAGATACGCGTTAGCGTATCGGGCCAAGTACATGTTAGAGGCCCGATGCTGAGCGTAGATATATTCCGGACAGAGCTTCCCCCTCCACTACTCTTTTTTCTTCATTATTTAATTAGTAATAAACGAAGCAACCTACGACAAAAATGGCCTTAGTTACATCACCTAATTCGATATCGAGCATTCGAATGGTGATTTCTGTTTTTTTTTATAAGCAACATTTAATTAAAAACGCTCCATAGCAACGGTCGTAAATCCACTTTTTCGGCGTTTTCATTATCTCAATGATTTGGCCAGATTTTTTTTAGAGGGTTGGCATTACTGTCATTCACGTTGACAGTCAGTCTATCGATAAAATCGGAGTAAAAACTGAAAGTCGATAAAGAAAATTACCATTCGTTGGTAAGTAATTATCGACTTTCAGCAATTTATTGAAGATAGATTCCAAAAAATTTTAAAAAAATCATGAAATCTGGGTGAAACAACAGAAACTGATGTTTCTGTAAAAAAACGTGGCCAAGTACATGTTTCTGAGAATTCCTCTCTTTCAAAAAAAAATGAGATAATTCGGAAGAGCCAAGAATTTGCATTATTCCGCGAAGGTTGACGATGAAGAGAAGAAATAAATACGATTAGATGGGAGATTATTCGGTAGGAAAAATCAGAAACTTGGCCTTTTCGCATCCGATTTCGAATTAAAATCATTGATGAAAATCGAAAAGGCCAAGTTTCTGATTTTTCCTACCGAATAATCTCCCATCTAATCGTATTTATTTCTTCTCTTCATCGTCAACCTTCGCGGAATAATGCAAATTCTTGGCTCTTCCGAATTATCTCATTTTTTTTTGAAAGAGAGGAATTCTCAGAAACATGTACTTGGCCACGTTTTTTTACAGAAACATCAGTTTCTGTTGTTTCATACAGTTTCCACCTCTTGTAAAATAATGATTAAATAATTGAATTGAATAATGATAGAATAATAATTTTTATTTTGGGATTATTTATGAAAATTGAATTCCGATAATTTAAAAGGGCTTTTGCATGAAAAAAAAAAATGATTAATGAAAATAATACGGAAAATAAAAAAAAATTGAAGTATTATGGATGGCGGCGTAAGTTATTGGAGATGGAGAAAGTGCTAAACATTGAATCATTTATAATTATTATTATTATTATTTCATATATTTTCTAGTTGCTTGGAAAATAATTTTTAAATATTATTATTTAATGAGAGAGGTAATTGTGGATATGAAAATTATTTGCATCCAAGTATTGTGAGTAGCGTAATATGATTGATGCTGCATGTGCCAACGGAGAGTGTTTAAGATTTGATTCATAGTTGTTTTTGATTCATACAGTTTCCACCTCTTGTAAAATAATGATTAAGTAATTTGATTGAAAATAATGATTTTCATTTTGGAATTATTTATTGAAATTGAATTCCGATAATTTAAAAGGGTTTTTGTATGAAAAAAAAAAAAAAAAATGATTAATGAAAATAATACGAAAAATAAAGAAAAATTGAAGTATTATGGATGGCGGCGTAGGTTATTGGAGATGGAGAAAGTGCTAAACATTGAATCATTTATAATTATTATTATTATTATTTCATATATTTTCTATTTGCTTGGAAAATAATTTTCAAATATTATCATTTAATGAGAGAGGTAATTGTGAATATGAAAATTCTTTGCATCCAAGTATTGTGAGTAGCGTAATATAATGCTGCATATGCCAACGGGAGAGTGATTAAGATTTGATTCATAGTTGTTTTTGATTCATACAATTTCCACCTCTTGTAAAATAATGATTAAATAATTGAATTGAATAATGATAAAATAATTATTTTCATTTTAGTATTATTGATTAAAATTGAATTCCAATAATTTAAAAAGGCTTTTGTATGAAAAAAAAAATGATTAAAAAAAAATAATACGAAAAAAAAAAAAAAAATTCAAGTATTATGGATGGTGGCGTAGGTTATTGGACATTGAGAGAGTGCTAAACATTGCATCATTTATAATTATTATTATTATTATTTCATATATTTTCTAGTTGCTTGGAGAGTAATTGATAAATATTATTATTCAATAAGAGAGGTAATTGAGGATATGAAAATTATTTGCATTCAAGTATTGTGAGTAGCGTAATATGATTGATGCTGCTTGTGCCAAGGGAGAATGATTGAGATTTGATTCATAGTTGTTTTTGATTCATACAGTTTCCACCGATTGTAAAATAATGATAGAATAATCATTTTCATTTTGGAATTATTTATTAAAATTGAATTCCGATAATTTAAAAGGGCTTTTGTATGAAAAAGTATGATTAATGAAAATAATACGGAAAAAAAAAAAAAACTTGAAGTATTATGGATGGCGACGTAGGTTATTGGACATTGAGAGAGTGGTAAACATTGAATCATTTATAATTATTATTATTATTATTATTTCATATATTTTCTAGTTGCTTGGAAAGTAATTGATAAATATTATTATTTAATGAGAGAGGTAATTGAGAATATGAAAATTATTTGCATCCAAGTATTGTGAGTAGCGCAATATAATTGATGCTGCTTGTGCCAAGGAAGAGTGATTAAAATTTGATTCATAGTTGTTTTTGATTCATACACTTAACATTGATTGCCAAAAAAATGTCGAATGAAGCTAATTAATGAAAGAATAATATGATATTTTTTGTGTAAAAATTCGAAGTGTCATGTAGATAATTCAGAGATATAACACTCAAGTATTGTGGATAGATTAGTATTTAAAATTCTTAAATTGAAAAGAGGACTGATATTCAATTCATTCATATTTCCTTGACTCTCATTAAATTTTTCGATAATATTCAAGAGTAATTGATTATTATTGGATGAATGAATTAATTGAATGATCATTAATTTTTGAAGGGGAATAATGTTAACGGAATGGGAAATTATAATTGAAAAACAATTTGACGTTTCGAAAAATAATATTCAAGTATTGTGGATAGTATAAGAGTATTTGATGAGCAGCTAAAATTTGATTCATAGTTGTTTTTGATTCATACACTTTCGTTGGATAAAAAAGATAATAAATGAATGAGTATTAATTGAATAAGAATAAAATGATCATTTTCATATTGGAATTATTCAATGGAATTAAATTTTAATTGCTTGAAAAAAATGATAAATTAAAGAAAATGAATAATATTGAAGTATTGTGGATGGCAGTGTAGAATACATGAGACTGAAAGAGTATTAATGATTTTCGTTGTGCACAAATTTTATTTGCATTGAAAATGGATTAATCATGAATATTATTGTATTATAATATTTATAAAGTGCAGTTGGATGAGAAATGAAAAATAATGGACAGTATAAAAATCTTTTGCATTCATGTATTGTGAGTAGCATTATAATTCATGCTCCATATTGTAATAAGAGAGTGTGTATTATTTGACTCATAGCTGTTTTTAAATCATACACCTTTTATTTATTTATTGCACAAAGAATTTTGATTTTTTTTCGAAAAATAATGTGATAATACTGAGCAAAAAAAATTTTGTTTCTTCTTTAAGTTCTAAAAAAAAAATAAATTGCATCTTCTATGAATAACTTGCAATATAAAGAAAATATTCAATTATTGTGGATAGTATGCTGAAATTCAGTGTATTTGAAGAATAGTTGAGATTCAATTCATTTTTTTTTTTTTTCTTATTCTTTGGAAAATAATTAATGTTTATTGAAAAATAAATGATTTAATCAATTGTGTTATAATTATTTTTTTATTAATAGCAATTTATTCACGAGACTTGTATTTTCGTTAATTATAAAATTATTTCTATGAGATAAAATTTGGATCAAATGAAGAATATTCAAGGATTGTAGATGAGACTGTAAATAAAGTAGGAAGTAAAGCATTTGATTCATAGACGTTTTTGATACATACAATTGACAATTTTTTTTGTAAAAAATGTATATTAATAGAAAATATCAAAGTTCTTCATTCATAGTTGTTTTTGATTCATACAATTGAAAAAAAAATTTAAAAAAAATATATTGATGAAAAACATCCAAGTTCTTCATTCATAGTTGCTTTTGATTCATACAATTGAAAGAAGAAATTGAAAAATAATATATTGATGAAAAACATCAAAGTTCTTCATTCATAGTTGTTTTTGATTCATACAATTGAAAATTTAGAAAAAAAAAGTACATTAATGAAAAACATCAAAGTTTTTCATTCATAGTTGTTTTTGATTCATACAATTGAAAAAAAAATTTAAAAAATAATATATTGATGAAAAACATCCAAGTTTTTCATTCATAGTTGTTTTTGATTCATACAATTGAAAATTAAAAAAAAAAAAGTTTATTAATGAAAAACATCAAAGTTCTTCATTCATAGTTGTTTTTGATTCATACAATTGAAAAAAAAATTTAAAAAATAATATATTGATGGAAAATCTCCAAGTTTTTCATTCATAGTTGTTTTTGATTCATACAATTGAAAATTTAGCCAAAAAAAAGTACATAAATGTTAAAAACATCAAAGTTTTT
>OY998098.1:495000-497500 GCA_963921955.1 Aleiodes alternator | reverse complement strand
AACATTTAAGTATTGTGGATAGTATACATGTGTACATATGAAAATGTTTGTAATTTACATTATTAATAATAATATAATCTACAATTAATTATCAATATGATAAGATAGTTTTTTTATAATTTTGTATGCAAGAAAATGCAAAAAAAATAATAATAATAGATATTGAGAAAAAAAATAAGATATATTCTTCAAGTATTACGGATAGTGTGTAGGGTAATATAGATATTTCTTTTGTATTGGGAGACTTTATTTTTTTTATTTATTAAAGAATAACTAATAAATGCAATTAAATAAATGACGAGATGATATGATAATAATAATAATGAAATGATGTGAATTATAAAATAATGAGAGGGAAGATTTTGAAAGTAAAAAAAAAAAGATAGGAAACTCGTATTCAAGTATTGCGAATGGTGTAGAAGTACTAATGATTTGATTCATAGTTGTTTTTGATTCATACAGTTTCCACCTCTTGTAAAATAATGATTAAATAATTGAATTGAATAATGATAGAATAATAATTTTTATTTTGGGATTATTTATGAAAATTGAATTCCGATAATTTAAAAGGGCTTTTGCATGAAAAAAAAAAATGATTAATGAAAATAATACGGAAAATAAAAAAAAATTGAAGTATTATGGATGGCGGCGTAAGTTATTGGAGATGGAGAAAGTGCTAAACATTGAATCATTTATAATTATTATTATTATTATTTCATATATTTTCTAGTTGCTTGGAAAATAATTTTTAAATATTATTATTTAATGAGAGAGGTAATTGTGGATATGAAAATTATTTGCATCCAAGTATTGTGAGTAGCGTAATATGATTGATGCTGCATGTGCCAACGGAGAGTGTTTAAGATTTGATTCATAGTTGTTTTTGATTCATACAGTTTCCACCTCTTGTAAAATAATGATTAAGTAATTTGATTGAAAATAATGATTTTCATTTTGGAATTATTTATTGAAATTGAATTCCGATAATTTAAAAGGGTTTTTGTATGAAAAAAAAAAAAAAAAATGATTAATGAAAATAATACGAAAAATAAAGAAAAATTGAAGTATTATGGATGGCGGCGTAGGTTATTGGAGATGGAGAAAGTGCTAAACATTGAATCATTTATAATTATTATTATTATTATTTCATATATTTTCTATTTGCTTGGAAAATAATTTTCAAATATTATCATTTAATGAGAGAGGTAATTGTGAATATGAAAATTCTTTGCATCCAAGTATTGTGAGTAGCGTAATATAATGCTGCATATGCCAACGGGAGAGTGATTAAGATTTGATTCATAGTTGTTTTTGATTCATACAATTTCCACCTCTTGTAAAATAATGATTAAATAATTGAATTGAATAATGATAAAATAATTATTTTCATTTTAGTATTATTGATTAAAATTGAATTCCAATAATTTAAAAAGGCTTTTGTATGAAAAAAAAAATGATTAAAAAAAAATAATACGAAAAAAAAAAAAAAAATTCAAGTATTATGGATGGTGGCGTAGGTTATTGGACATTGAGAGAGTGCTAAACATTGCATCATTTATAATTATTATTATTATTATTTCATATATTTTCTAGTTGCTTGGAGAGTAATTGATAAATATTATTATTCAATAAGAGAGGTAATTGAGGATATGAAAATTATTTGCATTCAAGTATTGTGAGTAGCGTAATATGATTGATGCTGCTTGTGCCAAGGGAGAATGATTGAGATTTGATTCATAGTTGTTTTTGATTCATACAGTTTCCACCGATTGTAAAATAATGATAGAATAATCATTTTCATTTTGGAATTATTTATTAAAATTGAATTCCGATAATTTAAAAGGGCTTTTGTATGAAAAAGTATGATTAATGAAAATAATACGGAAAAAAAAAAAAAACTTGAAGTATTATGGATGGCGACGTAGGTTATTGGACATTGAGAGAGTGGTAAACATTGAATCATTTATAATTATTATTATTATTATTATTTCATATATTTTCTAGTTGCTTGGAAAGTAATTGATAAATATTATTATTTAATGAGAGAGGTAATTGAGAATATGAAAATTATTTGCATCCAAGTATTGTGAGTAGCGCAATATAATTGATGCTGCTTGTGCCAAGGAAGAGTGATTAAAATTTGATTCATAGTTGTTTTTGATTCATACACTTAACATTGATTGCCAAAAAAATGTCGAATGAAGCTAATTAATGAAAGAATAATATGATATTTTTTGTGTAAAAATTCGAAGTGTCATGTAGATAATTCAGAGATATAACACTCAAGTATTGTGGATAGATTAGTATTTAAAATTCTTAAATTGAAAAGAGGACTGATATTCAATTCATTCATATTTCCTTGACTCTCATTAAATTTTTCGATAATATTCAAGAGTAATTGATTATTATTGGATGAATGAATTAATTGAATGATCATTAATTTTTGAAGGGGAATAATGTTAACGGAATGGGAAATTATAATTGAAAAACAATTTGACGT
>OY998098.1:482500-490000 GCA_963921955.1 Aleiodes alternator | reverse complement strand
GCTTTACGTTTTCGGTCGGGTCTCGCGCCTCCCCTTCTGCCTATCGGGGCCTTCCTTATCCAATTGCTTTTCAGGACAATAGCCTCTGTCTTGCTCTTGGATAATTGGAGTTTGGCCGAATCGCACCAGGACACGATGAAGTCGACTACTTCTTGTCCTACACGCTCCAACTCTTCTCTCGACTTCCCCGGTATAACCGTTATGAGATCGTCCGCATACGCAACCGCAATGTCCCCGAATCTATCCTGGAGCCCTCTGAGAAGATCATCAAACATGAGCTTCCAGAATTCGGGACCCAACACAGATCCTTGAGGACATCCCCTCGATGCCTGCTTCGTAGCCTCTTCCTGGTCCCAGGCGATCTTAACCCTCCTGTTCTCAAAGTAGTTTTTAAGTACTTTGTAAACGTTCTTCGGGCAGTCTCGATCGGCTAGTGCCTGGAGTGCAAGTGGCCACCAAACATTGTCGAAGGCTCCTGATATATCAAAGAGTATGCCGATTACATACTTCTCGGGTCGCTCTTCTACCATTCTTCGCATTTCGGCGATCGCATCGTCCGTCGATTTCCCGGGAACGAATCCGTATTGTCGCTCGGATATTTTCTCTGGGGTTAGCACCGTGGTTGCTAGCCGACGCTTAAGAAGTTTTTCAAATAATTTACCGACAACTGAAAGGAGACAAATTGGTCTATACGATTTCGGATCGCTTGGGTCTTTGTCCGCGCCTTTCAGGAGGTTCAGTAGTGAGCCCTCCTTCCAGGCCGCAGGAAAGACACCATGTTCTAAACACGCA
Organism: Aleiodes alternator; assembly: GCA_963921955.1. Taxonomy (NCBI): domain Eukaryota; kingdom Metazoa; phylum Arthropoda; class Insecta; order Hymenoptera; family Braconidae; genus Aleiodes; species Aleiodes alternator. The sequence goes on along the minus strand of OY998098.1, from coordinate 489,208 downwards.
TTGAAGAGGGTCACGAAGCATCCGGGGATGGTTCGAATCGCCTGCTTCAGCACACGGACTTCTACGCGATCGCACCCTGGGGCCTTCCCGTTCAACATGCTAGCAACCGCAATATTAATTTCGACAGCCGTGAAAGGCGCCGCATCCTCGGTATCTAATTCTCGATCGCGAACTCGCTCTCTAATCTCGCGTTGTTCTGGGGTATCTAGCGCTGGGTCGTCGTCCGGGACGTGAGTATCTAAAAGCCGTTCGGCTGTTTCCCGCATGCTCGTTGTTGAGGTGCCATCTCCCTTTCGCAAGGAGCTCAACACCGTGCTCGCTTTAACTTTATCCGCCGCAATTTGATATACAGGGCCCCAGGGGTTCTGGTTGCCCTCCACGGATACGAAGCGCTTCCAGCTACCCGATCTCGATTTGCGGATAAAGTATTTGTATCTATTTTTCGCCTTTTGGAGGCTCGCCTTCGCGCGTAGTTTCCTCTCTGGGACCGTCTCCCGCTGGTAACGTTTACGCAAAGTGGCCACCACTTGACGCAACCTAGAGAGTTTAGGGGACCACCACGGGTTCGGTTTACGGTGGTGGCGTTTGGTTGGCATCGAGTCGCTACAGGCCTTTATAAGCACCCGTGTAAGACTCTCTGCCCAGTTTTCTACATCCTGTGCAGACTCCAGTGGGAGGTTATCGAGCTCAGCCGAGTACTTCTCGACAGACGTAGCAAATTGCCCCCAGTCAGCTCGACGTTCGTCGAATCTGAGAGGGTGCGCTGCATCTCTCGGGCTATCATTCCCGCCTGAGGCACTTCGCTCTCCCAGCAGGATAACTGCCGGATGATGGTCGCTAGTGCTCCAGTCATGTTGGAGCTTCCACTCTCGCACGAGGGAGAATAGCGACGGAGACGCAAGTGTGACATCTATGTAAGACGACCCCCTTGTCGTCTCGAACGTTGGGCCCTGCTGTTGGTCGTTCAAGACTTCCAATTCCAGCCCTCTTATGAGTTCCTCCAGAAGCTCTCCTCCTTCGTCGGCTTCCTTCGGACCCCATAAAGGTGACTGAGAATTGACGTCCGCACCAATCAGCACACGCTTACCTTTCAAACAGTAGAGAATCTTCTCCAACTGTTTCAGATGCTCCTCACGCTCGTCCTTGTACTGGAAGTACGAAGAGACGACGTAAAACGAGAAGCCGCGCGTTGTGATCTCCGCACATACACAATTTGGTGTACTGAGTTGCGAGATGTGTACAATCTGGATGGATGTACTGCACACTCCGACAGCGGCCCAAGGTTGGGATGTCCGTGTCGCAGCAACCCTAATGCCAGATCCTAAGCCAGAGAGAGTCCAACTTGGTCCTTGCTGCGTGACATATGGCTCTTGAAGGAGCAATATGTCAAGCTGCTTATCGTACGCGAGTTGTCGCACCTCTCCGGCTACTACTGCTGAGCGAGCCATGTTCAGCTGTAGGATTTTGAGAGGAGGAAAGGAATTAGTGGAATTTGAGGTTGGGTTCGCTGAAGTGTTGGGGGCCGGTGAGTGGGGCGTTGGTCGCACGCTATCGCTATCGCATCTAACTAATTTGATTTGAAGTTCGCGGAGGGTTGGACCGGTCGCGGGTTTGGATGGTGTACGGCAATCGCAGGCTTGCCGGGCACCACGAACACAATGAACACAATGGAGTGACACCCGCACCGAGCGAGCAGAAGAAGAAAAACGAGTCGACGCGGGTGTCACCAACGCACATGCTGAAGCTGAGGCCTGTGCGGGATGATGCTCCCTCGTTGGACTACACGCCGTTCTTCTTGATGATTGCCTGGTCCTTTGTAGATCCTCGAAAGTGACGCACGATTGTGTCCCCCTGGAGATCCGAGCAGGGACAGTTTTGCCTCCAGAAATAGATTTACAATTGTGCCCTTCCATCATGTTAATTGCGTTTTTCTCGTCCGACGACGTTGAGCTGTAATAAGAATAGTCATTAATCGTTGGGCCCCCTCATCTACGCGATGTCGGGTCGAACCGCTGTGGAAGAAAGTGATTGATTAGCATGGCTGTGTGAAGGGAGAGGCAGCTTTCGCCCGTAGGACTACTAACTGCTCAGGCAGCTGCGGAGAGGGACATGAGACCGCATATGTGCCGGAAAGGAAAGTATGAGATGAAATACATTTTAATATGCAAGAATGAGTGAAACCATGAAGCAACCACCTTGAAGAATTTGATTCATAGTTGTTTTTGATTCATACAATCAGAAATCTTCTGACAAAATAAAAATAAGGCGAAGGGGAGAACAGCGGTGAGTGCAGGCCCTAGAGCCCACACCCATCCACCATCCTCCCCCTCGCCTTGCACGTTTATCGTGTTCTTACTTCAAAGTATTTGACTCATAGTTGTTTTTGATTCATACAATCAAATATTTTCTGACAAAATAAGGCGGAAGGGAGAACAGCGGCGAGTGCAAGCCCTGAAGCCTACACCCATCCGCCGTCCTCCCCTCCGCCTTGCACGTTTATCGTGTATGCTCTGCAGCCAGCTATCCCTGCTTCTGCCTCATTCCTTCAATTACTGAACATCGTATGATGTTGAGCTCAAAGCTCTCGCAATTCCCACTCCTTCTATGAATCAAACGTTCATATGGCTTTGAGTACAACGTGACGCGACCCATCTGCCCTGACTATATTTGGACAGATGGGTCGCAAAATTATATTCAAGTCACGTGAACTCATACATCGATTTTTATATTTTGCACAACGTGACATGCCCACCCTTGCGGGTGGGCACTGTATATATTATATTCACGTTTATCGATGTATTCGTCCACCTCAGCCTCAGTTGATGGTGGAGGGTTCTGTATTTACGGTTACATTTTTCCCTCCTCAACTGAGGCAGTACGATGTTGCGCTCAAAGCTCTCGCAATTTCCACTCCTTCTATGAATCAAACGTTCATATGGCTTTGAGTACAACGTGACATGACCCAACTGCCCTGGATATATTTGGACAGATGGGTCGTAAACTTATATTATATTCACGTCACGTGAACTCATACATCGATTTTTATATTTTGCACAACGTGACATGCCCACCCTTGCGGGCGGGCACTGTATATATTATATTCACGTTTATCGATGTATTCGTCCACCTAGGCCTCAGTTGAGGGTGGTAGGTTTATATTTACGGTATATATTTTTTCTCCTCAACTGAGGCAGCCTTTGGGTTTATATTAACTTGGGTTCCTCCGTGTTGAGGTATGCCCATATATATTTACGCGGGCTCCTTCGTATGTAAGGTATACCCAATGGAAATGAAAGTAGTGGTTTTAGCATGAGCGAGCCGTATGTTTACTTGGTCTGGTGCTTCAGCACAGACAGCTGGCCGCCATGCTATTCTATTCTTAATTACTCCTCCTCGTCTCCGTGACAATGTCACAACCTCCGCCCTTCCATGGGCACAGTATCTAAAACGCCGTAGCGCGTACCACATAAAGAGTCATTCGGTCTGAGACGTCGACTCGTGGCAATGTTGCGTTAGAAAGTAGATAGGGACAATTTAATCGATACGCCACCCGGACACATAAGGCCCATTGGTCGGGGATCAACTGATCCACTATTTTTGGGGTTTATAAAAATAATAAACCTCTGCTGCCGGGAACAGTCTCGGAAAAATCCGATACTGCCGGCTCGGTCGAGTTACCGGAGGAACACTTCGTCACCATCCCATCGTCATAAATGACTTTGGGATGGCGTGCACGGGGAACCTCGGGCCGGTGGTTCCTTCATGTCCGCGGACATGCAGCTTCGTGAAATATTTAGAGTTTTGTGGCACAGAACGCCTGTTTCCACTAAGTTCTTTATAATATAAGGATACTACCAATCCTTATATTTTTTTAATCACTCATGTGGCTTGATATTCAAGCTTGTGTCACCCCTCGTCTATTTATCTGACGAGGCGTTGTCCCGCTAGAAAGTAGATAGGGACAGAGGGAATCTCGTTAATCCATTCATGCGCGTCACTAATTAGATGACGAGGCATTTGGCTACCTTAAGAGAGTCATAGTTACTCCCGCCGTTTACCCGCGCTTGCTTGAATTTCTTCACGTTGACATTCAGAGCACTGGGCAGAAATCACATTGCGTCAACACCCGCGAGGGCCATCGCAATGCTTTGTTTTAATTAGACAGTCGGATTCCCCTAGTCCGTGCCAGTTCTGAGCTGAGCGTTGAATGGCGGCCGAAGAGGACGACCACGACGCCGTGAAGCGCCACAGAAGCCTCGCAGCAAGGAAGATCCGCGGGAGGCCAAGGCACGGGACCGAGCTCGGATTCTGATCACCAATAAATGATAACCATTCACCTCGCCCAGGCCCGGCACGTTAGCCAAACCCACTTCCCGACCAAGCCCGACGCGCCCCGCTCCTCAGAGCCAATCCTTATTCCGAAGTTACGGATCCAATTTGCCGACTTCCCTTACCTACATTAGTCTATCGACTAGAGGCTCTTTACCTTGGAGACCTGCTGCGGATATGGGTACGAACCGGCGCGACACCTCCACGTGGCCCTCTCCTGGATTTTCAAGGTCCGAGGGGAAGATCCAGACACCGCCGCAACTGCGGTGCTCTTCGCGTTCCAAACCCTATCTCCTTGCTAAAAGTTTCCAGGGAACTCGAACGCTTATACAGAAAAGAAAACTCTTCCTGGATCTCCCGACGGCGTCTCCAGGTCATTTTGGGTTGCCCCGACGAACACTCTTACGAGGGCCCGAATTGTATGCGGTTCCGCTGCCGGGTTCCGGAATTGGAACCGGATTCCCTTTCGCCCAACGGGTGTGTTACAATAATATTATTATTTTATTATATTATATTAACATTGTATAAAACACCGTCATCAACATAGGATTTCTCCTAGGGCTTAGGATCGACTGACTCGTGTGCAACGGCTGTTCACACGAAACCCTTCTCCACGTCAGTCCTCCAGGGCCTCGCTGGAGTATTTGCTACTACCACCAAGATCTGCACCGACGGCGGCTCCAGGCAGGCTCACGCCCAGACCCTTCTGCGCACACCGCCGCGACCCTCCTACTCGTCAGGGCTTCATGACGTTTTTAATAAAAAAAACGCCTCACTTGCCACTGACGGCTGAGTATAGGCGCGACGCTTCAGCGCCATCCATTTTCAGGGCTAGTTGCTTCGGCAGGTGAGTTGTTACACACTCCTTAGCGGATTCCGACTTCCATGGCCACCGTCCTGCTGTCTTAAGCAACCAACGCCTTTCATGGTATCCCATAAGCGTCGACTTAGGCGCCTTAACTCAGCGTTTGGTTCATCCCACAGCGCCAGTTCTGCTTACCAAAATTGGCCCACTTGGCACTCTGATCCGAAATCTCATGGCTTCATATATTCAAGCAAGCCAGAGATCTCACCCATTTAAAGTTTGAGAATAGGTTGAGGTCGTTTCGGCCCCAAGGCCTCTAATCATTCGCTTTACCAGATGAGACTCGTATAAAATTATTATAAACGAGTGCCAGCTATCCTGAGGGAAACTTCGGAGGGAACCAGCTACTAGATGGTTCGATTAGTCTTTCGCCCCTATACCCAGTTCCGACGATCGATTTGCACGTCAGAATCGCTACGGACCTCCATCAGGGTTTCCCCTGACTTCGTCCTGACCAGGCATAGTTCACCATCTTTCGGGTCCCAACGTGTACGCTCTAGGTGCGCCTCTTCTTGTAATAAGAATGAGACGCCCCGGGAGTGCGAAGCTATATCATGATATAACTCATCCTCCCTCGGTTGACGCAAGGTCGACCTTTACTTTCATTGCGCCTTTAGGTTTAATTTAAAAAATATCCCAATGACTTGCGCACATGTTAGACTCCTTGGTCCGTGTTTCAAGACGGGTCCTGAAAGTACCCAAAGCAGTAGCATCGCCGACCGGTAATTAATTTTAGCCAGTCCTAGAATACCATCAACCAACAGCTGGCCAATACCAACGACGGCACTAGGTCCGTACTATCAGTAAATTAGCCTCGCTTGTGATGGATATGGACGCTAAATAAATTTAGCGGCTAAATACCGTACGAATACTGCCAAGTAGCCGGTCAGAAAACACCAAGGATCTTCAATGTTTTTTAAATTACATTAAAGGCTATCACTTGGGCCGTAGACCGACACCCAACAGGTCGCGACGTCCTACTAGGGGAGAAGTGCACGCCGACAACATCTTGCAACTAAATATACAAGAATGTGCAGGCAATACTACAAGTAGTAACCCGCATCATAACTTATACATATACAAAATGAGCTGACGATGAATCTCCCCATTCGATCTTTTGGGTTTCTCAGGTTTACCCCTGAACGGTTTCACGTACTCTTGAACTCTCTCTTCAAAGTTCTTTTCAACTTTCCCTCACGGTACTTGTTCGCTATCGGTCTCGTGGTCATATTTAGCCTTAGATGGAGTTTACCACCCACTTAGAGCTGCACTCTCAAGCAACCCGACTCTAAGGAGAGATCTTCCCGAAATGCGTCTTGGTCACTACGGGCCTGGCACCCTCTATGGGTAAATGGCCCCATTCAAGATGGACTTGGACACAAGAATACACTACGGGATAAATAGATCCTCCCAAACACTACATTTCCCAACGACATAATCGTGGGATTCAGTGCTGGGCTCTTTCCTGTTCGCTCGCCGCTACTAAGGAAATCCTAGTTAGTTTCTTTTCCTCC
>OY998098.1:475000-477500 GCA_963921955.1 Aleiodes alternator | reverse complement strand
TTTCTATTTGCTTGGAAAATAATTTTCAAATATTATCATTTAATGAGAGAGGTAATTGTGAATATGAAAATTCTTTGCATCCAAGTATTGTGAGTAGCGTAATATAATGCTGCATATGCCAACGGGAGAGTGATTAAGATTTGATTCATAGTTGTTTTTGATTCATACAATTTCCACCTCTTGTAAAATAATGATTAAATAATTGAATTGAATAATGATAAAATAATTATTTTCATTTTAGTATTATTGATTAAAATTGAATTCCAATAATTTAAAAAGGCTTTTGTATGAAAAAAAAAATGATTAAAAAAAAATAATACGAAAAAAAAAAAAAAAATTCAAGTATTATGGATGGTGGCGTAGGTTATTGGACATTGAGAGAGTGCTAAACATTGCATCATTTATAATTATTATTATTATTATTTCATATATTTTCTAGTTGCTTGGAGAGTAATTGATAAATATTATTATTCAATAAGAGAGGTAATTGAGGATATGAAAATTATTTGCATTCAAGTATTGTGAGTAGCGTAATATGATTGATGCTGCTTGTGCCAAGGGAGAATGATTGAGATTTGATTCATAGTTGTTTTTGATTCATACAGTTTCCACCGATTGTAAAATAATGATAGAATAATCATTTTCATTTTGGAATTATTTATTAAAATTGAATTCCGATAATTTAAAAGGGCTTTTGTATGAAAAAGTATGATTAATGAAAATAATACGGAAAAAAAAAAAAAACTTGAAGTATTATGGATGGCGACGTAGGTTATTGGACATTGAGAGAGTGGTAAACATTGAATCATTTATAATTATTATTATTATTATTATTTCATATATTTTCTAGTTGCTTGGAAAGTAATTGATAAATATTATTATTTAATGAGAGAGGTAATTGAGAATATGAAAATTATTTGCATCCAAGTATTGTGAGTAGCGCAATATAATTGATGCTGCTTGTGCCAAGGAAGAGTGATTAAAATTTGATTCATAGTTGTTTTTGATTCATACACTTAACATTGATTGCCAAAAAAATGTCGAATGAAGCTAATTAATGAAAGAATAATATGATATTTTTTGTGTAAAAATTCGAAGTGTCATGTAGATAATTCAGAGATATAACACTCAAGTATTGTGGATAGATTAGTATTTAAAATTCTTAAATTGAAAAGAGGACTGATATTCAATTCATTCATATTTCCTTGACTCTCATTAAATTTTTCGATAATATTCAAGAGTAATTGATTATTATTGGATGAATGAATTAATTGAATGATCATTAATTTTTGAAGGGGAATAATGTTAACGGAATGGGAAATTATAATTGAAAAACAATTTGACGTTTCGAAAAATAATATTCAAGTATTGTGGATAGTATAAGAGTATTTGATGAGCAGCTAAAATTTGATTCATAGTTGTTTTTGATTCATACACTTTCGTTGGATAAAAAAGATAATAAATGAATGAGTATTAATTGAATAAGAATAAAATGATCATTTTCATATTGGAATTATTCAATGGAATTAAATTTTAATTGCTTGAAAAAAATGATAAATTAAAGAAAATGAATAATATTGAAGTATTGTGGATGGCAGTGTAGAATACATGAGACTGAAAGAGTATTAATGATTTTCGTTGTGCACAAATTTTATTTGCATTGAAAATGGATTAATCATGAATATTATTGTATTATAATATTTATAAAGTGCAGTTGGATGAGAAATGAAAAATAATGGACAGTATAAAAATCTTTTGCATTCATGTATTGTGAGTAGCATTATAATTCATGCTCCATATTGTAATAAGAGAGTGTGTATTATTTGACTCATAGCTGTTTTTAAATCATACACCTTTTATTTATTTATTGCACAAAGAATTTTGATTTTTTTTCGAAAAATAATGTGATAATACTGAGCAAAAAAAATTTTGTTTCTTCTTTAAGTTCTAAAAAAAAAATAAATTGCATCTTCTATGAATAACTTGCAATATAAAGAAAATATTCAATTATTGTGGATAGTATGCTGAAATTCAGTGTATTTGAAGAATAGTTGAGATTCAATTCATTTTTTTTTTTTTTCTTATTCTTTGGAAAATAATTAATGTTTATTGAAAAATAAATGATTTAATCAATTGTGTTATAATTATTTTTTTATTAATAGCAATTTATTCACGAGACTTGTATTTTCGTTAATTATAAAATTATTTCTATGAGATAAAATTTGGATCAAATGAAGAATATTCAAGGATTGTAGATGAGACTGTAAATAAAGTAGGAAGTAAAGCATTTGATTCATAGACGTTTTTGATACATACAATTGACAATTTTTTTTGTAAAAAATGTATATTAATAGAAAATATCAAAGTTCTTCATTCATAGTTGTTTTTGATTCATACAATTGAAAAAAAAATTTAAAAAAAATATATTGATGAAAAACATCCAAGTTCTTCATTCATAGTTGCTTTTGATTCATACAATTGAAAGAAGAAATTGAAAAAT
>OY998098.1:460000-470000 GCA_963921955.1 Aleiodes alternator | reverse complement strand
GTTGTTGTTGAGATTCTGCTCTGTTCGACCCTAGCAATACCAAATCATCAGCAAAAGCCAGAATGGGTACTTCGACATTCTCCATCCTTATTCCTCTGGTATTCCTCTCCACCTCTTCAAGAAGTGGCTCTAAAATTAGGTTGAACAATAAAGGCGAGAGTGGGTCACCTTGTTTAACTCCTCTTTGCAGAGTTATATCAATAATACCGTCAGAACCTTTTATAACCGTTTTACAGTTATCATACATATTCATTATGTGTCTTACAAGGTGTGATGGCGTTCCTTTCCTCACCAACGCTGGTTCGATTGCTGAGTGAGGTATGCTATCGAACGCTTTCGAGATATCTAGCACGCTCATCACACCTCCTTCTCCCATTTTCATCTCTTCGAGTGCCGGGGCGCTCGACCACCTGACGAGGCGTTGTCCCGCTAGAAAGTAGATAGGGACAGTTAATTTGATACGCCACCCGGACACATAAGGCCCATCGGTCGGGGATCAACTGATCCACTATGTTTTGGGGTTTGGACATTTTAATAAACCACTGCTGCCAGGAACAATCTTGGAAAAATCCGATACTGTCGGCTCGATCGAGATGCCGAAGGAGTGCTTCGTTACCGTCCCAACTCCATGAAAATGATGTTGGGTCGGCATCCACGGGGAACCTCTGGGCGGTGACTCCCTTGCGTCCGCGGACGCACAGTTTCGTAAAGATGGATGAAGGTAGGTTTGTGAAGAGAGAAAGGAGGAAGATTTTTTAGAGACCTAGGCTACGAGAGACAGGGTGATCCGGCGAAGTTTGCAGGGCCCTGAAACTGTGGTTTCTGCTTCCGACAGACAGAAACTGCAGCCCTTGAAGCTACTTAAATTACTTTCTTAACATTTAAAAATGATAATGCCTCAAATAGACCGCTGGCCTAGAGGTTCTTAATACTATGCACTCTTCATCATTCAAGCATTTCACATTCCGCATTCAATTCCATACATGAACGTTGTTCGCTTAATCATCCCGCGCGTAAGCCACGGCGGCTTTCAACCACATACACTCGTTGCAGAATCCAGAGAAGGCCTCGAAAGACTCCTTAGACGACATCAGAGCTGATGCCGCCTCCGGCCAGTCGAGTCCTTCTATGTACTCTGCCAAACACTCTCGCTGTGGAGCATATATTGGGCAGTTAAGAAGGAGATGAGGGACGTTGTCTTCCGCGGCTCCACATTCGCACGCTCTTGTGGTGGCAAGGCCCCGATCGTGAAGATAGGATCGAAACTGGCCATGCCCCGTCAAAACTTGAGTAACATAAAAATCCGGTCGTACATATTTCGCCTTCAGGCGCGCTTGAACCGTCGCAAAGAACGCAAAGGTAACCCTTCCCTTGTCCGAGTTTTCGAATCGTTCCCCCCACAGTCGCGTTGCCTCGCGTTTGATCATTGCCACGGGATTTGGCCGCTCTTCGTTTTCACCCTCCCTTTCGTTACCGTTTTCGACCTCCCCATCCTCTGGTTGAGGCGCGATTTCGACGTTCCCGATCTTGGCCACCTTCCCGGCTCGAAGGTGGTACCTCGCCGCGCGCTGTTGTAGGAGCTGCTCTATCGGGAGAACTCCTGCTACTACGCAAAGTGACTCGAAAGATGCAGTTCGGTATGCATTTGTAACCGTGATTAACGCTGATCGTTGTATACTGCGGAGTGCTCGAAGGTCGTGCTCATCACATCGGTCTGCCCATGCTGCAGCCGCGTACGATGCTACGGCTTCGAACACCCCGCGGTACACTGTTCGGAGGGCCCGATATTTTATTCCCCAGTTCTTTCTCGCTAACCGCCGCAGTCGACCGAACAGCTTTGCTGTTTTCTTTCGGATGTGGGCTACGTGTGATCTTACTTTCATGCATTTGTCGAAGTGTACGCCCAAGTAGCGTACACTATCGCGGAACTTGATTTTCTCCCCGGCGATCCTAATCGTTGGTGGGTGGGAGTCAAGTGTTGCCTTCTTCTGCGCTTTACGTTTTCGGTCGGGTCTCGCGCCTCCCCTTCTGCCTATCGGGGCCTTCCTTATCCAATTGCTTTTCAGGACAATAGCCTCTGTCTTGCTCTTGGATAATTGGAGTTTGGCCGAATCGCACCAGGACACGATGAAGTCGACTACTTCTTGTCCTACACGCTCCAACTCTTCTCTCGACTTCCCCGGTATAACCGTTATGAGATCGTCCGCATACGCAACCGCAATGTCCCCGAATCTATCCTGGAGCCCTCTGAGAAGATCATCAAACATGAGCTTCCAGAATTCGGGACCCAACACAGATCCTTGAGGACATCCCCTCGATGCCTGCTTCGTAGCCTCTTCCTGGTCCCAGGCGATCTTAACCCTCCTGTTCTCAAAGTAGTTTTTAAGTACTTTGTAAACGTTCTTCGGGCAGTCTCGATCGGCTAGTGCCTGGAGTGCAAGTGGCCACCAAACATTGTCGAAGGCTCCTGATATATCAAAGAGTATGCCGATTACATACTTCTCGGGTCGTTCTTCTACCATTCTTCGCATTTCGGCGATCGCATCGTCCGTCGATTTCCCGGGAACGAATCCGTATTGTCGCTCGGATATTTTCTCTGGGGTTAGCACCGTGGTTGCTAGCCGACGCTTAAGAAGTTTTTCAAATAATTTACCGACAACTGAAAGGAGACAAATTGGTCTATACGATTTCGGATCGCTTGGGTCTTTGTCCGCGCCTTTCAGGAGGTTCAGTAGTGAGCCCTCCTTCCAGGCCGCAGGAAAGACACCATGTTCTAAACACGCATTGAAGAGGGTCACGAAGCATCCGGGGATGGTTCGAATCGCCTGCTTCAGCACACGGACTTCTACGCGATCGCACCCTGGGGCCTTCCCGTTCAACATGCTAGCAACCGCAATATTAATTTCGACAGCCGTGAAAGGCGCCGCATCCTCGGTATCTAATTCTCGATCGCGAACTCGCTCTCTAATCTCGCGTTGTTCTGGGGTATCTAGCGCTGGGTCGTCGTCCGGGACGTGAGTATCTAAAAGCCGTTCGGCTGTTTCCCGCATGCTCGTTGTTGAGGTGCCATCTCCCTTTCGCAAGGAGCTCAACACCGTGCTCGCTTTAACTTTATCCGCCGCAATTTGATATACAGGGCCCCAGGGGTTCTGGTTGCCCTCCACGGATACGAAGCGCTTCCAGCTACCCGATCTCGATTTGCGGATAAAGTATTTGTATCTATTTTTCGCCTTTTGGAGGCTCGCCTTCGCGCGTAGTTTCCTCTCTGGGACCGTCTCCCGCTGGTAACGTTTACGCAAAGTGGCCACCACTTGACGCAACCTAGAGAGTTTAGGGGACCACCACGGGTTCGGTTTACGGTGGTGGCGTTTGGTTGGCATCGAGTCGCTACAGGCCTTTATAAGCACCCGTGTAAGACTCTCTGCCCAGTTTTCTACATCCTGTGCAGACTCCAGTGGGAGGTTATCGAGCTCAGCCGAGTACTTCTCGACAGACGTAGCAAATTGCCCCCAGTCAGCTCGACGTTCGTCGAATCTGAGAGGGTGCGCTGCATCTCTCGGGCTATCATTCCCGCCTGAGGCACTTCGCTCTCCCAGCAGGATAACTGCCGGATGATGGTCGCTAGTGCTCCAGTCATGTTGGAGCTTCCACTCTCGCACGAGGGAGAATAGCGACGGAGACGCAAGTGTGACATCTATGTAAGACGACCCCCTTGTCGTCTCGAACGTTGGGCCCTGCTGTTGGTCGTTCAAGACTTCCAATTCCAGCCCTCTTATGAGTTCCTCCAGAAGCTCTCCTCCTTCGTCGGCTTCCTTCGGACCCCATAAAGGTGACTGAGAATTGACGTCCGCACCAATCAGCACACGCTTACCTTTCAAACAGTAGAGAATCTTCTCCAACTGTTTCAGATGCTCCTCACGCTCGTCCTTGTACTGGAAGTACGAAGAGACGACGTAAAACGAGAAGCCGCGCGTTGTGATCTCCGCACATACACAATTTGGTGTACTGAGTTGCGAGATGTGTACAATCTGGATGGATGTACTGCACACTCCGACAGCGGCCCAAGGTTGGGATGTCCGTGTCGCAGCAACCCTAATGCCAGATCCTAAGCCAGAGAGAGTCCAACTTGGTCCTTGCTGCGTGACATATGGCTCTTGAAGGAGCAATATGTCAAGCTGCTTATCGTACGCGAGTTGTCGCACCTCTCCGGCTACTACTGCTGAGCGAGCCATGTTCAGCTGTAGGATTTTGAGAGGAGGAAAGGAATTAGTGGAATTTGAGGTTGGGTTCGCTGAAGTGTTGGGGGCCGGTGAGTGGGGCGTTGGTCGCACGCTATCGCTATCGCATCTAACTAATTTGATTTGAAGTTCGCGGAGGGTTGGACCGGTCGCGGGTTTGGATGGTGTACGGCAATCGCAGGCTTGCCGGGCACCACGAACACAATGAACACAATGGAGTGACACCCGCACCGAGCGAGCAGAAGAAGAAAAACGAGTCGACGCGGGTGTCACCAACGCACATGCTGAAGCTGAGGCCTGTGCGGGATGATGCTCCCTCGTTGGACTACACGCCGTTCTTCTTGATGATTGCCTGGTCCTTTGTAGATCCTCGAAAGTGACGCACGATTGTGTCCCCCTGGAGATCCGAGCAGGGACAGTTTTGCCTCCAGAAATAGATTTACAATTGTGCCCTTCCATCATGTTAATTGCGTTTTTCTCGTCCGACGACGTTGAGCTGTAATAAGAATAGTCATTAATCGTTGGGCCCCCTCATCTACGCGATGTCGGGTCGAACCGCTGTGGAAGAAAGTGATTGATTAGCATGGCTGTGTGAAGGGAGAGGCAGCTTTCGCCCGTAGGACTACTAACTGCTCAGGCAGCTGCGGAGAGGGACATGAGACCGCATATGTGCCGGAAAGGAAAGTATGAGATGAAATACATTTTAATATGCAAGAATGAGTGAAACCATGAAGCAACCACCTTGAAGAATTTGATTCATAGTTGTTTTTGATTCATACAATCAGAAATCTTCTGACAAAATAAAAATAAGGCGAAGGGGAGAACAGCGGTGAGTGCAGGCCCTAGAGCCCACACCCATCCACCATCCTCCCCCTCGCCTTGCACGTTTATCGTGTTCTTACTTCAAAGTATTTGACTCATAGTTGTTTTTGATTCATACAATCAAATATTTTCTGACAAAATAAGGCGGAAGGGAGAACAGCGGCGAGTGCAAGCCCTGAAGCCTACACCCATCCGCCGTCCTCCCCTCCGCCTTGCACGTTTATCGTGTATGCTCTGCAGCCAGCTATCCCTGCTTCTGCCTCATTCCTTCAATTACTGAACATCGTATGATGTTGAGCTCAAAGCTCTCGCAATTCCCACTCCTTCTATGAATCAAACGTTCATATGGCTTTGAGTACAACGTGACGCGACCCATCTGCCCTGACTATATTTGGACAGATGGGTCGCAAAATTATATTCAAGTCACGTGAACTCATACATCGATTTTTATATTTTGCACAACGTGACATGCCCACCCTTGCGGGTGGGCACTGTATATATTATATTCACGTTTATCGATGTATTCGTCCACCTCAGCCTCAGTTGATGGTGGAGGGTTCTGTATTTACGGTTACATTTTTCCCTCCTCAACTGAGGCAGTACGATGTTGCGCTCAAAGCTCTCGCAATTTCCACTCCTTCTATGAATCAAACGTTCATATGGCTTTGAGTACAACGTGACATGACCCAACTGCCCTGGATATATTTGGACAGATGGGTCGTAAACTTATATTATATTCACGTCACGTGAACTCATACATCGATTTTTATATTTTGCACAACGTGACATGCCCACCCTTGCGGGCGGGCACTGTATATATTATATTCACGTTTATCGATGTATTCGTCCACCTAGGCCTCAGTTGAGGGTGGTAGGTTTATATTTACGGTATATATTTTTTCTCCTCAACTGAGGCAGCCTTTGGGTTTATATTAACTTGGGTTCCTCCGTGTTGAGGTATGCCCATATATATTTACGCGGGCTCCTTCGTATGTAAGGTATACCCAATGGAAATGAAAGTAGTGGTTTTAGCATGAGCGAGCCGTATGTTTACTTGGTCTGGTGCTTCAGCACAGACAGCTGGCCGCCATGCTATTCTATTCTTAATTACTCCTCCTCGTCTCCGTGACAATGTCACAACCTCCGCCCTTCCGTGGGCACAGTATCTAAAACGCCGTAGCGCGTACCACATAAAGAGTCATTCGGTCTGAGACGTCGACTCGTGGCAATGTTGCGTTAGAAAGTAGATAGGGACAGTTAATTTGATACGCCACCCGGACACATAAGGCCCATCGGTCGGGGATCAACTGATCCACTATGTTTTGGGGTTTGGACATTTTAATAAACCACTGCTGCCAGGAACAATCTTGGAAAAATCCGATACTGTCGGCTCGATCGAGATGCCGAAGGAGTGCTTCGTTACCGTCCCAACTCCATGAAAATGATGTTGGGTCGGCATCCACGGGGAACCTCTGGGCGGTGACTCCCTTGCGTCCGCGGACGCACAGTTTCGTAAAGATGGATGAAGGTAGGTTTGTGAAGAGAGAAAGGAGGAAGATTTTTTAGAGACCTAGGCTACGAGAGACAGGGTGATCCGGCGAAGTTTGCAGGGCCCTGAAACTGTGGTTTCTGCTTCCGACAGACAGAAACTGCAGCCCTTGAAGCTACTTAAATTACTTTCTTAACATTTAAAAATGATAATGCCTCAAATAGACCGCTGGCCTAGAGGTTCTTAATACTATGCACTCTTCATCATTCAAGCATTTCACATTCCGCATTCAATTCCATACATGAACGTTGTTCGCTTAATCATCCCGCGCGTAAGCCACGGCGGCTTTCAACCACATACACTCGTTGCAGAATCCAGAGAAGGCCTCGAAAGACTCCTTAGACGACATCAGAGCTGATGCCGCCTCCGGCCAGTCGAGTCCTTCTATGTACTCTGCCAAACACTCTCGCTGTGGAGCATATATTGGGCAGTTAAGAAGGAGATGAGGGACGTTGTCTTCCGCGGCTCCACATTCGCACGCTCTTGTGGTGGCAAGGCCCCGATCGTGAAGATAGGATCGAAACTGGCCATGCCCCGTCAAAACTTGAGTAACATAAAAATCCGGTCGTACATATTTCGCCTTCAGGCGCGCTTGAACCGTCGCAAAGAACGCAAAGGTAACCCTTCCCTTGTCCGAGTTTTCGAATCGTTCCCCCCACAGTCGCGTTGCCTCGCGTTTGATCATTGCCACGGGATTTGGCCGCTCTTCGTTTTCACCCTCCCTTTCGTTACCGTTTTCGACCTCCCCATCCTCTGGTTGAGGCGCGATTTCGACGTTCCCGATCTTGGCCACCTTCCCGGCTCGAAGGTGGTACCTCGCCGCGCGCTGTTGTAGGAGCTGCTCTATCGGGAGAACTCCTGCTACTACGCAAAGTGACTCGAAAGATGCAGTTCGGTATGCATTTGTAACCGTGATTAACGCTGATCGTTGTATACTGCGGAGTGCTCGAAGGTCGTGCTCATCACATCGGTCTGCCCATGCTGCAGCCGCGTAAGATGCTACGGCTTCGAACACCCCGCGGTACACTGTTCGGCGGGCCCGATATTTTATTCCCCAGTTCTTTCTCGCTAACCGCCGCAGTCGACCGAACAGCTTTGCTGTTTTCTTTCGGATGTGGGCTACGTGTGATCTTACTTTCATGCATTTGTCGAAGTGTACGCCCAAGTAGCGTACACTATCGCGGAACTTGATTTTCTCCCCGGCGATCCTAATCGTTGGTGGGTGGGAGTCAAGTGTTGCCTTCTTCTGCGCTTTACGTTTTCGGTCGGGTCTCGCGCCTCCCCTTCTGCCTATCGGGGCCTTCCTTATCCAATTGCTTTTCAGGACAATAGCCTCTGTCTTGCTCTTGGATAATTGGAGTTTGGCCGAATCGCACCAGGACACGATGAAGTCGACTACTTCTTGTCCTACACGCTCCAACTCTTCTCTCGACTTCCCCGGTATAACCGTTATGAGATCGTCCGCATACGCAACCGCAATGTCCCCGAATCTATCCTGGAGCCCTCTGAGAAGATCATCAAACATGAGCTTCCAGAATTCGGGACCCAACACAGATCCTTGAGGACATCCCCTCGATGCCTGCTTCGTAGCCTCTTCCTGGTCCCAGGCGATCTTAACCCTCCTGTTCTCAAAGTAGTTTTTAAGTACTTTGTAAACGTTCTTCGGGCAGTCTCGATCGGCTAGTGCCTGGAGTGCAAGTGGCCACCAAACATTGTCGAAGGCTCCTGATATATCAAAGAGTATGCCGATTACATACTTCTCGGGTCGCTCTTCTACCATTCTTCGCATTTCGGCGATCGCATCGTCCGTCGATTTCCCGGGAACGAATCCGTATTGTCGCTCGGATATTTTCTCTGGGGTTAGCACCGTGGTTGCTAGCCGACGCTTAAGAAGTTTTTCAAATAATTTACCGACAACTGAAAGGAGACAAATTGGTCTATACGATTTCGGATCGCTTGGGTCTTTGTCCGCGCCTTTCAGGAGGTTCAGTAGTGAGCCCTCCTTCCAGGCCGCAGGAAAGACACCATGTTCTAAACACGCATTGAAGAGGGTCACGAAGCATCCGGGGATGGTTCGAATCGCCTGCTTCAGCACACGGACTTCTACGCGATCGCACCCTGGGGCCTTCCCGTTCAACATGCTAGCAACCGCAATATTAATTTCGACAGCCGTGAAAGGCGCCGCATCCTCGGTATCTAATTCTCGATCGCGAACTCGCTCTCTAATCTCGCGTTGTTCTGGGGTATCTAGCGCTGGGTCGTCGTCCGGGACGTGAGTATCTAAAAGCCGTTCGGCTGTTTCCCGCATGCTCGTTGTTGAGGTGCCATCTCCCTTTCGCAAGGAGCTCAACACCGTGCTCGCTTTAACTTTATCCGCCGCAATTTGATATACAGGGCCCCAGGGGTTCTGGTTGCCCTCCACGGATACGAAGCGCTTCCAGCTACCCGATCTCGATTTGCGGATAAAGTATTTGTATCTATTTTTCGCCTTTTGGAGGCTCGCCTTCGCGCGTAGTTTCCTCTCTGGGACCGTCTCCCGCTGGTAACGTTTACGCAAAGTGGCCACCACTTGACGCAACCTAGAGAGTTTAGGGGACCACCACGGGTTCGGTTTACGGTGGTGGCGTTTGGTTGGCATCGAGTCGCTACAGGCCTTTATAAGCACCCGTGTAAGACTCTCTGCCCAGTTTTCTACATCCTGTGCAGACTCCAGTGGGAGGTTATCGAGCTCAGCCGAGTACTTCTCGACAGACGTAGCAAATTGCCCCCAGTCAGCTCGACGTTCGTCGAATCTGAGAGGGTGCGCTGCATCTCTCGGGCTATCATTCCCGCCTGAGGCACTTCGCTCTCCCAGCAGGATAACTGCCGGATGATGGTCGCTAGTGCTCCAGTCATGTTGGAGCTTCCACTCTCGCACGAGGGAGAATAGCGACGGAGACGCAAGTGTGACATCTATGTAAGACGACCCCCTTGTCGTCTCGAACGTTGGGCCCTGCTGTTGGTCGTTCAAGACTTCCAATTCCAGCCCTCTTATGAGTTCCTCCAGAAGTAGATAGGGACAATTAATTTGATACGCCACCCGGACACATAAGGCCCATCGGTCGGGGATCAACTGACCCGCATGTTTTTTGGAGGTGTGTTATTATGTCAAAACCTCTGCTGCCAAGAACAGTCTCGGAAAAATCCGATACTGCCGGCTCGATCGTGCCACCGGAGGGATACTTCGTCACCATTCCATCGTCATAAATGACTTTGGAATGGCGTCCACGGGGTTACCTCGGGGCGGTGATCCCTTCATGTCCGCGGACATGCAGCTTCGTCGAAATATTTAGAGTTGTTGGCAAACAGAGCCCATTCACTCCGCCTAAGCCACCGAAGAAGAGGTTCCCCG
>OY998098.1:392500-452500 GCA_963921955.1 Aleiodes alternator | reverse complement strand
GTCGACTCGTGGCAATGCTGCATCATATAGTACCCGGCGAAATTGCTCAACGAGACCTGGAGCACCCAGTATGAATACACGGTGGAACAGGTATACCCCAAGCTGTAGAATTTTATACTTGTGATAGCAGTCGACTCTTTTGGACTTGGTAAAAATTATAAATTTATTTTTTTCAAATGCAATCAAGTTATAAATTGGATAATAATGAAATAAAATAAATAAACAAATGATTTAATAATAATAAAAATGATTAAATACATAAATAATAACGAAAAATAATATTTTTTTTCAAAATTAAACATTTAAGTATTGTGGATAGTATACATGTGTACATATAAAAATGTTTGTAATTTACATTATTAATAATAATATAATCTACAATTAATTTTCAATATGTATTATCATTATGATAAGATAGTATTTTTATAATTTTGTATGCAAGAAAATGAAAAAAAATAATAATAATGGATATTGAAAAAAAAAAAGATATATATTCTTCAAGTATTACGGATACTGTGTAGGGTAATATAAATATTTCTTTTGGATTGAGACTTTATTTTTTTTATTTATTAAAGAATAACTAATAAATGCAATTAAATAAATGACGAGATGATATGATAATAATAATAATGAAATGATGTGAATTACAAAATAATGAGAGGGAAGATTTTGAAAGTTAAAAAAAAAAGATAGGAAACTCGTATTCAAGTATTGCGAATGGTGTTATAGCTTGTTACGGGGTACGGAATTTACTATAATTATCCGCCCCGTAATGTGGGATATAGATATGGATATGGATATAAGTGGATATGAATGTGTGTGTGTGTCAACTGAGGGTTTCTCTCAGTTGGGCGAGAACCGAACTATCGGTTCTCCGATGTTCCGTGGTGTGCGGAACTAGGGGTAGGTTGCGTGTTCTGTTACGAGGTCAGAATTCGTATGGAATTTCTCGCCTCGTCGTGTGTAGGTGCGTGCGTGTGTATGCGTGTGTGTGTGTGGATGTGTGTGTGTGTAGCCGTGCGTGTGTATGTGCGGATCTGGGTGGGGGGTAGTGCCAGTTGAGAGCGAACAGCAGGTAGAAGTCGAACCAAAGTAATTAATTGTCAAACAACCATCCGTGAAAATCGAGGAGATATTGATCACAACCCAACGATGTCCTGGTTTTGTGTTGATGGTAGCGCCCTCTGTCTAAATCTCTCAAAAATCACCCTGAAAAGAGGTAGCGGAGTCCAGCAATAATAATAATAACAATTGTCCTTGATAATTACAATTTAATGTGCAAAGATAGTCGACGGAACAATAAATATACTCTCGGACCGATGTCTTTGGAAATGTCCTCGGTCAATGTTTTTGGAACTGGTCGTAGTCGATGTTTTTGGGATGCCCTATCATTACATTGAGTGGTGCGGGCCGTCGATCAAAAATGGCCGCACCACGTGGAAAATGTGCAATTTATTCATTATGTGATGACACCGGACTCAATTTGCCTAAAATCGCTGAAATAATGCCGGATCATTCGTGTTTAATTATGTATGAATTTTATTTAATTATCTTGTCCGGTGATTACTAGGGTTTTATCCCGATTGATTCAAGTGAAATACTTAATTACAACGTTGCACGTGGTCGCGAATATTTGGCTTCAGATATAATCTTTCTACCAATGATAATAATATTTGTCGTTTGACTAGCCCAAAATACGCTATCTCGATATATCATCTATTCTCTTAATTCCTCCTTTTAATCAATTGCAAATCAATTGATTAAATAATGTGAAAATACTGGAGTTGGCCACGCGGTAAACAAGTGGGTACTCACTCTACGGTAATAACCTCTCGTCCGGTGTTGCTCGTCTTATTTTTATTTAACTCTTAATCTTAATCTCACTTGGAGTCTTTATTCGTTGCACTTATTGTGTCCAGTAATATATTTCAACTAATTAATAACTTATTTCACTAACTTAGTCACTAATTTATCCCTAATTAATACTTAAATTATAGAGAATAATAATCTACGTGATTTTGGTTTGTTCGGTGACACAGGAGTGGGGAGTTTTGGCAAGATGCCCGGCTTCCCAACTCCATGCGCCGGGAGATGCTGCCCTCCCCTCAGTTCGGTCGATAACGGTATCGACCGCTGCATTGATTTTCTACCTCTAGAGGAGGAGGAAGATGTCGCCTCGGCGACTAATATCACACATCGTGACACCCCCCCACCAGACGAGGCGTACTCCTTCCTCGTCCTCGACTCCTGTGTACTCTGCTAAGTTACTACACATGACGATGGTAATTGAGTCCACTTACCGTAGCTGCTCATCACTGCCCTCGTTCGGTTGAGCCGATCTCGCCTGTTCGGTTTGTGCGGGGTTTCAGGGTGTTTGGAATAATGTGAATTACTCATCAACGCAATATATTTTTATTTATCGCGGTGCGGTGACTTTCCGGCCGCAGTGCCTTGGCACTTGTCTTAGAAATTACAATACTGAGTCCTTTTCTCAGTCTCATCGTGTGTCGCTCATTGGCGTAAGAAGAAAGAAAAACAAAACAAAAAAGAAAGAAAAAGAAAAAAAAACGAAATGATTGTAGTATTTGAGAGTTCGTGGAACCGACACGCCGGTTCGGTCCTCACTCCCATACTGGGAGAAACGAAATAAAGAAAAGAAAGAAAGGAAAAAAAACTTAATGGTCGCTTCTTGCTCGGTGGCTGCGGAACTCATCTCTTCGGATGAAACGTACAAAGTAAATAATAAAGTAAAATAATAAAAAAAAGAACAAAACCAACGCATAAGGCCTCTGTCGCCCGTACTTTTTTTTCTTTTGTGAGAGGGAGGAGTCGTCCGGTGATTACCGCCCTTTTTTTTCTCGCCTATCTCTCTTCCCGTCCTTTCTTGCTCCTCCTCTCCTCTTCTTCTCTCAGGCCTCCCTTTCTCTCTCCTCCTGCTCCTCTCTCTCGTCTCGAGCGTCCGCGAGCACCTTCCATGATGGACGACATTGCGGACAACGGGCGATAGTTACGTCCGGTTTTCCGCACAGGTGGCAGTAGGCCCCCACCTGGTCGTTTGGGCAGTCATGTCGGAGATGTCCTTTCTGGCGGCATCTCCAGCACCTTCCATTGGCCTGGGGGTCAAACTGGAACCCGGGGACCACTGTCGGCTCGCTACCATGACTGCGGTAACAATCATGGGCCATCTGGCAGCCCCCCGAGATCGCTGCTCGTATCGTCCTGGCCGTCTCGGCTCTCTCGCTCCGCATCTGATTCAGTTGTGCGGCGGTGACTGGTGGTTGCCGGTGACTCGCCATGATGGCCACTCTTGCTGCCAGCATCGCCGCTGCTCGTGGTGGCACCGCCATTTCCCGTCCGGTCATCTCGTCCTCCATCCGGAATGAGCCTTGCGTCACTTGCAGGGAAGTCGAGATCCCCGAAGAGGTGTTGGGCCTCGGCTCGGAGGCGCGCGACATCTGGGTCGTATTCGGACGGGGCTCGGCCGAGGGCGCTGATTCGCTGTCCCTCGTTTGCTGAGTCTGACCCATCCGAATCACTCTCACTCGTTCCGGAATCAGTCTCCGGGGAATCGAGCAAGTCCAGGTGGTGTCTCCAGTCACCCTGTCCTGGACTGCCACCCAATTCTCCCCAGAGGAGACCCAGTATCGTGCCCCGTCTCCGCAGTCTTCGGGGGCTTGGCAGCGTGGCGTCTCGTCTGGGACTTGGCTTTCGGGGTCTCCCACGGCCTCGTCTTGTGGGGACTCCGATCGCTGTCCCTGTTGTTGGTGCTGCTGATGTTGCTGCATCTGGTGCCGGTCCTCCGGCTGCTCCCGGTCCGGTGTCTCCACCATCGGTATCGGCGTTGCCGAGCGAGGTTGCGTCGGGCTCCGCGGTAGGAGGCTCTCCTGCTCCGACCCAGGGAGTTGCTCCCCCAACGGAACCCGATACTCCCCCCTCGACCGCACTCTCCCGACTCTGCACCTTATCGCCTGTCGATTCATCGTCTTCTGGAATCAGAGTAATTGGGTCATCAGCATGAAATCGCCTCAGGTCTTTGACATGCACTCGCTCAGCCACTTTTCCAGCAGAGTCCTCCAGATCATAGCAGACAGGAGAATGCACCTTCACCACTCGGTACGGTCCCACATACTTGGCAGCTAGTTTGGCCGAGTAGTAATCAGCAGCGTGGGAGAGCTTGTGGTTCCGCTTCAGGACCAGATCCCCAATCTCGTGTTGCTCGTGTCGCCGGCCCTGGTCATAACGTGCGGCTTGTCTTAGCTGCGACTGGCCCAACTTACGGAACACGAGATCATGTACATACTTCATCCGCTTCACTCTCTCTCCCCACGCTGCAGCATCACCTGGTGCTATGGTCTCCGGCTGCTCGAACTGCCGCTTCAGGTTATTAACCTGATCTGGATTACGCGCCATGTTTAGGAACGCCGGGGAAAAACCTGTTACTGACTGGACCGCGGTGTTAAGGGCAAAGGCTAACTCGGGAAGAAAGATATCCCAATCCCTCTGATTGTCTCTACAGTAAATACCTAGGAGAGGTTTTATTGTGCGGTTTACACGCTCTACAGGGTTAGCTTGGGGATGGTAAGGAGGAGTGGTTATGTGTTTAATACCCGCCCCCTCTAGTTGACTCTTGATATACTTCGCCGTGAATTCGGTTCCGTTATCCGTCAGGAAATATTTCGGGCAACCCCATCGACAGAGTACTTGTTTCCTTACAGCGTCCCAAATCACTGGTGCGGTAGCTCTTCTCAAAGGACACATTTCCACATACTTAGTGAATAAATCCTGTATGACCAAGATGTAAGCGTTACGGCCGTGACTTAGTGGAAATGGTCCGGTGATGTCTGCGGCGACCACTGTCCAGGGGTCTTCTACTACTCGTTCCCTCATCAATCCCGCCGGCCGTTGTTGGAGACTTTTAAAGGCCTGGCAGGCCTCGCAGCCCTTGACGAACCGGAATACGTCGGTATACATGCCTGGCCAATAGAAGTCTCGATGTACTTTGGCATAAGTCTTTTCCACCCCCAAGTGTCCGGCTTCCGCCGGGCAGTGAGCCTCTACCAGCACTTTCCTCTGTAGCTCTGGAGGAATGACTAACTTCCACGCGTTGAGGTCCTGTACGAATGGTTCTAGGTACAGGTTTGGTCTGTGGTGATAAAGGCGGTCCTCTTCGACACACCAATCCGGGTATTTGTCCGGTCGCTCCCGTACGTTCTCTCTCTTCTGGATATACCACAGATCCTCGGAGTAATTGAGCGCGGAGATCACTGCGTTGGAGTCCTCGTACATGCGAGATAGTGCGTCGGGCACTACGTTCTCAGACCCCTTCCTGTACACTACCTCCATGTCCTGCGTCTGAAGAGCTAACGCCCATCGCCACAAGCGCTGATTGGTGTCCTTCAGCTTCCATAACCATTTCAAACTGTGATGGTCCGTAACTACGGTAAACTTGGACCCTTCGATGTACGGCCGGAACTTTTTGATCGCCCACACCACCGCCAGGCACTCCTTCTCCGTGACCGTATAATTGACTTCGGCTGGTTGTAAAGTCCGTGACGCGAACGATATCGGTCGCTCACCATCTTCGGTCTCTTGAGTCAGTTTAGCTCCTAAGGCGAAACTACTAGCGTCGGTGTGGATTGTGAAGGGTTTCGTAAAGTTCGGTCGTGCCAGAATTGGTGTCTCAATCACCGCATTCTTGAGTTCCTCGAACGCGGCTTGTTGTTCCGGAGTCCAGAGCCATGGCTGATCCTTCTTTAACAGCTTGAGTAGTGCTGATTTCTTGGTCCCGAGTTCTCCAAGGAATCGTGAGTACCACCCTATTATTCCAAGAAAGCGGCGTAGTGATGTCTTCGTCTTGGGTGCCGGGTACTCCAAGATGGGCTGGAGTCTCTTTGGATCCACCGACAACCCGTCTGGTCCAATTACGTATCCCAGGAACTCTGCGCTTTCGGCCAATATCTCACTTTTCTTCCGGTTCACGGTGAGGTGAGCCGCGCTCAGCCGATCCAGAGTGGTCCGGAGTACCTCTCTGTGTTGTTCGATTGTGGGGGTGATGATAATAATGTCGTCTAGATATGCGAATGCGTTCGGGTAAAGATCCGCGGTGATTACGCTGTTCATGAGTTTCTGAAAAACTCCAGGCGCGTTACTTAACCCGAACGGCATCCGCAGCCAATGAAACAGCCCCTTGCCAATCACGAAGAAGGCCGTGATCTCTTTACTCTCACTGCTGAGGGCGACGTGGAAGTAGGCCTTGCTGAGATCCAACTTCGAGATAAAGTGAGCTTCCCCAAGCCATCCAGTACTCTTTCCAGGTGCTCGATATGATACCCCAATTTCTTGGTCTTCTTGTTGACTAGGCGATAGTCGATGCAGAATCGAGTGGATCCGTCCGGTTTTTTCACCACTACCGGACAACTGCACCACGCGCTCATCGAGTCTTCTATGTACCCCGCCTTCAGCATGTCATCAACGTGCTGTTGCATAATGGCCACCATTTTTGGTGCTGTGTTGCGTATTGCTTGTCTTACTGGGGTTGGGTCGTCTAACTCAATGTGATACTCCATCAACGGCGTGATGGGAATGACGTCCGGTTCCTCCGGCAACCAGCTCGTGGACTCGTCTCTCCACTGATCCATTTTGCTAAAGTCACTGGGCCTGGTGCTGATCTCAGACGCCCAGATCCGGAACGGCTCTACCCGAATCCTTGGCCACGTGTCCATAGGTGACGGCAGTAACGCGAACTGTTTCGCCTCTCTCCCAGGGAGCCTCCACGTCCGGTCTTTAGCGCTGAGATCCACTTCCATGGCTTCCATGAAGTCTATGCCCAGCAGACACTCCTCCTCCAGCGGTTCGACGATATACACCGGTACCTTTTGGATGATTCCGTCCCAGTCGAATTCAAGGAACACTTGTCCTTGTATGCCTATGGTTGTACCATTAGCGGCATAGAACCGTCCTGGGAACGGAATAGCGAAGCCCAGCAGTTGACTGCCTAGCGCTGGGCTGATACAGGATTTGGATGCACCGGTGTCCACTAGTGCTCGCCGTAGTTTGCCACGGAGCTCCAACGCCACGTACCATCGTTTGGCTTGGTCGCTTCGCCGTGTAATCGCTGTCGCTTCGCTCATTTTTATGCCACGCGCTACTGGTACCATGCTCCTCTCGTCGACCGAACTCGGCGAACATGTCCGGTCACTGCTAACAGGGGCGATTTCTCGTACAACTCCTATTGGGCTTACGCTGTTTATTGCCCATGGTTCAGCACCGCCCTCATGCCCCGAGTCAAGTGGCGGTAGTTCTATTGACCCGGGCGGGAGTTTTCCGACTTCTCCCATAGTCCCCACTCCTGAAGTTGCGCGATTAAGTCCTCCTCGGAGGGTAGCGCCATTTGGTCGAAGACAGCGCTGATTTTCCGGTGTCTCTGGAGGAATTCTTGGCGGTTTTGCGAGATTATCTTCTCGTCCTTGGGCAATGGGCACCTCCTCCAGCCATGGCCTATTTTTCCGCAGTTGAAGCAGGGCTCCCTGAACCGAACCCCACTCGGTGGTGTCGTGGTTGTTGGTCCGGTTTGGGCCTGTGTTCGTTGTAGTACCGCTTTGTCCGGTGATGGCCCTCCAGAGTGTGTTGGTTTACCCGTATACGGTTGTGGTCGTGGTAGCGATGGGGCCCCGAATGCGGGCTTCTTCGCGGCCTCAGCAGAAGCGTTATGTATCTCTGCAATCCCAGCGGCTCCATCGTCCTCCACTTCCTCCCACTCAGCCTGCTCGCTTCTCTGCTCCACTTCTTGCTGTTCCTCGTTCGGTATTTGAGTTACTGCCGCGATTCTTCGCCTTGGAAATGGTGGTCGTCCGCCATTTCGGTTTATCTGCGGTGGGGGTCTGTATGCTGGCTTTGGTGGTGTAGCGGCAACGGATTGTCCCTGCTCGCTTCTCCGGACGGCAGTAGGTGGTTCTCGGTACAGTTTCCTATAGTGCAGATCGGCCTCCACCTTCTTAGCCACCTCAATGAACTGCTCTCTCGAGTGTATGAGCCTGCGGTCCATTCGGCCTCGATAGTCCGGCTGGATTTTTGCGAACAGTGCGTCAATCCTTTGCGCCACCGTGTATCCAAGCCGACCCAGGGCCGTCCACAGCGGTGGTAAGTACGTGCTCATGGACTCATCGCTGCCCTGTGTCCGATTGTGTACCCAGTTGTACAAGTTCGTCTTCCACTCACGGTGCGTGTACATGTTCCTGAAGTAGTACAGGAAATCACTGTAAGTCCGGACTCGACTTTTTGTCTCCGCGTACCACTGGAAGGCTAACCCCGCCATCGTAGCTGGTAGTACGGTGACAATCTCCTGCTCAGTGACCGCTGAAGTCGCGCAGAAAAACTCCAACTTCACCAGCCCTAACGGTTTTGAGAATGCGCAAAAAGTGCGGTAAATTTTCCGTAATAATGCGGATACCGCATATTTACCGTAAAAATTTGGTAACAATGTGGTATTAATAGAGTTATTTTTACCAGTTTTTTAACGATAGTATTGCAGTATAATTACGGTAGAAACTCTATAAAGTTACCGTAGTAATGCCGTAAAATTACGGTAGAAATGCTATAAGGTTACCGTAGGAATGCCGTAGGATTACGGTAGGAATGCTATTAGGTTACCGTAGTAATGCTGTAAAATTACGATAAAAATGCGCAAATTTTTCGAAAAAATATTGCCATTTAAACTATTTCTATGTGATAGTTTCTTAGTGCTCCTGAAATGATTATTTACACGTCGAAGAACGAACTGATTTCAGTTTTTTCTATTTACATATGTTTAAGAGGTTCAACCGCTGAAGGATTTTCAAAAAATTGATTTTTTCTTGCTTAGAAAATCATTTCAATGCTCGAGAATGTATAAGGAGTAAGTTTATTACTTGATACTGATTTTTTTAATGAAGTTTTCCTAATAAATGAATAGAGAACGAAATCATTTTATAAAAGTTTTTTTATTGAGAATATGAAGGAATAGAGCGGGTTCCAGTTAGTCCCACAGATTCAAATAAATATCTAGTTATTGTACATTGATTTTAGTCTGTCTCCCAACAATTTGCCAAAGTTACAATGTAAGATGCTGTTGCTGATTTCATGAGACATGCAGGTTTTATTGGTGAATTTTCAGGAACGAAGATTAAGTTTTCTGAAAGTTTTACTCTGCTTATGTGTCGTGTTCGAAATGCGAATCCTTCTCTAAGATAAGTTAACATTCGTAAACCATTAACGATAATATTTCCATGCTTAAATTTGATAATTTCTTGTATTATGCCATAGGTTCCACTACCATCATTTATTATAGAATCACAAGATTTCAAATTTTTCTCCTCAGTGTGACAACAATATTTTACTTTCATGAACGTCATTTTTTTGTAGCAAATAAGATTATTGGGATGATAACCGGCTGATGCTAGTGCATAGGTTTCTGCGGCCGTTGGCGAACGTGTTAGAGATTTTCCTTGGCCCCAAATTTTCGGTCGTACATCAATGGCGTCACAATTCTCCGGAATATTGATCAATTTTCTGATGGAATTTCTAGTTTCAATAGCTACCGAATCATCATGAGCTGATGCTATTATAAATTTTTCCATTAAAAAACGTGTAACAATTTGTTCAGCTGGACAATGTGGACTAGTTAAATTGTCAACTAATTTTTTATTCCAAGCTTCAAATATAAATGCTGAATGCCCCCAGATCGGGCCCCAATTCCGTACAGTTTGAACTAGATGAGTAAGTGAATGGATATTGAAAGTCATAGTGTTAACACCAAAATATTTTTGATAGAGCTGGACATATTTTTTTAATAATTCTTCAGCGCGATTCAATTCACTCACAGTTATCGAATCGTTATTGAGATAAAAAATTGCTTCTGATAGAAGAGCTATGTGATTTACATATTTCACATCTAGAACATGTTCCAAACATATCGGCGCATAATCAAGCCAATTTCGCCATTCTGAAGCTTTCCATTGTTTGTAGGTAGCAATAGATCGAGGTTTTCTCGAGCGGCGAGAAGGTGGTTTGATAGATAATAAGCATTTATCTATCAATCGGCGTGAACTAGGGCTTCCTACATAGTATGGCGCTCTTGGCGTTGTTAGCAATAATGTCATGTGTTGTTTTACAACGCCAAGGTACACAGCATGCATTTCTTCAACGATCACTCCTTTAGTCATGTCGAAAAATGGTAATGCAGATAATGATGAGATGCCCTTCACTCCATCAATGCTATTTTCAGTTTGAAAAGCTTTACGCATATCATTCTTCAAATCTTCATTCGTACGTAATTTCTTGAAACTTTGCTCAACAGGGAACACACGTTTGTTAGGTTTCACAGTTTCACCTTTCACATAACAGTGCAAGCAGCTGAAAAAACCATTAAACTGAGTTAAATTAGTAACTGCAGCTCGGGCAGGAGCATCCAGACTGCTCATGGTAACAATAACTCTTGAAGTTATCTCTACTGTGCTAGATAATTTCCACGTGAATCCATTCTTGTTTAATTGTCGCATTTCATCGATAAATGGTCGCAGATAATTATTCATCAATGGATGTTTCAAATCTACGTAAACTGCTACCAAGAGCATGTGCTTTTTCCGCATATGAGGTGGAAGTTCATTAATTTGTGCGAAAATAGGCCAGGCACTTCTGTTTGATGAATCTGATATATTACATCCGTCAGTATTAAAAGTTAATGACAAATTGTACCAATCTTTCAAAATTTTCGACGAAGCAAGTCTTTTATATTCTAATCCATCATAGACATCTTCTAATGATTCAGTGTGACGTTTTTGTCTTTCAAATCTATATTTAAGTGCATCAACTACACTTGGTATACTTAGCAGCTGTTGGAGCTGTGATGCAATATTATTGTATAAAAAATAACCAGCGTGAGTATTGGATTTATTTGGGCCACATGCCTTGCAACAGCATTCCTGCTGCAATTGATTGGTAATACTTGATATTTCTTCCAAAAAATCATCACACTTCTGACAGTAAAAATATTTAATAACATGATCATCATTGCGACCTAAAGCTTTCCAAAGAGCCGCTTTGGTCGTTGGCAAGTAGCTCACTCCATATGAATCGTTCGTATTCCGGAATGAAGTCAACAGAGATTCATAAGTCCAGTGATGTTTAAGTGACGAAGCCACATTGATGAGTAAATGATGTTGTACAGAAGTATGCCGATTTGGAATCATTAGAATTTTCGAATAAAAATCATTTGGTAAATTGAATAGAGTGGAATTATTTCTATCACCACAACTCCCAATTCGTTGTTGCCTATTTTCCATTGAGTCTTCGTTCCCCTGGGGGATGCACTCATCATCACCTCCGGACTCATTGTCATCATCATCACCCACGTCATCATCATCAGTATCTTCAATTTCATGATGCTCGTTATCACACAAACCAGCCTCATCATCAACAGCGAATTCTTCGAAGATATTATCATGATTAGAGGAGTGTCCGTGATCTCCAATTCGTCCATTGCGCTCATGATTAATCTGACCGTTGAGAGATTTTGCAGGCTAAAATACAAAAAAAAAGTAGTTTCTTTAAGATTCATGGATATAAATCGTCGACCTAGAAACAAAAGGGTGTAAGTGCCATTTTTTTCATTTTTTTAGTGGGTTTTTTTGGCGCTTACGCCCTTTTTTCCTAAGTCTACGATATAATTGCAGAGCTCTACATAAATATTGAAAATATTATCTGAGATCAGGTACACAAGAATGACATTAAATTTACCAATAACTCTAGATGATTCTTGGGCATTGAAATATTTGGCCAATGTAACAGAATTTTGAGGTAATTGCTGACTTTTTTCGAGTTTCGACGAGCAATAGCTCTACGTGACAAACTGAAATTCCGACGCTCCTTCTTCATATTGCGTGACAATTCAATTCAGAGTTGTTGATACTAAAAATAAGAAATAGCAATAAATATATCAGGCACTTCAGATTAACATTTTTCATGCATTATACGTAGCAAGAATAGAGGTACTCACACAATTGGTAATCAGGAGCTCGAGAGGAAATGAGGTTAATATCCTATGTATGTATTATGTATGTTAATATTTATGTATTTCATTAAAGGATTGATTATGTAGCTCAGCACTGCATATCATTTGAGAAAATTATTTCCCAACTCAATTTAAATCTTTTTGCCCTCATAAAATAAGTCATTAAAAGTATTTATCTCAAGTCACAGCGACGAAAGAATAGATCTGTTTCCCTCTAACATTCTGCTGAATATTTGTTTGGTTAAGAATCGCTGAGAAGACATCCAGCTCTATAGTCATACTAGCGAATGAATCGACATCGGCTTTCTTCGGCTCCAATGACCCAACATGTAAATTTTCGCTTCGGCACACTTCGGATGTCGATTCTTTCGTTAATACAATACAGTTATCTTAGCCAAAGAAGGACCCTCGGATATGTTCGGCTCATGTCGAGAGCACTACTTTTCGTGAAATAAGGCGCGCAAATTCTTTCTCATAATTTTTGGAATTTTTCTAAGAAAATCTAATGGGCTGATGACAGGAAAATTTTCCGAAAAGTTTAGTTTCCTGAAAATTCAAGACAAAGAGTGTAAGAACCGATTGCATACTATTTTTTAACGGAAAAAATAGTCCCTTGGCGGAGAGAAAGTGCATTGAGGCCTGACTTAAGAGTGTATAGCAGTACTAGCGAATGAATCGACATCGGTTTTCTTCGGTTCCAATGCCCCACCATGTAAATTTTCGCTTCGGCACGCTTCGGATGTCGATTCTTTCGTTAGTACAACAATATCAAGAAGGATTGTGATTACGGCGTTTCACCACATGTGTTTCTTTGTTAGTGGGTCTCAACAAAAATATCAGTGAACCGAAATTGTCGCATTCATAATTTTGAAACATTCAACAAGTGTGAGTCAATAATGCTCGGGAAGTTATCGTTAATAATTACCAGCCAGGAAACACCGTACATTGTGGAAACAAAGTACATCTTCAAATATGAAAAGAAGAGGAAAATTGCCATTACGGAGGAGGATAAAGAGAATGAGAGGTTATCCGTCGAGTGTGGTTCTTTGAGAGATCATCCAATACGCTTAATTGCATCAGATGGTATGTTTACATTGCATTACTTCTTTCTGAAATTTCGTAATTAAAAAATAAAAAAAAAAATCGAAATTATACCCTTTATGAATTGAATTTAAAAAAATATATATTTTTAGACGCTAAAGAAAGATTGATAAAAACGTATCAACCTATGCTAGCGAAAAGGATCAAAGTGTGTAAAAGAATGAGTTTAACACCAAAACCACAGAGAAAAAAATTGATTAAT
Organism: Aleiodes alternator; assembly: GCA_963921955.1. Lineage (NCBI taxonomy): Eukaryota > Metazoa > Arthropoda > Insecta > Hymenoptera > Braconidae > Aleiodes > Aleiodes alternator. Next base: position 439,151 of record OY998098.1, on the reverse strand, counting down.
AAGAAAGACAAAAAGACTACTGCACAAAAGGTAAGGAAAAATTACTCAGATACCGTCAATGATCCAATTAATGCCACCAAGAGACATATTATGCCACATATCTTTCATAGAAAAATTATATCTTATCATAAATTCAAATTTGATTTTTTCTCGAAAGAATTTAGGCCCTGAACTATCAATTATATTAATTATTTTCCTGAATTAATGATAAAAATTATTCAATTTGTATTTTTGAAAATATTTTGCCCATGGCCCGATTCATGCCACCATGTTCTGATTTCTCCGATCGAGGGTCCTAATAATTGCCATCAATTTATTTCTATCACTGGTTGTTATTTTTGAGTTATTCATCAATTGATATGAAAGTCCAATGATTTTGCTAACAATCAATACAATTTTCGATTTATTAAATACTTAAATACATCTAGTAGAGAAATATCGGATATATTGATTGTCCGGTGTCCTCAAATATGATATGATTTTGTTTTTTTAATTGAAAGTCTCTTCAAAAAACTTTCATAAAAATTACTCTATATTAATTTCTAGAAAAAACTCGCTGAACAACAGAAGAAGTCCGCCCAGAAAGCTCAACGATATTATGCGGATCTCCAGGATCAGGTATGATATTATGCATGCATCCATCCCGCATTATATATAATATATAATAAAGAAAATTTTTTTTTTTTTAATTCTTGTCCTTTAATACTTCTTTATCCAATGGCGTAGCTATCGATCTTCTACAAATTGCCAAAATTAACGATATTCAACTATTAAATAAATGATTAAAAACATTGTATATTACAGGAAGTGTCCGGAAATGAATCAGAAATACCCGAAAATGAATCAGACTCGCCACCACATATGCCCGACACTCCAGGAATGCCTTTTGCAAATGCAGATTCACCAATAGCTAGCCCTACACACTCAAGGAATAGCTCACGATCATCAACGCCGATCATACCACACGGTACAATCCCAGTGATGAGAGAAAATATGATCCTCCAAACATTGACTGATCTGCAAAATCATATGGTTACCATCGATGAACGCCTAGATGCGATGGAGAGGCAGCCAGCTAATAATAATGGAAATAATATCCAAAGATCTGGAATGAACGTGGATAATCGTAATAATGGTAACGGCCATGACAGTACTAACTTGGTACCAGATGAACATCTAGAGGTAATATTGATCATCCGAATTAATGTTAAGGGGTAACGCCACTGTAAAATTTTCGAAAATTCCATTTTCCTTGCGTTAGAAATTACTTTGGGCCTTCCAGAATACGGAAATGAAAATTCATCTCTTGAAATCCATTTTTCAAATAAAATTTTGAATTTTTCCCGAGGCATTTCTTCGTATTCATAGTCTACGTCAAAACTTCAATCGTGTTTTTCTCGAAACATGATTTTTCTGATTGGTACGCAGCATAACTCCAATAATTTTCATCATTTTCATTGGAATTTTCCACAGCATCTTAAAAACAATATTTCAAACAGACATACTCAGGGGATTTCAAAAAAATTCATTTGCAAATTTTTTATTGATAAAATGGCTGTTTTTTTGCCAAAATTTGAATTTTTTCATTCAAATGGTCACCAATCCCACAAAAAACAATATTTTTGAAATCCCCTACGTATTTCTGTAGCTATGTGCATATAGACTGAGCCAATTTTTTGTCCTATTGAAATTTGCACCAGTTACACTGCGTGCCACAGAGTGTTTTAAATTCGAGGAGCCTCGCAAGAATGGCTCTTGTTTCGTCATTTTTTAATATATTTTGATGATTTTTTCTTCTGAAGACTCAAATTTATGTTGCAGCATTCCCTCTAATATCATTATTTTATTGGCACTTTTTCTATAGAAAAAAAAAGTAGCCGAAACACGCCTTTCTTTAGACTTTTCCAGTGGTGTTACCTCTCCATTCCTTAAATTTGATTTTAACAGGGTGGCGACTTGAAACTAACTATAAAATTCCCTGACTTTTCCCTGACTCAAAATTAAATTCCGACAAAAAATATGATTTCAATAGGGGAAGGTAAAATGGACACTCCGATTGAAGGGTTCATGATAAAAATTTCCCGATAATCCTATTAAAAAGGTGAGGAAATTTGAAGTGGAAAAAATGTGTCAAACGTTTCTTTTTCAATTCTTGGAAAAATTTACTTTTGATGCCAAGTTTTGAAGGGGCTGGCCTTTTTGAAACTCAAAAAAATTCACCTTTTTGGGAATATCTCCGGTTCTGTTGGTCGCAGCGACTCAGGCTTGATCTCAAATGAAAGCTGAACTCATTTCTCATCCATTGATGTGGTTTAAATTTTTTTAGAATCATTTTTTTTAATCTTCCTAGGTCCTTTTCTGAAAATCAGTTTTTGTCCTATTAGTACTTGAAAAACATGATATTTTTCTTGTTAAATCCCATAAATGGGTGGGAAATGAGCTCACCTTTTAAGAGAGATTAGCCCCAGGGTGCTACCATCAATGGAACGAGAAATATTCTCGAAAACCTGAAATTTTTCAGAAACAGAAAAGCTCGACTTTCAAATCTTGCGCCAAAAAATGAAATTTTGGAAAAAGCAAAGAATAACTTTTGACCTGTGATTTTCATAGGAAATCTCTTCAACTTCCCAATGGAATCATCAGAATAAACCTATCTATAATATTCCTATTCATTTCGAGTAATTTTCATAACATAAAACACAAAAGTCAACCTATGTCCATTTTACCCCTTCTGTTAATTTTACCCCTCTTCCCTCTAAATATCTATAGCTTCAGGAAATCTGGAGCTCAAAAATAAACTACGAATTTTCCTGGCTAAGATTAAAATTACCTAACTTTTTGCGGCTTTCCAAGTCAAACGCCACCCTGATTGTATCTGGAAATCAACGAGCAATACTCGTGAATCTTTTTTCTATTTCAGATCGAAATAATCCCCGGGCATAAAATGAAGTACACAGAGTGCGCGATGGCATGCAATGCCCCCAGAATGTCAACACGAGCCAGGCGTGTGATCCAGTATGTGTGGCCGGAATTTCGACGTGCAACCCTCATGCTACGTCCAAATCGAATGAGACCTGGCTGGACAGTTGCGGAGGAAAATGATATTGTTCTAGCCATACGTAAGTTGACAATTTTCGTATATTTGAGCAGTTTGGAAGGTAAACGCAGAATGACAGGGAAAATTTTATTCTTTTAACAGGGATGAAAAAAATGATTTTGAATCGCCTCAATTTTTTTCAAATTTTTCATCCGATCTGTTTTAAAGAAATTAATTATCACCGTTGTACCACCTGAGTTGGTAACAAAGTCTCGTGCTGAGACAAGTTTGGTGCATAAGAGCCTATGTATAAGACGCAACTTTGATAATTAGTTCCTCTGAAACCGATCAGATGAAAAAATTGAGGTGATTCAAAATCATTTTTTCCATCCCCTTGAAAAAAATTGAACTTTTCCCTTCATGATCGTGTTTACCCCTCAAACTCCTTAACATTTTTCCAATAACACATAGTTCAATAGCTTAGTGAGAAAAGAAAGTCATAATATTTTTCTTTGAAGTGACAACGTGAGCGTAGATTCTCAAAGCTTCATCTTTCTTTCTTGTAGCAATAATTTGTTTTTTAATCGAATCTATAATGTACATTTTCTTCTTTCAGGTATATGTGAGTAAATGCAGGAATACAACTATCTTGATGAGCATAGAGAGAATAATCCAGCTCTCAACATGAGAACGTGGCTGAGTACTGTACTCAGGAACGAGAGGACGCTGAAAAAGAAGGCAGATGGAGAGCGCAATCCAGATTCGCCACAAGATAGAGAATTTGAATGATTTTCTTAACATTTTTTCTCATTTAAAGTACAATTCGTAGATTTAATCAAGCCAAAGAGAAGATACACGTGGTGCATAAAGAATATTTTTTTATAAAGAATTAGAACTTTTTTATAAAGACTTGATAAAGACTAACGTCTTTATGAAATATTCTCATATGTGTAATATTTAATGATATTTAATTTAAGACATCTATAAGCGTTAATGTAATAAGAACGGAATGTGATTCACAAGTGCCGAAAACTATGTATCAAATAATAATAATAATGATTTTGATATTCTATTGTTGGTAAATAAAAGTGGCTTAAATTACTTACTTTTTTAATAATTAAAATAAAAACCATTGACACCGTATAGTTTGCGTAATATTTGCGCATTTTTTTCGTAATAAGACTTCAGGAATTTTACGGTGATAATGCGGTAATAATACGGTAATAATACGGTAAATATGCTGCATATGAACGGTATTATGTTGGTATTAATTTCGTGGTTATTTCGTTAAAGTACCATAAAATTTCAGTTATTTTACCGTAACAATGCGGATTTGTTACCGTAATTATTTGGTAATAAAACTGACCAAAATAACTGAAATAATGCGGAAAAAATACGGTAGTTTTACGATATAACTACCGTATTTTTTCTGCATTTCCAAAACCGTTAGGGAGAAATTGCTCGGGGTCTTCGCCGTCTTTCCCATGGAAGATGATATCACCCTTCCTCAGATTGTCAGCGATTCTACCGTACTGACTGCCTGATAGTCCGGTGGACCTCATGAACGGGTGATTGCGGCTAGTAAGGTCGAGATACGCCGGGTCCGCTTCCCTCTCGTATTCGACGCCTTCATCTTCTTCGTCGCCATCCTCATCTCGGGCAGTACGTGAGCTCCGATCTCTATTGTTGTTCTCTTTAGGCGGTGGTCGCCCCCAGCCTCCTCCGCCCCCGTTCCCAGCACCTCTCCGCGGATCGTCGCCCTCATCATCAGGATCACCCGCGCCTCCACCTCCTCCTCCTCCACTGAACACTGGCTGTCTTGGTGGCGGTGGTGGATTAGGATTGGTGTTACTCCGTGGTTGGCCTGGTGTACTGGCGTAGCCCGGATGTGCGAACGTGTACGTGTTACCGAATGATGGTGGTGCTTGTGGATTACGTGGGGGTTGTCTGTGTTGATTGGATGGCGGTGGTGGTGGTGGTGTCTGCGCCCCATGTCCACCTCTTCCGTTCGGTCGCCTTAGGTCCCCTTGCAACGGATCGTCGGGGTCATATCCAGGACCACCTGCCGCAGTGAAGGCCGTTTGTGAGGTTGGTTGGGGGCCTCTTGGCATCTGTGAGTACGGGGTCTGTCTTGGTCCCTGGCCCCTTGCTGTCGACTGCGGAATATGCGTGGCGTGGGCGTTCGGTGCTGCCGCTGTATACTGCCCGGACGGATTTTGTCCTTCCCGTGACCACTGACTTTGGCCCTGTGATGGTCTGTAGGTGGAAGTATTAGGGGTGGACGCGTCTACTCCCTCTCTGTATCCGGTCGCCTCCGGAAAGTTGGCCATCGGGTCTCCCCAATGGACTCTGTCGGTCTTCTCGCCCGTCGCTTCGTTTCTTGTCTCTTGTCGTGATGGCGGTTCGACCCTGCTCCCCATGACACGAATGCCTTCATTCCCGTACAGTTCAGGTGGTGGTCGCTGGTTGTCCGGTGCGAAGACCCCTTCCTCCATCGACACATTCGCTGAGCTACTATCCTCGCTCGCGTGTGTGATGATGACTTCTGGCATGAGAGGGTGTGGTTGAAAGGGTTGTTGCGTGCTTCCTCTACGGAGGTCATCTACTGATCCACCTGATCGCTGGTACACTCCATTCTCGACTCGACCGTTAAGGGCTGGCCCGCCCATTGTCGTCTGGCTGGTTTGTGGCAGTCTGTCCGGCCGAACCGGGGCGGTCTGCTCCATTGAGACAGACCCATACGTGGTAGCACCTCCTGCCCCTTGTTCTGGAAGATCGAGCGTGTTCCGCCCTTCCCTCAGGTTCCGTTGTGATAGATCCAGAGGTTTCGGGTCCGGTATAATTTCTTCAATCCTGAATCCGGAGCTCGCACTGGAACCTGTGCTTGAATTGGGGCTACGCGGTACCCACTGGGTTGTGCCCAACACTGCCTGAGCGGACTGGTTAAACGAAGTCCCCATTATAGTGTTATCCGGTGGGGGTCGCATATTCGGCATCGTAGTGTTGAGGCCGCCGGTGAGACGCTGGTACTCAGCAGACATCTGGATAGATATCGCATTCAGCATGTATGTGTGCGCCGCTGATACCCCGAGGTCTTCAGGAGTTCCCGGCATGGGCTCGAAGGTTAAGGTTCCTGCGGCCCTGGCCCCCCCCCCCCACGGTGACTGGCGCTCGCCACGTATAGTCACTCCGTGGTCCCATGGTACGGTCTCCACTGCGCCTCGTGCGATGGCTTCATATCGTACTACTCGCGCGAATATTTGCCCCGACGTCTGTCCGGCCACCAGCAACCCAATGCTGTCCATCTGGACCACCAGTGTTGTGAAGGAGAGTCTTTCCAACAGTGTCGGGACCTGTTCCATTGGAACGTCTAATGGAACTAGCCGACGATGGAAAGTGAAGCGCTCCGATCGCTGGATGAGTGGCCATGGTGTCTCGTGCCACATCGCCATCATGGTGTCTTGTTGGATGTCCGGGGAGTCTTGAAGTTCTCGATGGTCTCGAAGATCTTGAAGTTCTCGATGGTCTTGAGCTTTTGAGGTTATCGGTTTTCTCAAAGCTCTTGAAGTTCTCGATGGTCTCGAAGATCTTGAAGTTGTAGATGGCTTTGAGCTTTTGAGGTTATCGGTTTTCTCAAGCTCTTGAAGTTCTCGATGGTCTCGAAGATCTTGAAGTCCGGTCCCCCCCCCCTCTCACTTGCAACTTCCTTTGGTTGCTCTATTGCCTCTCTTCTTCTCTCTCTGGATATAATTGTCCCTGTCTACTTGTTACCAACCCCCCCTCCCTTTTTGTTACTCGAAGGTTATTTTGGGGTTGATACGGTGGGAAATAGGGAGAAATACGGAACAGGTCGCAACGCGCAATCCGGATCAGCTCAACTGAGAATAAGCAAGTGATGAACTAACTACAGAAAACCCGACGCGGTCAACTCCAGTGATCGCGGCCTGCAACTTGTACTTGTTCGGACCCACGCGCAACGCTCGATCCTCTCGAAAATCCGGGGAAGCTACCGGTTCGGTGTCGCAATAACTTTACGCCTAAAAGAAGCCTAATTACCTTCTTCAATGGCGTCTCCAATACCGAACTCAGGGTGAACTCACTGTCAATATCAAAGCCCAAGGCTCGACCGAAAAATCAACGAAGTGAAATACAAGATGTCGGCCTCTGCTTTGCTACCCTGGATCTCGGGGACTCTTTCGCTCTTGGTTGAACGTGAGTTGGCCACTCAGTAAGATGGCCCCTCCAATTGTTCTTCTCTCTCTCAACTGGTAGGGTACCAAACGATTGGAACCCCGGTGTTCCGTGGTATTCGGAACAGGATTTCAGCCGGATATAATTTGTTACGGGGTACGGAATTTACTATAATTATCCGCCCCGTAATGTGGGATATAGATATGGATATGGATATAAGTGGATATGAATGTGTGTGTGTGTCAACTGAGGGTTTCTCTCAGTTGGGCGAGAACCGAACTATCGGTTCTCCGATGTTCCGTGGTGTGCGGAACTAGGGGTAGGTTGCGTGTTCTGTTACGAGGTCAGAATTCGTATGGAATTCCTCGCCTCGTAGTGTGTAGGTGCGTGCGTGTGTATGCGTGTGTGTGTGGATGTGTGTGTGTGTAGCCGTGCGTGTGTATGTGTGGATCTAGGTGGGGGTAGTGCCAGTTGAGAGCGAACAGCAGGTAGAAGTCGAACCAGAGTAATTAATTGTCAAACAACCATCCGTGAAAATCGAGGAGATATTGATCACAACCCAACGATGTCCTGGTTTTGTGTTGATGGTAGCGCCCTCTGTCTAAATCTCTCAAAAATCACCCTGAAAAGAGGTAGAGGAGTCCAGCAATAATAATAATAACAATTGTCCTTGATAATTACAATTTAATGTGCAAAGATAGTCGACGGAACAATAAATATACTCTCGGACCGATGTCTTTGGAAATGTCCTCGGTCAATGTTTTTGGAACTGGTCGTAGTCGATGTTTTTGGGATGCCCTATCATTACATTGAGTGGTGCGGGCCGTCGATCAAAAATGGCCGCACCACGTAGAAAATGTGCAATTTATTCATTATGTGATGACACCGGACTCAATTTGCCTAAAATGGCTGAAATAATGCCGGATAATTCGTGTTTAATTATGTATGAATTTTATTTAATTATCTTGTCCGGTGATTACTAGGGTTTTATCCCGATTGATTCAAGTGAAATACTTAATTACAACGTTGCACGTGGTCGCGAATATTTGGCTTCAGATCTAATCTTTCTACCAATGATAATAATATTTGTCGTTTGACTAGCCCAAAATACGCTATCTCGATATTTCATCTATTCTCTTAATTCCTCCTTTTAATCAATTGCAAATCAATTGATTAAATAATGTGAAAATACTGGAGTTGGCCACGCGGTAAACAAGTGGGTACTCAGTCTACGGTAATAACCTCTCGTCCGGTGTTGCTCGTCTTATTTTTATTTAACTCTTAATCTTAATCTCACTTGGAGTCTTTATTCGTTGCACTTATTGTGTCCAGTAATATATTTCAACTCATTAATAACTTATTTCACTAACTTAGTCACTAATTTATCCCTAATTAATACTTAAATTATAGAGAATAATAATCTACGTGATTTTGGTTTGTTCGGTGACACAGGAGTGGGGAGTTTTGGCAAGATGCCCGGCTTCCCAACTCCATGCGCCGGGAGGTGCTGCCCTCCCCTCAGTTCGGTCGATAACGGTATCGACCGCTGCATCGATTTTCTACCTCTAGAGGAGGAGGAAGATGTCGCCTCAACGACTAATATCACACATCGTGACAAGCTTCTGCTGTATATAAGAAGTACTAATGATTTGATTCATAGTTGTTTTTGATTCATATAGTTTCCACCTCTTGTGGAATAATGATGTAGGTACATCACATGACTAATTAACTTCCCGATAAGGAAGTTATTGTATTTGCCCCGAAAATCAATTTTCGATTTTTCATCAGATCTCGACGTTTCAAGATGCTGACATGACTTTCTGAGGGTTTTTACGGAACTGTCCGTGTGTGTGTGTGTGTGTGTGTGTATGTATGTATGTATGTATGTGCGTATGTGAGGAAATTTTGAAAAACGATTCCACTGCCATTACTTATCCGATCAAATTTTTTTTTAATGGAATGGAATCATCTTTATGTAACTTAGCCCTGATTAGATTATGAGCCATGTCAGCTCATTAGTTTCTGAGTTTTTTACGGAAAAGTGATGAAAAAAATACGAAATTTGTGAAAAATTCCCAAATTTCAATCAAAAATACGTCACTAGTAGAGGATGATGGGGCAAAAGGGACCACCCTGCGGTAAAATGAAACCGGGAGGGGAGGGGTGGACCTTATGGTAAAACGAACAGCCCTTTCACATTATAAAGAAAATCTGTAGCCAGACAATGAATAAATCGGGAAGTTTTTTTTGTGACCTCTGAAAGGTCAAACACATTCTAAAACCAACACGACACACTCCTTCATTCACGAACGAGCGTAGCGAACAAGCCAGAACGTACCCCAACTCGCGAGCGAGCGTAGCGAGCGAGCAACAACGCACCCCAACTCGCGAGCGAGCGTAGCGAGCGAGCAACAACGCACCCCTCGTTTAATTTAGTAATACAATGTACTCATATCGTTCAAAATCGGAAGGATTTTATTTATGAATGAAACATTGCGTATTGATGGCGTTTCAGTACTGTTTCATTCACATTTCCTCACTTCCCATGACATACTAAATTATCAAGATTATTATGGGAACCCTGGTGGAAATTTGGCTGTCATTTACTGACAGATTCTATCAGAATCTGTCAGATAAATTCGTCAGAATCGTCCAGAAAATGACAATTTCTGATAAAATTTGTTATGTTTCGACCAAGAATGTCGAAACTCACATATTCTTTCAATTTCTGACAGAATCTGTCGTTTTCTGATCGGAAATTCGGACAATTTGTCAGAATATGACAGAATCTGTCATACAATATTTAGTAACGAATTCTGTCAATATTTTCCCGAATCTGCTATATTCTGGAAAATAAATGACATAAAATCTCAGAAAATGACGAATTATGTCAGTTTTTGAAAGATTCTAACATGTTATGACAGAAAAATTCATGTTCTGTCAGTATCTGACAATTTCGTTCCTCCTTAATAAGATTAGATTCTGTACGAATAGGGAATGGGATTTTTGTCGGAGCCGAATGGAATAATCTAAATATGTGAATGATTTGAATCTTCATTTCTTTCATAGTAACAAAGTAATTATAATGCCTTTTCTTTATTCTAAGAACTTTTTAGAGAATCTTTAAGAACTTTTTCTTATTTTAACTACTGGTACATTGCCTTTTTGATTAAATTGAAACTCTGGCATAGTGGAAAAATTAATAGTATCAAAAAAGAACTTAAACGAGTCTTAATATTCTCAACAGAATAACAACTTCATGAAGTCATCACCGTAGTGACGAGAGTGAGTCAAGAGAGCGTAAACGACATAATTATAAAAGATGTGAAATAAGTAGATCATGCTATTATGGAAGAATCCCCCCGCCTCTTCATTAAAAAATAAATAAGGTGGCACTTACGCTTTTTTGACTCTGTAGTAACTATATAATACAAACATAAAAGTATATTTCATAAATGAACTTGGACTCGAGTAAAGTCCCGAATTCTAATCTCTATCATTGAAAATGTTTGGACGTTTCAAATTGTCTCACAACTTTTTCTTATTCTAATTAACCGTACAGTCCAATTTTTTCATCAAGTTGACACTTTGGCATAGTGAAATACTTCATAGTTTTGAAAAAAACTTAAACGAGTTTTAATATTTCCAACTGAATCAAAATTTGATGAAGGCATCACCATAGTGACGAGAGTGAGTCAAAAGAGCGTAAATGACATTATTATAATGAATGTAAAATAACTAGATAATTTTATAATTATATAATGTAAACACGAAAGGTATATATCATAGATGGACTCGTACCCGAGTCAAGTACCTAATTCTACTCTCAATCATTGGAAATGTTTGGACTTTTCAAATTGTCACAGAACTTTTTCTTATTCTAACTAATCATAAATTTCAATTTTTTCATTAAGTTGAAACTTTGGCATAGTAAAAAACTTGATAATTTTCAAATAGGAACTTGAATAAGTTTCAATGTTTAATTTCAACGACAATATCATGAAATTGTCAGCCTAGAGTCAACAGATCATAAAAGACACAAATCACAACTGTTGGCAAATAAGTAGATGATTCTATTTATTCATAAAAAATGAGAAAGTGTCATCTAGGTCTCTCTGACTCCGCAGTCATAATGGAATAGAAATACAAAAAGTATCTAGGAGAGACCAGGGCAAGATGGAGCTGGGAGAAAAAATGACCTGGAATTTTTTCTTAGAGTGAAGGGCTTTATGAAAAAATTGGAAAAAACTACTCAACAGTAGAAACACGTTGGTGATTCTTCGCAATTTTTTGAGATTTTTTCGTGATAGCCTTCATTAAAAAAAAAAATTCTGGATCATCGTGCATTGGGATCCATTTTTGCACCTGGTCTTCCCGATAATAGATTCGTACTTAAGTTATGTGCCAAACTGTCCTCTCAATCACCAGAACTGCTTCGATAGTTCACTATGGGGCTACATATTCCTTTTTCAGTTTTTTACGAGCACTATCTGTAACTCTGCTTATATAATTATTGATTTTACCAAGTTCCATTCTCGTTCTTTCTTCTGAAAAATTATCTTTCAACCATTTGGTGAAACAAGAAGTAATGGCTGCTTTCTTCTTTGGCGACATCAAATCACGTTCGAGACCTTTCTGTACTCGTGTTGTCTTCTTGGCTAATTCCTCGTTAGTATAAATTGCTCTGCATATAACGCCGATAAATTTACTCGGCTCTTGAACACGAGCTGCTTCATCATATGCAATTTTTTTGATTACAACATCATGCCCAAGTGGTACATGTTGTTCATCATTCTCATCGTCGCTTGAAGAGACATATTTTACAGCTTTCTTTTTTTTCGGCTTTCAAGTCAGATTCTAATTGCTGGATTTTCCGTTTCAAAGTTTGAACTGTCTCTTCTAACTCAGCTTCATTACTTTGGGGATTTATAACTTCCAAATTATCCCCGAATGCTATAAAAATTCGAAATTCAGGAAAAAATCAACAATCAAGAGAAAAAAAAATTAGTAATGAAGAGGTGCTGAGTAAAAAATATTAGCAAAAAATATCGTCGTATTCTACTCCTTCACCACTGGATTAAACTGCACAAAAACTACTCCTCTGACAAAAGATAGCAATTGACTTGTATGTTACCTACATTTATTCTCTTTCGAGGACGACTTAGGCTGAGACGTTCCGGCCAAGTAGGCATCGATGATTTCTTTCTTACGGTCAGCTTTCACTTTCTCCTTTTGATCCTTCTTCTTCTAATGCATCATTTTGTATGAAAGAATAATAGTTGAAAATTAATGAAATGAACTTTTAATTCGTCAAGTTCTTATCAATAAGTTTCTGTATTACCTTTGATGCCTCCTTTTTCTCTTGCTTTTCAGTCTCATCCACTTTGTCATCTGTGTACGATTCAATACTCTCATTAATATCACTGCTATTCAGTTTAGGGACAGGAATTCTTTTCTTCTCTACCTCTTGCTGCAATGTCTCTCGATTTTCTGACAGGACAAGGAAAATTCATGATTAATTCATTTCATTCCAAATAACTATGAGAGAATCAGGGAAAAATATATCGATGAGGCCGAATGTACCAGAATTTCTCTCAGGGAAGACTTCCATGGAAAATTAGAAGAAAATGCCTGGAGATTGTATGGCATTTCTACATGAATGACGAATTTTTCATTTTTTTCAAATCCTTTATTTCGCTCTGTCGATTCATTTTGCCCCGTCTCCTCCTATCGTTGCTTAAGAAACAAAGAGGTGTAAGTGCCGTGTAGAAACATAGCACTTAAGCCCCTTTGTTCCTGAGGCGACGATATTATAAGAGGTTATCTTTATGCATTATTGATGATACCTTCCATACTATTTAGCAATTGATATTTGTAGATATTCAGAGGAAAGTTATTTTATTGCTTCATACGTACCATTCATCGCGAGTATTTGACATTTTTTCATTTTTCCATCAACACTGGCTTTGAAAATTGTTCGAGAACGTTCATTCTGTTTTTTTTTTGAAAATTCCAGCAAATTGAAGCCCTCAATATCCGATATTTCTAGGATATCGAATTTTCCTGATTTAAGAAAATGGACATACGCCTAAATCATTTTGAAATAAGTTATGATAATTATATAAATACTGATTTTTGTAAGAGCTGTTGTAACGGTTCGATCTATCACGCAATATCACTGGAAAGAACGTTATTTGGAACGGAAAGCATGATGTATGTGGTGCATACCACGTGACTCATGCAACGCCATCTCTGCTGCAGGACAAGAAAGTTTGATGCGCCGGTCCGTTTTGCCGCTTTGTAGTTTTATTCTATCATAATAATTATTATTATAATAAATAATTGCGGGTTTAGTCTTCATAATTCCAACACGTTTCAATCACGTCTTCATCGTGATAGATTAAATACATTGATTAAATTCTGATACGTGCAAGTGATTCCGATAAAATACTTTTGGTTAAAAAACATAAAATGCCCAAAACTGCTTATAAAAAATATTTACATATACATTCCATTCAAAATGAAATACCTCGGAGTACAGTGTATAGTCGCAAAGTCTCGAAAAAAAAGGCAGCAATTCAAAGGGTAATTATATGACAATTTTCCATAATAGTTACTGAATGATGATTTGAGAGAATAACATTCAACACCTCACATGTTTTTAGAAAATGTAAAAATATGGAAGAATTCTCTGTCAGTAAAAATCATATACATATGTATTTAGTGAGAATGGAGTTTCTTAGATTTTATCATATAGGCTGTGACTATATTGTAGGGGACATCGGGGCAAAATGAAGCTGCAAATCAAAACGATTCGAGATTTTTTTGTGAGTGAAGGTGTCTCCGAAAAAATTGAAAAAAAATTCAACAACAATGTCCACCTATTAGAACATTTTATCTAATTTCTTCTAATTCTTTCATGAAGTCCTTCACTCTGAAGAATTTCTGAATCCTATTGCCATGAAAGTCCATTCTGCCCACTCTCTGTATAGAAATACATGATAATTTTCATAAGAAATCCTGTCAGGTGATGCCGGAGTTTTATTATCTCTGTTGAATTTCGAATGAAAAAAATATCAAATGAAAAGAAAAAAAAAATATCGAACATCTTAAAGATTGATTCCATTAATTACAATCCAATTTCCATTTCCAGGTGCCTCTTACTCAACCCCCATCTGTAGAGAATGATGGTATCTCAACATCTGGAGCATTATTTGAAGTAGAAGAATTTTCAAATAATGTGATGAACCAGAGTTTACCCGCATCAGAAGGGGATCACAATTCTTCAATACATCATGAAGACGTAGAACAATCTGAAAATGAAGATACTCATCATCATGAAAATGATTATAACAATTATAATGAGAACGGAAATGAAAGTGATGATCATAATTCTAACTCGGGCGAAGAGGAAAACGAAAGTGATTATGATAATTCTAATAACTTCGGACAAAAGGAAAACGAACGTGATTATGATAATTTTAATAATTGTGATGAAAACGAAAATGAACAGGTTAGTTTTTTCATAATTTTAACCATTGACACAATATATCATACGAAACAAAAGAACTTGAGTTATTACATGTATTCGTATCTTCATTCACAGACTTCCTTTGGTAACGTACCAAGAGCCTTCCTCAATGATACAGTTTGCTCTTGTAATGATACAACCATCGGAGAAATGCTCTTAACAATTTTGTCAATTGGTCTCAAACGATCGCTGTCATGGGTAACAATCATTGACATTCTGCAAGCGTTCAACGTCTTCAGGCAGAAAAGAATCATTCCAGACACAAAATATCTATTACAAAATATCTATTGAATTTGATATCGCATCTCAACTCAGAAATATTTTGAGCATTCCCTCAGTTGCAGAAAGTCTGGAATCTCGATTTCGTCGTGAAAAGAAAAATGAATCAGCCTACGAAGATATTTATGATGGCGAGCTATATCAAAAATATGTCAGAGATGGCTTATTGAATGATTGGAGGAATTTGTCATGTATTTTTAACACAGATGGATGCCAGCATGCTAAATCTTCAAAATATTCAATATGGCCCATTTTTTTAAAGATCAATGAACTGCCGATGCATTTACGTAATAAACATATTCTTTTGGCTGGATTATGGGTCGATAAAAGTGAACCGAATATGAATTTATTCTTGAAGCCTTTCATTGAGCAAGCTAATAAGCTCATGACAATTGGATTTGATTGGACTAGGGGTAAAGAAAATATCAACAGCAAACTTTATTTTGTCTGCTGTTGCGTTGATTCACCTTGTCGATCTTCAATGCTCTCAATGAAACAACACTCTGGATATTACGGATGTACCTATTGCTGTCATCCAGCTGAAAATATCAATAATACTCGAAAATATCCAATGATTCTACCTGTTCCTAAGCAGCGAACGGATGGAGAGATAAAAAAATCCATGGTTCGAATATGTGAAGATGAATCACTCAATGAAATCGAAGGAGTTCTGGGTCCTTCTGTTTTGATGAATCTTCAGAATTTCGACCTTGTGCCGGGAACGCCACCTGATTACATGCATGCGTGTTTACTTGGAGTCACTAAACAATTTACAAACATTATATTGACCTCGGTAAATGAAGAGTATTATGTGGGGAGCCCTGATAAGCTCAATGTAATAAATGGAAGATTAATTTCTATCTCTCCACCAACCATAATCGATCGAACTCCAAGGCCTATCCATGAACGAAAGCTCTGGAAAGCTTCAGAATGGCGCTCATGGTTAGTGTTTTATTCTCTTCCATGTTTACAACACATACTTCCGTCGAAATATCTAGCCCATTGAAGTTTATATGTTGCAAGCATAACTATTTTTCTACAAGATTCCATCACGCGCGAATCATTGCAGTATGCACAGCAGCTATTGATTCAATTCGTGACTGTCTATGAAGTTTATTACGGAAAATATGAAATGAAATTGAATGTTCATCTACTCTTACACTTATGTGATAGTGTGAAAAATTGGGGGCCTCTATGGATTCATAGTACATTCGAATTTGAGAATGAAAATCGCCTATTACTGCAATTAAAACACAGTCCTGCACGTATTGCTACACAAATTGCGAGGAGATTATTGACATTTCAAAATATCAATAGTTTTTCAGAAACAATCAAGATCAGTAAAAGGGTTTTGCAATTTTGTCAACAGTTAGAACACAAGGAGTTGCGTTGGTTGACGAAATTTATTGATTACACTCTAGTTGGTAAAGGACAACAACATTATTTAACTGACGAAGAAATGAAAATGTCGAATGCCGCCGTCAAACGATGTCAATCATTTGCAAAAATTATTGTTAAGAATATCCGGTTCACTACCTTGATGTATAAAGAGAACAATTGTAGAACTATTAATGATACAGTTGCCCTATTTAAAAGTGGCAAAGTGGGAGTAATTTTTAAAATGTTAACAATTTCACGGGAGAATGATGTCAAGAAAAATATAATTCTATGCAAGGAAGTACTTCTAGGACGAAATTTCTCATTAAAAAGATTCCCTTCACCTATAAAACACATTAAGCGATTCCAGATGACTGATAATTATTTCATTGAAGATCCCCAAAATTTAATGACCTCCTGTATTTTCATAGAAATAAGTGAGAGAAAATATGTTGTTATACCTCCAAAGGGATGTTTTGATAGTTGATTATAACAGAAAGACAATGTAATTGAAGATTTGAAAATATAACAATATTACAATTGTACTTTTTTGTCTCCTTAAAAACTCTTCTATTCTTCACTATTTCCGAATCAATTATTTTTTAATCGAATAGCAATATTCATCAAAAGAAAGCGGGGACGTGTTAGAGAAGGCCAGAATCGTACATTTTTTCAATCTCAAAATTGGTAAAAAAATCGTTAAGAAAATTCAAAAGATGACCTAAAATGAAATATTTCATTTTTTGACATTAATTTTCAAATTTTTACAGAATCTGAAATTTTCTGACATAGATTCTTCGTTACGATTGATGAGAATTCGTCAGAAAATGACAAATGATTTGCGATAGAATATCACATTTGTTGACATTAATTATTAAATTCTGACAGAATCGGACATTTTCCGATAGCATCATTGCCGACAGTTATCGACAGAAATCATCAATTTTTTCTTGTGGATTCTGACAGATAATGTCATTTTATGATGAAAATCCAACAGAATTTCTCAGAATCAGACAGAAAACAGTCTGAGAAATTCTGACATAATCTGACAATTTCAAATTTCAGTTTCTGACAAAATCTGTTGAAATATATGAAAATCGGCCATATTTTGACAGAATCTGTTGTTTTCGTCAGATTTTGTCATTTTCTGATCAATTCTTACGAATCAATTTCCACCAGGGAATTGAGTGAATACTTAGTTTTGGAAAATAACTGATAATCAGTGGTTCAACCCTAAGTTTGGGGACTGTGTTGCTATTAGCTAACTTTAAATTTTTCAATCGATTTGTCTATTTTGTGACCTCGTATAGGCAATACTATTTACAGAATTTGTTTTTCGTGCACATTGTCTTCAAATATGGTGCGTAATTTTCTGTTTCACAGATTTTTTCACCATTTTTGGTTAAATGGAGTATTATGTTCTTTTTGAAAAAAACCGGGCGCGCCATGTGCACTGTTACCAATAGTGAAAAGATAGTAGTCCGTTTTCCTACATAGAAAGGCCTGCCCCTTCGGTTCTCCTGAATCAATCATAAACAGAGATGGAGCTACTGCATGAACCTATGATGACCGCCTTGAGATGTTCACTTCCCAAGATTTATAGGAAAACATTAGAGTTTTCCTCATTGATAGCTGAGTTATCCTTTAAAAGGAGTTATCCTTTGAAACAGACTTATATTTCCGTTCTTTTGCGTGAAAATTACTCCAATCTCAAATTTTATACATAATGTTTTCCCCACTTATCTGGGGTTTGCATAGGTATTTTCTAATTCCAAATTCACCACAAAATACTTTGCCCACCCAGAATTTTTTGTCCCCCCAAACATACTTTGAAACAGACTTATATTTCCGTTCTTTTGCGTGAAAATTACTCCAATCTCAAATTTTATACATAATGTTTTGCCCACCCATCTGGGGTTTGCATAGGTATTTTCTAATTCCAAATCCACCACAAAATATTTTGCCACCCAGAATTTTTTGTCCCCCCAAACAGCATGTTCTAAACGTACACATGGCGCGTTTTTTTTAGTTCTAATAATTTGTTAGCCCATATTTCTTTTCTTTTGCGTCATTTGAATGATTTTTCCTTGCACACTGCTTTATAAACATGTTGTAATGGAACCATTAAGCTGCTTTCTGATGTAGAAAAGCCTATGCTTCTTTTCTCACTACAACAATTATAAATGCAATTAATGCTGTTACATGCATATCTATGATGATAGTCTTCGAATATACAGTTCCAAGATTCTCCAAGAAAACCTTTCATGCCTTTTTTCAGAGGGCAAGTTTCAATGGAGTCAAATAGAAAATCCAGCTGAATAAATTTCCCATTATAATCTACACTCAGGACTCATTTTCTTAGGACACTGAGCTGTGAATTTTCTCCTCCATATTTTCGCTCAGTGCAGTGCATATCAGATTCCGTTCATAATTCGTAAGATTCGTACTTCACAACTCAAATCCATCCAGCTTCAAGGCGACTTATAAAGTTTCATTCCCTTGGTGAATCATGATTTACGCTTCCTACCATTTTTCAATAAATTTTGATTTGATTTCAATTTTAATTGTTTTTCATCTTTACATTTCTGGAGTAGTAGTATGTATAAATTCTTAGAACCGATAGGCCATCTACATTTTTTAATAAGAGACTCATTAATCATTATCCATTCTGAGTTATTACTTCTTAGCATGTTTATATAATGTGTTTTCACACCCAATGGATCTCTGAATATCGCACTCATCACTTGATACTTTTCATTGCATCTAATCATTTTGGATGAAGGAACTGCCGAAATTCTATGGTTTCCAAATTTGGTAGTATGGTTTGTCAACATGTCCCCAGTAAATTGGATTACAAATATGGAACTCGTCGAAATCATTTCATTCTTAACTAGCAACTGTTGTATAGTAGTGCATTTGGTACAGAATTCATTTTGCTTATATCTAACAAATAATGCTGTAAAAGCTTCTTGAAAAGTTAAATTTTTTTTCTTGAGATTTGTCAACGAGATTGGGCATATAAATTGTGATACAGCATGTGTAGCAGTGTATTGACATGCTACACATGTATTGGAAACTTTCAACGTATACTTCAGAAGTTTATTCAAACGATCGTCTCTTTGACATAATGCTTCTATGAAGCAAGCTGGATCTTGAGGGTCAGATGAATCGAAAGGAGGACCCACTGATTTCCTAACTCAGCGGATTCTAAGGTTTTCGATTGATCCTGGTAAGTCTCTAATGAACTCGATAGCTCAATATACTTTTGTTCTTTTTTCATCACGAGTTCTCTTCTTATGCTACTACAAATAAATGAAGCTTGAATGGTGGCATTCGCATAGCTAATATTATTCAAAGATGTCGAGAAAGCACGAATTGACCAATCTGACGACTTTTGTATGGGCTCTATATCATGTATGTCGGCGAAATCGAATTTCTTGACTGCCCATAAGAAATCGAAAGTCTTATACCAAGTTTTTAAGGATACCTCATACAGTGGCAAATCTGAACGATAGATAGCTCGTAAGCGATTATATTCCTGTATTGCATATGTGCTGATCTTGATTGAATGCGGGTCAATGTTGATAAGGTAGAGACCGTTCAAAGTCTTGACTCTTGATAAGGCGACATATGTTTGCCCTGATATGAATATAGAGTTTCCTACATCAATTACAGCATTATTTAAACTTAACCCTTGACTCTTATGAATCGTCATTGCATAACATAGGCAGATAGGAAATTGACGACGAGTTACGAAAGCATTATCCAATACTTGAATTTTCGCACTGGTACGTTCGATAACACATTCATCTCCGTTATTTAGAATAATATTTATAGTTTCAATACCTGGTTTATTCAAATACTTGGAAAAGGATTTGATCTTCTCAATAGCCACATTCACACGGCCCTTGGTAACATCAATGTTACGCCTAATCATAACTTCAGCTCCGATCTTAACTTTGATCTGATTTAATAAACCAGCTGTTTCACTGGCGTCGTCGTTAAACTTTTCTATCATTTTTTCAGCTTTTTTTTATACAATTTGGAGCCACTATATTCATCTAATGCAGCAAGAACCATTTCTTCCTCAGAATTGATTCGATCTAACATTCGTTCATTCAAAATATTACATTGCTCACGTGTTGGAAGCAAACATACTGTATCAGGTGGTAGCCTTTCGATATAATCACATAATGCGTCTACCCGTTCATCATAAGTCAACGAGTTGTTGCGCTCTATCTTTCTGGACTCTAATATTTCGATGTCTTCTGTAGTCGATACTCCAACTCTCATACGTGATAAGAGGTCACCATATCTCGTATCTGTTTTCTGTCGCATTTTAATGGTTAATTCATCATAAGTGAATAAATTCGTCCAGAGATTGAATGTTCCCACGGACCCAACATGTTTTGACATTTCGGCTTCAGATAATCCAATGTATGCAGGATTTAAATGAACGGTTGGAAGCTGGAGCAAATCACCCAATACAAGAATATGTTTTCCACCAAACAAACCATTCTCTGCATCATCACCTGAATTGAATATTTCAGTTAAACGGAAATGAATGAAAAGAAGCGTGAGATTCGAGACCATTGATATTTCATCAATTATTATCAATTTTACGTTCTTTAATTGTTCTCGTAGGACTTTCAAGGCTTTGTCCGATAGCTGTCGATATTTCAAGATATTAGATCCATGTTCTACGGGTAATTGAAGTAATTTGTGTATGGTCAAACCATTTATGTTATACGCAGCCAGCCCAGTGGGAGCAGTGATGGCCACTTCATGTGGAGTTTCAGATCGAATCCACCGTTGGATTACTTCAATGAGAAAACTTTTACCAGTGCCTCCTTCTCCACTTACAAAGAGTCTCAGAATTTCACTTCCTTCTGAATTAATTGCACTCTTTACTTTTTCAAATACGCGCAGCTGATCTTCGTTCATTTTACTTATCATTTCAGTTGAATCAACTGAATCATCCTTGTTAACCTTAGCATTCAAATCATGGAAATCTCGCATAGCTGCTTCAGCTTCTACTGGATCACAACCTAACAAAATTTCATCATCATCTGAATCTTGAATATCTTCTTCATTTTTCAGAATTTGTTCAACTTCTTTCTGAAGCGTTTCATATCCTCTCTGAATTTCCTCTAATCTTTCATGATACTCATAGGCTGTAAGTAATTCTCCTTTATGATGGAAGAATGATTCAGTAAAGGTTTTAAAATCCCCCTTCAATTCATCGGTATCTCTCCATGGTTTGAATAACAGTAGCAAGCTGAAATAATACTTTTCTGGTTGAATCATGGCATTATATCTGTAATGATTGATCAAATATCCACGTGATCTCTTTCTCATATACCATGTATTTTTCATAAAATAATATTCCCAATTTTTATTGGCAGGCTTATCTTTTGAAACATCAAACCATTTAGCAAAATCATATAAGGATAGTGATTCTAACTTATCTGGTCGTGAAGGGTAGTGATCATCAACTAAATTCTGATAGAAGATGTCTTCTGATTTTGGATCTAATTACTTAACATCAGCATGCGATTTAATTCTTTTGTTTCGAATTTTTTGTACATCTATCCATGTGATAACTGTTTTCGGGTCTGATTTGTGTAATGGTAAACCGAGTAATGTATCGGCAGCTTCCATTGAACCTACTTCTCGATGGTTCAAACTTCGAAAGCCAGCATTCCACACACGTGAACTCAGTTTTTTGTCCGAATTGATGTCAGTGAAAACTTCAGAAATTCCATCTTTTTTCTCGGCTTTGTCTACATATTTAGTGACATATCCTGTAACTTGTGTTGTTTTCTCTGCGATGAATTGAATGTCCATATTACCTTCCCACGTACTCAAAACAGCTGGGTTATAGTCGTTAATATCTTTCTCTTCTTCCATGTGAGGGAGATCATAAAGACGGAATTTCGTTTTCGATTTTCTGCGGTTAGCAATTGATATAGCAGGAGTTCTCAGTTTGAAAATACTCCTAACTGTTTGAGAGAAACCGAAACTGCAGACTTTGGATTTTTTCCCGTTCGCCGCCGTTCTAACTCTCAAACAGTAATTCGTATGCCAGTGTTTTTGGAAAGTAGTGACTCTTCTGTGTAGATTAGGTGTTACTGATTTTGGGGGTATTTTACAAGTCACATATCGTGTAATAAAACTGATAACTTCTTCATCCGAATTTGTCCCTATGATTGGTGCGTCTTCAACCCAAATTATCATATGAAAATGTGGTGTTCCTCGGCCTTGATACTCTCTACGCGAGAACCAATGTTCAATTTTTCCTATTGGGTGACTTTCGGATAAAATAAAATCAAGTACTGCCTGGAATTTATTATCTATAAATCGGCAAACAGAAACAGGATCACTTGCAATTAATTCTCCGGGAGATAATTTATCACTATATGGTGAATTGATAGTTCGTAAATAATGAATCGAATCATCCCACATCCATTCAGCTGGGCTCACCGTTAGGAACCATGTGGCTGGTCCATAATGTTGAACCATACAGTTGAGATTATTTCGTGGAATTCACCAATATTGCTCAGAATTTCGAACACGTTCAAATATAGTATCGATGCGACCTTCTAGTTCACCCCTATCCAATTTCCCCAAGTATTGTTCAGCATTAATGCGCTCTTTTGGATTAATAATATTCAATAAATGATAAATACCGCTATTGAGTTGTCGAACATTAGCATCATGTTGTAAGAAAAAGAGATACTGTAGATTCAAGCGATAACGAGGATCCACAGAGCACAAACGATTTTTAATATATATAGCATCAGTTAATCGCGAAGGCCTTTCTTGATGTAGACCATTTTTACCATACGGATATAGGTCTGGAAAACAAAGTAGATCTAAAGATTGGAGCCAATGGCTCAAGCAGATATCTTTAACTTTTTTCATTTGATATAATCTTGTGGCTGATTCATTGACTTGTTGATCATGCATTGGCTGTATGGCATACTTAGCATACATTTTGCCATCATCTTCTACCTGCATTAATAGAGCAGCTTTTCTGGTTTCTTCCTTATTCGGATCGGAGATAGGTGCCTCATGTTGAACGTGAAATTCAACATTTGGATCAAGGAAAGAAAACAAGTCGTCGGCTGATTCTGATAATATAATCTTTTCATAATGTGGATTAATTTCTTTCAGCTTGGCTAATGCACGAAATACTTTTTCAATGTTTACCATATTTTCCCATACAATATTTGACTTTGTTACGATGTGATCGTAAGGGGGTTTTATCGTCGAGGCACCCTCTCCCTCCTCCTCCGGATAAAGGTATTAACCCTACAGTCGATAATCGATTTATCGACTGATTATAGATAGAGGCAGCACCTGCTGAGGGCAGAGATGAGGATTTTCACAGCTGTAGTGAAAATCCCCACTCCTGTAATAGCCGTCAAACAAACAACGTACATTTTAAGATTCTCTAGAGTAATTAAGATTTAATTAAGGATTATTAGTGTTAAGTGAAGTAAGATTAAGTGAATTAAAAGACTCGAAAGAGATTAGGATAAGTGAAATATTGAAAAGAAAACTCTAAGTGAGAAACTAGTGTAAGAAATCCGGAGTAAGGAACTTGGCTGTCACAAGTAAGTGTAATTCCGTTACCGCGTGTCCAGCCTCAGAGTTAAACAAATATTAATTAGGGGAATATTGTGGGTTAATTGATCCGGATAAAGGGAGAGACTAATTGTGGATGAATACGGCATCGAGTTTGGCCGAAGATTTAATTATTTGCGGGAAAAGGAACTTGTGAAAATTCCGAGAACGTAATTGGCGTCCCCACGCCAATTGAATATAAGTAGAAATAATCCACAATTATCTCGAGCATCTGGGCATGAGTTACTCGGAAATATCAGTACAATTAATGAAAAATAATTAAGCAACAAATTCATTATATTATTTCTGGACGATTCTGGAAATAATATATCATAAACAGGGGATATAAAATCGTCAACAGGTGTTGCCTCGTGTCACGTGGTCGGCCATATTGTATACCGGCCGGCAAATTCAAATCATACGGGTACACTTTCGGACTTGCGAGTGGTCATACTTCCAGAGTACACTCTTGGCCTAACAAAGTGTCGCATTATTCCCCGGAGCCAAATTCAAACTGTAGTATACCGGACTTTGTCACAATTGGGGTAATTAAAGAGATATTTCGTATACAAATGGTAATTTACATTATTTATTTCAAGAATAATCCCGAATATTAGTTCCCAGTAATTGACGAGGAGTTCCGATACAGAGGGCGCTGCAGGAAGCTGAACAACGTTGGTAGTTCCAGATTTCCATTGCAGGAGCCCTATTTTGAGTCGTGATTTGGTCTTTTCCGCCAGTAATCACACACACACACACACCTACTATACACACACGCACCTAACATACACACACACACGCAGCCTTCACACATACGGGGCCCCTAACCACTACGGGTTTTGGACCTCGTTACAGAACACGCACACACACAACGAGGCAGGAATTCCACCCGAATTTCTAGCCTCGTAACAACTTTGTTGGTAAACTCCGAACCAAAATTAATAATTCATGCTTCTTCTGCAAAGGATCTTCTGGGGGACAAATTTTTTTCAACGTTTCTTCCAATGGTAGAGGCAAATAGAACGTCTGTCCTTTCATTTTCAGATTACGGTGACGGTGAGGTAAATTCTTATTTGATACCGTTCCTGCTCGTTGCACAACTTGATAAGATTTGGCTCTCTGTCTGAGAATTTTTTCAATATCATTCAAGTTCTTTATTTCTTCAGGAACTCCGCCTGCATCCAAATTATTTAATACACAAGTTGGTGGCATATCCTTCGTTCTGAAATAGTCCAAACAGTACGTGCAAATCGTATCATGTTCATGGATAACTTTTCCATAAGCAAGGCCATCCGTATGATTACCAACATAATGCTGGATCAATCGTTCCCAGTTATGATTAACGATTGGATTTCTCAAATTTGACAATTTTTTTACCTCTCGCGGGAAGCAAAGCTTTTGGCAAGATATACAAATGCATGACGCAGTTTCCAAAGATCGTTTGGTAAAAGCAAGGAAACCTGCTTTGAATTTTTTTAGCATTTCATTTTCATCCAAACAAATATCTTGATCATTTATATTCGACCGATTTCCGTCGATTTGAATATTACATGAAATTTCTATCAATAAGTGTGTATTAGAATTTTCCAGTGCATCATCTAATATATCTAGTTCGGTGAACAATGCCTTCATTTTATAGAGTAACCGTTTGATATGTCTTACTGACGGAAAATGAGGTGATAGCAGTTGGAGTGTCGAAAAAAGAGTACTACTACAGGAATTTTCTACGTAACAATTGCGTAAGTGTCCCCGTTTAAAATGTGAATCACACTCTATGAAAATTTTTTGAAGAAATGTCGAGAATGTTCTCAATGTTTGAGCTTTCAATGTCTGGAGCAAAGAAATATAGTGATCGATAATATTCTGATCACAATACATTCGACAGAATTTCGTGCATTCCCAAGATTTCGACTTTTTTCTGTTCATTTTCACCGGCATTATATTCTTAACCTGACCTTTACCATTCATTATTAAAACAGCATCATGCAATTCTTCGAAAACGTAAGATGTATCATAGAAATAGGATTCACTAGAAGCTTTATGCATGGATTCCCCACAAAGATCACGTACTTGATCTTTAAGAGTTTTATAATATGGTTTATTTCTCGAAAGAGGAAGATCTGCTTTGCGTCTCAATATTTGAAGAATATGATACAATTTTTGCTTATAAATGCGGCTCTGCTCCAAGCACATTCTGATAATTCTTTCAGCTTCTAAACGCTTTTCAAGTACAGTTCCTCCTTCGAGTTTCTCAGTCAAGTTTCGAATGTAAACTTCGGTAGAAAATTTTAATTTAAGATTATTCAATTCCTTTTCAGTGTTACGATCTTTGGATTCCACTTCTTCTGATATCCCCGAGTTTCCTTTGCATTCTTCTGAACTAGAAAATTTTACGGGAGATTTATTGACATCGGATCTATTCATTTCATCATTAACAGTATTAGTTTCTGGAACAGATTTTCCGTGGTAATCCTCACGATTTGATCTCTTTTGTTTGCCTTCAGGTTTTTTTTTGAGGTCGGCTCAGCGTTAGTATCTGGATATTTGGATTGAAATTTGCTTTTGAAAATGTGAAATTTTTTTGAGCGAGATTTTTCACAATCGAGTTTGCTGATTTTATCATTTACAGTATCAGTTTCTGGAGCAGAATTTCTATCGCAATCTTCACAATTTGATCTCTTTTGCTCGGCTTCAGGTTCCTCTTCTGAGGTCCACTGAGCGTTAACATCTCGATACTTACGCTTACGACTTGCCATCAATTCTCTAGCACGTATGACGTCTAATGATAATAGATTCGAATTACGATTGCGATTAACCACAATTGGAAAGTGAACTATTTGCTCCGTTTCATACATTAAATATAAATGATCGCGCATTGAACTATGATTATATTCAATCAATTGTGGATTTTGTTGGAAAAGTAGAGACGTTGCGAAAGCAATGGCATAAACACCACAATCGTCACTATTTGGCTGTTGCTGAACCTTACAAAATACGACACTCTGATTATTGACATGATAATGAGGTAGCAAATGCTGCAAATATATACGATGATCATGATGGAGAATTCTTGAATTTAATGAATCATAAACATATATTTTTTTAGAATCATAATAGCTACAAATCCAATGCTCATTAGACGAATATAGAATTTGGATGTGCTTTTGATGGGGCAGTATAGGTTCTATACGTTGCAATCTTCCCAAGTAAAGAGTATCTCGGGGTTTATAATCAGAAACCTTCTCTAACATGACCCGAAATTGATACATATGACCGTCATTTATTCTCGATCCTTGGCGTATTTGATCTAAAAGGAGATATCGACGATCGAACTGACTCAAAGCGGTGGGAAGATCATCTGCATCAGAATCTATTATATGAAAATCGTTTTGATTAGCCTCGTGTACTCCATCACAATTGACACCAGTTTTTTCGTAAGCCTGCTTCGCATTATTTCCAGATTCTTTAAATTCAGTCTCAAATCTGACCTGCGGATCAGAGGACTTACTCTCAGTCTGATTGGGTATAATTACAGATTCAGAAAATTCCTGCTGAGACTTTATTTGGGATTTCCCAACTTTCTGTTTCGTGGAAGACGTGCAAGATTTCGTTGAATTCATTGAATTGTTTTTGGAATAGTCGTCTTTTACTTTGGGTGTCCTAGAAGTTCTGAAAACAGGAATTTGTGGGAAAAGCATAATTCTTTTAGTTGGAAGCATCTCAACTGCATGTGAACGCAGTCTCGAAGTATCATACTGGATAGTTTCACGATGAGGCCAAATATTTTCAGCTAACGAAGTGGCAAAAGTCATTGCAAATAGTCCACAATCTGTTGAATTAGTTTGTCGTTGGACTTCTACGAATCGCACAGGATTTATATGGAAAGAATAACTGGGATAGAGTTTTCTTAAAAAAATGAGCCATTTTGGATGAGCTGTCTGCCCTGGTCTCCACATTGAATCGAAAATATAGATTTGTTGACCATCGTACAGAGAACACACCCAATGATCAGATGAATCATCTTGATTGTGCTCCAAGTATTCACCATCGCGGGAATGTAGCAATTGGATATGCGTTTTGCTAGGATCAACAGGTTCAATCAACTCAGGCATTTGAATCTTCCAACTCTCTCGGAATGGAAAACCATATTGTTGCTCCATGAGATATGAAAAATAATCAATCTGCTCATCTTTCAATAAATTCATTTTTGGTGATAGAATCCATTCATAATCACTGGGCTTTAATGGATTCATGTTGCTGAATAGGATGCACCAAAACTGCAATTGATATAGAGAAACTGGAATGGATGTTGGAAAACTGCAATAGATGTAGAGAAACGGCAATAAATGCAGCGAAACTGCAACAGATGCGGAAAAACTGCAATAAATGCAGAGAAACTGCAATAGATGCAGAAAAGTGTAATGGATGCAGAGAAACTGCAATAGATGCAGAGAAACTACAACGGATATAGAGAAACTGCAACGGATGCAGAGAAACTGCAACGAATGCAGAGAAACTGCAACAGATGCAGAAAAACTGCAATGAATGCAGAAAAACTGCAATAAATGTGGAAGAACTGCAAGGAGTGTAGCTAATAGATGATAAATGCACGGAAACTCCAAGGAATGCAGATGCACCAAAAAGTGCAGAAACGTCAATTATTTAAAATAAAGAAGGGAAAGGGTGCTGGAAAAATTAGAAAAAGAAATTCCTATGAAGAAGAAGAAGTAGGAAAGAAGAAAAGAAGAATTTTAAAAGTGAAATAAGTTAGAAAAAGAAGAGAAATATTTAGAGGTTATGAAAGGATAAATTAAGAATCTACTGGCATATGCCACCTAAACAGAATTGGAAAGAAAAGGAAAAAAGTATCGAAAGGAAAGAATCGGAAGAATTAACTCTGATGATATTTAAAATGCACGGATAAACAATTAAAACAAGAGAATAATTCACGAAATGTAAACCGTAATAAAACACGTAAATTGATCGATGCACAAAGAATGATGAAAAATGATCGATGCACAAAAAATGATGAGAAAAAAGTCCCTAAAAAGCCTAGGTATTTAGACGAAAGAAGTCCCTAGAAAGTCCCTAGATATTTAAATGGAAAAAGTCCCTAGAAAGTCCCTAGAAATTTAGATATGGGGATTCTGGTGTTATGCGAATGCGCTTCAATTGGCGGTTATCATCAATTGATTATGAAAAATTGAATAAATCAATTCAGTAGTGAAGAGGTAAAACAGGATAAATCGACTTATCTTTATGATCATTTTGAAGGAGATATCTCAGTGACTAAGCGAGATAAGACGATATTACCTATCTTTAGTGGTAGAGAATTTCAAGAATTACAATAGTGGTTCAAGGTAAAATTGCCTTATTTATCTGATTTTCTAACGTATTTTCAAAATAACTGAATGAAAAAATAATAGACTTATCTCGTTCTACCTCTTCGCGACTGAATTATAATGGAATGAAATGTGAAAAGAGGACACAAGGTGATAATTACATATGTATTTTATTTAAAGTACTATGTACATTTTTTTTTTTAATTTATTGAATTTAATAGAAAATAAATGTATTTCCCTTCCCCCCAAAACCTCTGCCACCTCTTCCGCCTCTTCCTCCACGGCCTCCTCTCCTCGTGGCCAAGAAGAATTTATTTTTCCAAAATCTGGAATGCAGAAAATCAGAAGAGGGATTAAATTATTAAAAATTACAAAAGGGAATGGAATGATTAATGCCAGCATTCAGATCTGGAAACTTACTTGGCATCACGTTCGGCCTGATTTCTCCCACCTCTTGGACGAGGTTCAGCCCTGACACCACCATGCCCACGCTCCTCTCTCTGGAGGGCATCAATTTGGGCCTGGAGGTCTGCAATCAGTTGCTGACGCGCAGCACCTCCAGCCCCTCTTCCTTTTCTACCATCAGCACGACCACGGCCTCCTGGCCCGGGTCCATTTGCTCGTTGTTGATGTTGTTGTGGTGGCAATGGTCGTGGCGGAGGCTGTAGTGGTGGTGATGGTGGCGGTGGTGGTGAAGCTGGTGGTGGTAGTGGTGGTGGTGGTGGTGCTGGCTGTTGTCCAGCATCATCAAAATCCTAAAAAAAAAATTTAATTATAGATATTCCTACATGGAATCATGCAAATTTATTAATTACTAGCATTGGGACGCGCACTCCGCGCGCGTGTCGAGCTATATTGGGTGTTTAAACATGAATATGTTCATACTATATCTCTACCAAAAAATGTATTTCTTTACAGAAATACCAAAGGGGCTTTATAGAAATACCAAAGTGTGGAGATACGTCCCTTTCTTTTTAAAAGTAGTTATGCCACTTTGTTGTCATTTCAATTTTCAATTACCCAAATAATGTTCCAGAGACCATAAAAAATATTTTGAAGTAATGAGTGGACATACGCCCCTTTCATACCAGAATTCCGTATTTTCGGCACTTACTCTCCTTAGAGAGATGAACCGGATGCTACATCTAATGGACCTTCCTTTCTGCCTTCCTTTCCTATCTAAGAGAACTGATGTTGAATTCACGGATAACGTTCAAATATCATTGTTATCACCGATTACCGATTAACCATAGTGACATTATTTAGAGTCGAAACCTATTCTTTCTCTGTAATTTTCCGTCTGGGTTTTCAGAAAGAATAAGAGTTAAGGGCCCCAGATAATGAAAATGGCTTTTGGTTCCAAAATTTATTTCAATTGCCCTTAAAGGTCGTGTATACTGGGACGTTTTTTTGGAAAGCGAAGTGCTGTAACGATCATATTTTCATTTTTAATTATATCTATACTATTGAAATATTTATATTATCATTATTTGTTGTATGAATGAAGAACTCCAAATGCCGTGGATTTTTGAAGGTGACAAAAACAAATCCCTAAACCAGAGTAAACTGGTGTTCCTCAGAAAATTTCCCTATGCTATACTAGCTATACTATAGTACGTAGGATTATTCAAATTCATTGAAATGAATTAATTGATAAATTTGCATGATCCTATGTGGAAACTCATGAATATTTCCACGTAGAACTATGCAAATTTATCAATTAATTTATTTTAATCAATTAGTCAATAAATTTGTATGATTCTATGTTAAAATTCATACAATATCAATTGTAATTTCACGGAGAATCATGCAAATTCATCAATTAATTCATTGTAATATTAATTAATTCATTGTAATGTCAATTAATTCACTGTAATTAATTATCTGATAAATTTGCATGATTCTGTGTGGAGATTCATGAATATTTCCACGTAGAATTATCTAAATTTATCAATCAATTTATTTCAATGAATTAATGGATAAATTTGTATGATTCTACTTGGAAATGTTTGTATGAATTTTCACATAGAATAATGCAAATCTATTGATTGATTCATTGAAATAAATGAATTGATAATTTGCATAATTCTACGGGGAAATATTCATGAATTTCCACAAAGAATCATGCAAATTTATTAATTAATTAATCAAAATAAATGAATTGATAAATTTGCATGATGTTTACAAATATGAATTGTAATTTTCATATTTTTTTGCGAAAATCTAACGTAACATACAATTCTGCCAGCTCATTCCAACAATTTTTATGAATCATATGATGATAGAATGAGCCGGCAAATTGTATTTTAGGTTAGGATGAGAAAAGTATGAAAGCTACAAATTTTCATATTTCATTTTTTCTTATTTTTTATTAAAATAATTAAAAACTTACCAATTCCTCGAAATCCTCCAGCACGTCAGCCATGGCTTTTTTTCAAATAAAAATTCGTTCCTCGTCGGTTGCCAGAGACACAATGGCCGAGCGAAGGAAACCGCCGAAGGAGAAGGAAACATGAAGTTCCCATTCAAAAACACGAATGTGTTCCGAAAACAATCATTCTTTCCCCATATAGAGGACAGCACTAGGCGCCATAATGGCAGCATCAGGGCGGGCTGGACAATACCAAATACTGAAAATTTAGATTTTGCACTAATTATCATTATTTATTTACATTTTAATTGATTTACAAATTTATTTACAAATTATTTATTGATAATTATTTATTTAAAATGACATTTATTCCCATTATTTATTTATTATATTGTAACGTTGAAATTCAATTACTAATCCCAACGCACTGTTTTGAATTTTTATTAATTTATCTCTATACTCTATTCGGTATTTCGTTCGGGCCAATTACTCATTTATTTCAATTATTGAAATATCTTCAAATGACTGTTCGGGCTAAAATAATTTAAATGGAATCTTGTTGCCCACCTGTTAATTTATTTTCTTGAGCGTTTTTCCCCAAAAGGGAGATACAATTATTCCGGATTCTACTATTGTACTATAAGGAGACAAGGAGATCTGTTCGGGCTAGAATAGGGGCAATGACTTTGAATTGAGATATTTTCCATTAACAATTTTATTATATCTGCATTTACTCATGTATCTGTTCGTGCAATTATGATACTTTGTTTAACAATAATCAAAAGTTTCTCTTGAGACACCCGTTACCTCGCGTACAAAGTGTATCAATCGTGGGGAATATGCTGCGTCCAGCGATATTCCCCCACTCCTTCACTCTCCGTCTCTCTCACACTCATACACTTTCCCTATCTCCCGCTTGACTCAAGTTTCCCCGATCAATATTCAAGATTTTGATTTAATCCCTTTTCTATCACTTGACGATTATTATTCGTCAAGTGACTACGGGCTTATTTTCTCAAGTTTATTGTTATTTTGTGAGAAACTTGAATTTAAGTGAATGTTGTGCACGTGTCGACACGGCTACTCAAAATGGCGTCGCTGGTGAGGCCGGCGACGGCTGTATTTTCTCAACACTTTATTCTCACTTTTCCGGGCGCACTTGATAACCCAATAATAACCAAAAAAAAAACGGATACTTCTCGGAATTAACTTTCAAATAATGACCCGGGCCCTGCGGAATTAATTACCCGGAATTAACTTCGGGCATTAGCTTGTTACCACGCGGTTATGTTAATTTGTACACTCGCACACATACACACCTGTCACTGTACAATTTCAATGAAATACTCACTCAATACGCTCGATATCGCTCTAGAGAAGATTTCAGCTCGTTGCTGAAGTTCAGGCAGTCCTGCGGGTCCTCAACGTCCAAATTCACCACTTATTTATTAACTTATAATTAATAAAAATAGATGTTGGGTGAAATACGGGACGTTCGTTGTTTAGACCAGGACCAGAGTGACGTTGTCGGTGGTCATGGCTGCCTTCGTTTTCCGGGTTCCTCATTTTTGGCCAATCAGCGTGGAGAATTCCCTTTCAGTCTTTTCCTATTGGTTGGGCATTCTTCGGGCATCGATCGAGGCGCTCTGTGGCGCAGATTGATATCCTCGGTTCAGTTATCCTGTCGATAACTAGGTCAATGCCAAACGACAGATGGTAATTGTCGTTTGGCCTTGGTTTCCCAGTTCTTTTTATCCGGGTTCATTGACCGCCAGTTTTGCTATCTTGTAGCAGTTGATGCGGGATTTCTCCTCTCTCCGGCTGTCTACATGCTCTAGACTGTCTCTCTGGATATTTCCGGGGATTTCTGCGGCTCCTGAGGCTCCCGGGTAGATGACTCTCGCAGTGATGCTCCTGCAGCTCCATTCTTCCTCTTCGGGCATTCCTAGAGCGTATTGTCCATTCGTTCTTGTATATTTCACACATTCATACATTCATCCATTCATCATTTACGGAATAGGGAGGGAAGGGGAAGTACGCTCATTTTACCCTTTAAACATAATTAATGGGCCTTTAGTCCCGTTACAATATTTATTATTAAACTTAACCTAAAATATTCAAAAAAATACTTATCTCCAACGAGTGCCGCCAACGTTAAAAAAAATTTATCTCCTTCTTTGTAGCCATAATGCTGCCAACGTTATAACGAAATATCTCACCGAGAATCTTTTTAACCGAAAACGTCGCGATGGTGCGTGGCTTCGATTAAAATACTTTTTATAAATAAATAAAAACAGTTTTCAAACTGAAAACTTTTCTTTTCCACACTAGAATGTTCCTCCTCGCATCCAGTATTTTTTGTGACGAGGAGAAAGACGTAATTGAAAAAAAAAAAAAATCTCTGAAAGGAAAAGTATAGTTAGCCAGTGCACGTTCTAAACGTACACATGGCGCAAAACGCTACCGCGTTTTCTGATTTCATATATTTTCTAGTTGCTTGGAAAATAATTTTTAAATATTATCATTTAATTAGAAAAGTGATTGTGGATATGAAAATTATTTGCATCCAAGTATTGTGAGTAGCGTAATATGATTGATGCTGTATGTGCCAAAGGAGAGTGATTAAGATTTGATTCATAGTGGTTTTTGATTTGTTGAAGATAATGCGACTTATTATTTAACGATGGTAAAACAGATAGCGATTTTAACTGCCCAGTAGAAGGATTCAAAATCCTCAAATAAATTGAAATTCACTGGCAGTTGCGTTCGATCGTTCGAGATCAACAGAGCATTTTTTTTCTTTACAATAATTATCATTTTGGTTTTCACACGATTTATCCTTTTTTTTTGTTTACGCTTATAATTAATTACTCAAATAAAAGTTTTTCTTTCTCTTTCTAATTAACATATGTTTTTCACTCATTTATTTAAATATAAATTGCAACAGGTTATGGGCCCAGGCCACGTGGTGAGTGTTTGAGTAAAATTCGACTGAAAATTGATGTCGCGTGAAGAAAATGACAATAAGTTAAAGTCGTTAGTTTTTCTATTTAAAACTGAAGAAGACGAAGACATTTCAGGTGAAGAAAGTGATTTAGTTGTTTCTGACGAGGAAGAGTTCGAGTCTCTTTCCCCTGTTAACGCTGAAGAGGAACAAAGTCAATCCAATATGGCAGATCTAAAAGTGTATCAAATACAAAAATTTAATGGCTCTAATTACCAGCTCTGGAAAATGCAGATGGAAATTTTCATGGCTGAAAATGAATTGGCTGATTACATTCTCGGAAAAGTAGCGCGTCCTACAGAGAATACAACAGCATGGGACAAAATAAATGTTAAAGCAAAAGCCTTTTTAGTGCGTGGTCTCGAACTCGAACAACTCAAGTATTTAACAGATTGCTCAACAGCAGCAGAAATGTGGTCAAGATTGAAAACAGTACATGCAGAAAAGAGTGACCAGTCAACGCAGATTCTCCTTGATAGATTCATCAATGCAAAAATAGAGAAGGATGAGAAAATGTCGGATTATTTAGCAAGAATTACATCACTATCACAGCGCCTCAAGGACATGGATTTGGAGCAAAAGCAGCCAGTGGTAATAGCCGAAATAATTGGGAGTTTACCAGAAAAATATGATCACGTGAGGACCGCCTGGTATGCCGTTCCCAAGGCCGAGCAAAATATTGAAAAGTTAACTGATCATTTGATAAACGAAGAAACACTTTTAAATCAGCGTTGTGAGGAAAAACAAGGACAGGTATCTGAGGCATATGGTGTAGTGGGAAATAGGAGATACTGGAACAAACAAAAGAGAGAATTCGACAGTCATCAGAATAATAATCAGAATAATAACAATCAGCATAATAATAATATGAGAACACCACAACGACAAGGCAAGTGTAACTACTGTGGTATATATGGACATTGGAGCCGAGAGTGTAGAAAGAGACAGAGAGAGAAGAGAGATGGAACACAAACAAACGTAGTTCAAAGTAAACAGTCCCAGAATGAGAGTGTATCGACACAATTAAATTCAGATGAAGCAGCACTTTTTATGGTTGATACAAAAGAAATTGATCTTGATGATGATGATAGTTGGTTTGCTGATTCAGGGGCAACGGAACATATGAGTTTCAGAAAAGTGTGGTTTAAAAATTTCAAAGAATATCCTGAAGGGAATTATTTAGTTAAAGTCGGTGATGGAGCACAAATTCATGCAAAAGGAAGAGGTGACATTGATATAAAAATAATAAACGATGATAACAGTGTGAGCATACAAACAATCAAAAATGTGTTATATGTACCAGAAATTAAAAAGAATTTAATGTCAATATCAGTCTGTACTCAGAAAGGAATTCAAGTGATTTTTGAGGAAGGAGGAAATCACGTCATTTTTAAGAAAAATGATAAACAAGTGTTGAGTGGTACAAAGTGCAATAATCTATACAAATTAAACATGATATCGATACAGTCAGCTGAAGTGAACCTGGTTGAGAAGAATTCAATTAAATTGTGGCATGAGAGAATGGGACACGTGAATTACAAGACTTTAAAACAAATGAAGAGCAGAAATACAGTGAGTGATCTGAATTTTGATGACACAGAAGAGGATTTTTTTTGCAAAGGTTGCATATATGGTAAACAACACAGACAGTCATTCCCAAAAGATGGAGCTAGAAGATCAACGAAGCCTGGTGAAATTTTTCATGCAGATTTGTGTGGAAAAATGAGTCAATCCTCAATTGGAGGAGCAAATTATTTTTTGTTACTGCGTGATGATTATTCAAGGTATTGTTACGTATATTTCTTAAGAGAAAAGTCTGATGTTCTAATTAATCTAAAACAATTTTATGCTGAGGTTGAGGCTGATGGACATCACATTAAACGTTTAAGAACTGATTGTGGACTGGAGTTCTGCAATAAACAAGTCAAAGATTTTTTGTTATCAAAAGGAATTAAACACGAATTAAGTACACCGAGAGCACCTGAACAAAATGGTTTTATTGAGAGGCAAAACAGAACAGTAGTAGAATCAGCAAAGGCAATGCTACATGAGAGACAATTACCGTTATATCTATGGGCTGAAGCAACAAATACAGCAGTTTATTTGAAAAATCGAACAGCATCGGAGACTCTAAATGGAGCAACACCATTTGAAAAATGGTATGGTGAAAAACCATCAGTGGCTCATTTAAAAATTTTTGGATGTGACTGTTATGTACACATACCAAAGGATCAGAGAACCAAGTGGGAAGTAAATTCGAGAAAATGCATAATGATTGGCTACAGTGAGGGAAACAAATCCTACAGAGTAGTTGATCCATCAACTAGAAGAATTTTTACAAGAAGAGACGTAATTTTCAACGAAACTGATAAAAATGTTGAAAATGTGATATTTGAGGAAGAGAAAGCTGTGAACTATCCAGAGGGAGAAAGAACTCCTGAGCGTACAGAGCCACAGAGAACAGAGGGAGGCACAAAGTCCAAATATAAGAATCCCAGATTGCCTATTCCAAGGTCACCATATCCAAGACGAAATAGTGCAAAATCAAATGATGGTGATGCAGAGGCAGAGCAAGCAATCATTGCTGAAACTTTTATGGCACATTCAGAGCCATTAACTATTGAAGAAGCAATGAATGCTGATGACAGAGCTAGATGGCGTGAAGCGATTGATGCTGAATTGAGCTCATTACGTGAAAATGAGACATGGACTCTTGTCCCAAGACCAAAAGACAAGAATATTATCACATATCGATGGGTTTTCAAGAAGAAATTGACAGCAGATGGTGAAGTTGCTAAGTATAAGGCGAGACTTGTAGCGAGAGGATGCTCACAGAAGGAGGGCATTGACTACACTGAAACGTTCTCCCCAGTAGTCAAGTATAGTTCTGTTCGAACTCTACTATCAATTGCAGCAGCTAAAAATCTCAAAATCTACCAATTTGACGTAAAAACAGCATTTTTACATGGAGATCTACACGAAGAGATATACATGGAGCAGCCAAGTGGTTTCAAGATAAGTGATGAAGTGTGCCTGTTAAAGAAAAGTTTGTATGGTTTAAAGCAAGCTTCAAGGCAGTGGAATGAGAAATTAATTCATTTCTTTACAAAGTGTAATTTTCAACAATCAAGTGCTGATCCGTGTGTGTTTATAAACATTGAAAAACAATTATATTTAGCCATTTATGTTGATGATGGTTTGTTGTGTGGAATGAATGAGAGAGAGATGGATGTTTTGTTGAGAAAAATGCATCAAGAATTCTATATAACATTTAATGAAGCCGAACATTTTGTTGGGATACAGATCAAGAGAAGTCGAGATAGTGGAAAATTGAAAATTTACCAAAAAAGTTACATTAATGAAATTTTAAAGAGATTTAATTATCAGAATTGTTCACCAATCTCCACTCCTGCTGATCCAGGTGTAAAATATTCAAAATCAACAGAAATTTCGACTGATAAAAAGAATTTTCCTTATAGAGAGGCAATAGGTTCATTAATGTACTGTGAGCTTTGGTCTCACAATAAAATGGGAATTTGATGGAATTTCAGGAGTGGGGATAAATAACTCAAAGAACACTGTAATTAGGTTAAACTAGTGCGTTTATTCAGTTTCTCATCAGTAGACACTATGCTTTAATTGTGTGGAATGCCTCAGGGGTGTTCTAACAATCAAAAGAGGGGTTTTCCTTGGCTTCGGTAATAATGACCAATGTGACCGTCAGCTGACAGTCATGGTAAAATTACTCAGGGTAAAATGACCGGTTCTGTTGCCACGGTGAAAACGCCCAACAATACCGCGCCAACTCGCTATGTGAGAATCAAGGAGACACAAAAGAAGAGGGGGAGGGGATATTCCCCAATTAACGAATTTTCTTCACTTTTTCCAACTACAAATCACCCCTTACGGGCCTCTGATGTCTTCCTGGATCTTTCGCTAATTCTTAGGGGATCTCTCTTATGCATTCGGACGTGAATCAGGATCACCCGCGGAAATCACTCAGGGCAAGAAAAGAAACGGTTGCAATGATGCACGTGGTCGAGAGGAATACAAGAAAAAATATGGCACCTATACCTTTTACTTTCCAACTCCTTCTCTCAGGGATAATTAGCGGGTTTCTGCCAAACAAATTGCTCCAGTCACTGTACAGGACTCTCCTTCACGATCTAATGATCCTCTTTTCCTGCTTTACTCCCCAAATTCACTCAAAAATTACTTCAAAAGCAAAGAAAGAATACACTCTAATCTCTTTCCACAAACACGAGGCAACAGGTACTCTCTTGTGTCTGTGTGTGTGTCGTGCCGGCCGGTGAAAAACATGGCCGCTCTATTCAGCCGCTTCCCCCATGATCCACTGGATGGCGCGTCGATTCCCATTCTCGCTCCCATTTACACACTACATTCACTCATCACATTCACTCTGGTTAGGTTGCGAGGGAAGGGGGCTCAGGGGAAAATCACCCGGTTACAGTACTTAATGATAGGGACAAGACCTGATATTGCTTTTATTGTTGGTATATTGAGTAGATTCATAGAAAATCCACAAGTTGAACATTGGTATGGAGTGCAAAGAGTTTTGAGATATTTAAAAGGAACTGTCGATTATGGCATTACATACAGTTTAGATTCTGAAAATACTGAGCTAGTCGTATATTGTGATGCAGATTTTGCCGGTGATATTGATGATAGAAAGAGTACAACTGGGTGGGTTTGTTTCTTAAATTCAGGGCCAGTAAGTTGGAGTTCTAAGAAACAAGAAATCACAGCCACATCCACGACAGAGGCAGAATTTGTTGCATTATGTTCAGCTACTAAAGAGGCAATTTGGTTAAGACGATTGTTAGAAGATTTAAATTGTAAACAGATTGATGCAACTAAATTATTTTGTGATAATCAAAGAGCAATCACAATTGTTAAGACTCCAGAATCGATAAAAAGTACTAAGCACATTGAGGTAAAATTTTTCTTTACATGCGAAAAAGAAAAAAAACGATAAATTGATGTAACGTACATTTCGACAGGAAAACAGTTGGCAGATACTTTGACAAAACCTCTGGCTAAAGAGAAATTTCAAGGGTTTAGAATTTGTTATGGAATCTATTAAGTAAATTGAAAGAGGGAAGTAATTGAATAAAAGTCGAGAGGGAGTGTTGAAGATAATGCGACTTATTATTTAACGATGGTAAAACAGATAGCGATTTTAACTGCCCAGTAACAAGGATTCAAAATCTTCAAATAA
The DNA here is from genome assembly GCA_963921955.1 of Aleiodes alternator. Taxonomy (NCBI): domain Eukaryota; kingdom Metazoa; phylum Arthropoda; class Insecta; order Hymenoptera; family Braconidae; genus Aleiodes; species Aleiodes alternator. The sequence goes on along the minus strand of OY998098.1, from coordinate 399,151 downwards.
ATTGAAATTCACTGGCAGTTGCGTTCGATCGTTCGAGATCAACATAGCATTTTTTTTCTTTACAATAATTATCATTTTGGTTTTCACACGATTTATCCTTTTTTTTGTTTACGCTTATAATTAATTACTCAAATAAAAGTTTTTCTTTCTCTTTCTAATTAACATATGTTTTTCACTCATTTATTTAAATATAAATTGCAACATGATTCATACAGTTTCCACCGATTGTAAAATAATGAATAAATAATTGAATTGAGTAATGATATAATAATTATTTTCATTTTAGAATTATTCATTCAAATTGAATTCCGATAATTTAAAAGGGCTTTTGTATGAAAAAAAATGTTTAATGAAAATAATACGAAAAAAAAAAAAAAAAATTGAAGTATTATGGATGGCGTCGTAAGTTATTGGACATTGAGAGAGTGCTCAACATTGAATCATTTATAATTATTATTATTATTTCATATTTTTTCTAGTTGCTTGGAAAGTAATTGATGAATATGATTATTTAATGAGAGAGGTAATTGAGGATATTAAAATTATTTGCATCCAAGTATTGTGAGTAGCGTAATATGATTGATGCTGCTTGTGCCAAGGAAGAGTGATTAAGATTTGATTCATCGTTGTTTTTGATTCATACAGTTTCCACCGATTGTAAAATAATGATAAAGTAATTATAATTGAATGATGATACAATAATCATTTTCATTTTGGAATTATTCATTAAAATTGAATTCCGATAATTTGAAAGGGCTTTTGTATGAAAAAGTATGATTAATGAAAATAATACGATAAATAAAAAGAGGGTGCGTGGAACCCACGCGACAGTAGTGAAACTTCTTGCTCATTATGTATAGATAACGGTAAATTATTCGGATTTTCTTAAATGAACAAGTAATAATAATTGAGAAAAGTGAGGATACTGAGTTAATCTCAAAGGAAAACGGAAAAAAGCACAGCTCAGCACATTTAGCTGTGTAATGAACACAACACTTTGATAATTTGAGTTTCTGCCTATGGGATTTTTGCTATCTGTTCACTAACAAATTATCATATTTTTTCACGATTATGAAGTGTTCAGACAACTAGATTTTTTTAAATCAGTTTTTTACGAATACACTACAAATTGATCGAGATGGAGCAGTTTTGCTTCAATCCTTTCTTGTAGCTTTCAAAGCTCTCTATAAAGAAGGATTCGTGCAAAATTGCTCTATCTCGCTCAAATTCAGGGATATTCGAAGAAAATTACGGATAAATCAATTTGTCTACAAACTTCATATTCTTTTGTTTTTGATATTCGTTTTGTCGAAAATATCTAGGAAAGTAAGCGAGATGACGGAATTCTTCTCATCAGTTTTTCTGTAGAGAATTTTGAGAACTACAAGAAGAGTTTCTACAAAAATTGCATCATCTCGCTCAGTTTCCCAGATATTTATCAAAATCCTACGACAAAAAATAGATTTATGAATAGACGAATTGTTTCAATGAGTTTTTGCCTTGAGAATATATGAAAATCTAATGGAGATACGCCCATTTGCCTCAATCTTTCTTCTAGCTTCTGAAATCTTCTACAAAAAAATAGATTCAGGCAAAATCGTTAGCTGTTAAACAAATAAATTTATTAATAAATTAATTTTTATTAATAAATTATTTAGAGAATCAAATTCCGGAAAAAATATGTAATGCGCAAGCAGCATTTGAACCCACGACCCTCTGATTACATGTCAGGTGCTCTACCGCTGAGCTATTGCGAGTTACTATATTTACCATCTCAGTTAGATTCCGAGTATTCTGAAAAAACTACACGGAGAAAATATTCTCGAGACAATCATGATGCTCAGCTCCATAGAGCTGATGCAAAATACATTCCGGGGACATCTTATGAGTCTACAAATGGGAAAAACTGTCCTTTTGTCAAGAATTAATGCATGAGCCGATTCATTTTTTAGAAAAAAGTGTCACATCAATTGTGAAGCGGTATCATGAAAATATTAGCCACTATTGAGTAGTTTTCGAGATATTTTAATCCAAAGCCGAGTGTAAAATGGCAATTTTTCAAGAAATAAAACCTCTGAAGCCGACCCGAAGTTGAAATTTACATGTTGTAGCATGAGAGCCGAATATTTCCGAGGTTACTTTATTGGCCAGCACGACTTTAACGAGCCATGCTGTAGGGATACGAGTGCGCATGCGCACATTCGTTCTCTCACTCATCTTATCTCTCTCTCTCTCCCTTTCTTTTCCCCCACCACCGAAGCGTGGAAAAAGTAATGCAACAGCGTTAAACGGAAGAACCTCGTATAAGAAGTTTCACTTCAAAAAAATGAAAATTGAAGTATTATGGATGGCGGCGTAGGTTATTGGACATTGAGAGAGTCCTAAACATTGAATCATTTATAATTATTATTATTATTTCATATATTTTCTAGTTGCTTGGAAAGTAATTGATGAATATTATTATTTAATGAGAGAGGTAATTGAGGAGATGAAAATTATTTGCATCCAAGTATTGTGAGTAGCGCAATATGATCGATGCTGCTTGTGCCAAGGGAGAGTGATTAAAATTTGATTCATAGTTGTTTTTGATTCATACACTTAACATTTATTGCCAAAAAAATGTCGAATAAAGCTAAGTAATGAAAGAATAATATGATATTTTTTGTGTAAAAATTCGAATTGTCATGTAGATAACTCAAAGATATAATACTCAAGTATTGTGGATAGATTAGTATTTAACATTCTTGAATTGGAAAAAGGACTGATATTCAATTCATTCATATTTCCTTGACTCTCATTAAATTTTTCGATAATATTCAAGAGTAATTGATTATTATTGGATGAATGAATTAATTGAATGATCATTAATTTTTGAACGGGAATAATGTTAACGGAATGAGAAATTATAATTGAATAACAATTTGGCGTTTCGAAAAATGATATTCAAGTATTGTGGATAGTATAAGAGTATTTGATGAGCAGCTAAAATTTGATTCATAGTTGTTTTTGATTCATACACTTTCTTTGGATACAAAAGATAATAAATCATTGAGTATTAATTGAATAAGAATAAAATTATCATTTTCATATTGGAATTATTCAATGGAATTAAATTTTAATTGCTTGAAAAAAATGATCAATTAAAGAAAATGAATAATATTGAAGTATTGTGGATGGCAGTGTAGAATACATGAGACTGGAAGAGTAATAATGATTTTCGTTGTGCATGAATTTTATTTGCATTGAAAATGGATTGTTCATAAATATTATTGTATTATAATATTTATAAAGTGCAGTTGGATGAGAAACGAAAAATAATGGACGGTATAAAAATCTTTTGCATTCATGTATTGTGAGAAGCATTATAATTCATGCTCCATATTGTAATAAGAGAGTGATTAATATTTGACTTATAGCTGTTTTTGATTCATACACCTTTTATTTATTTATTGCACAAAGAATTTTGAATTTTTTTCGAAAAATAATATGATAATACTGAGCAAAAAAACGTTTGTTTCCTCTTTAAGTTATAAAAAAAAAAATTGAATCTTCTATGAATAACTTGCAATATAAAGAAAATATTCAATTATTGTGGATAGTATGCTGAAATTCAGTGTATTTGAAGAATAGTTGAGATTCAATTCATTTTTTTCCTCTCATTCTCTGGAAAATAATTAATTTTTGTTGAAAAATAAATGATTTAATCAATTATGTTATAATTATTTTTTCATTAATAGCAACTTATTCACGAGGCTCGTATTTTCGTTAATTATAAAATTATTTCTATGAGATGAAATTTGGATCAAATGGAGAATATTCAAAAATTGTAGATGAGACTGTAAATAAATTAGGAAATAAAGCATTTGATTCATAGACGTTTTTGATACATACAATTGAAAATTTTTTTTGTAAAAAATGCATATTAATGGAAAATATCAAAGTTCTTCATTCACAGTTGTTTTTGATTCATACAAAAAAAAAAAAAAAATTTGAAAAAAAGCATATTAATGAAAAATATCAAAGTACTTCATTCATAGTTGTTTTTGATTCATACAATTGAAAATTTTATTTCGGAATAAAAGCATATTAATGAAAAACATCAAACTTCTTCATTCATAGTTGTTTTTGATTCATACAATTGAAAAAAAAAATATATTGATGAAAAACATCCAAGTTCTTCATTCATAGTTGTTTTTGATTCATACAATTGAAAATTTAGAAAAAAAGTGCATTAATGAAAAACATTAAAGTTTTCCATTCATAGTTGTTTTTGATTCATACAATTGAAGAAAAAAATTTAAAAAATAATATATTGATGAAAAACATCAAAGTTCTTCATTCATAGTTGTTTTTGATTCATACAATTGAAAATTAAAAAAAAAAAAAGTTTATTAATGAAAAACATCAAAGTTTTTCATTCATAGTTGTTTCTGATTCATACAATTGAAACAAAAAAATTAAAAAAAAATATATTAATGAAAAACATCCAAGTTTTTCATTCATAGTTGTTTTTGATTCATACAATTGAAATCAGCCATGAGCCTCCAGGTCCATCGGGAAGGAGAGGAAGAGGAAGACCCCGGAAGTTGCGCCCCCCCCCCTGAGGACAGCGACCACGCCACTGACGACAACCGACAGCACCATCACATCGACGAACCCATCGCCAGACGACTCAGACCGAGAAAGACCGATACATGACGGACTACCTGTGACGACCTATCCCCCCTCGGTCACGGGGCCCTCGAGTCTGTCCGCAGGCGCTGAGGTCTCCGCGTCGGGGGGTTCGGGGAGTGGCATTCCCAGCCTCCTGACATTCCCCGACCCCCAGAACTAGACCTAACCAGACGGGACGACAGGAAGGCCCCTCGAGGCCGAGCCTCGGCCAGGTACAGCCCGATCACGGGGCGCCGTCCAAGAGGGGTCCCGACAAACGTGACATTGTACCCGGACTCCCCACTCCTACAGCCCGGCTGCTGGAAGTGCGGGAATATGGGGCACAATGCCAGGGACTGTCCCAGTCGCCGCCGGAGGTGCTACACGTGTGGGCAGCCTGACGTTGATACGGCTTCCTGCACGCGTTGTCGCTGGTAGCGGAGACGTGGAGCAGCCCAGGCCACAGATGCCGGGACGAAACGACGAGCCCAACGAACTGAACCCCCCCGAGAGGGGAGAAGTGAGGGAAGCAGCGTGTTCCGTCGTACACCATTTTTGAAGTGAAACTTCTTTTCCGAGGGTACCAACTTTTTTCTCGCGTCACAAAACGAGTGAAACAAATTGAGGGGAACGTGGTAGTGCAGTAGTGGGGGAGAGGAGAAATTCTTGCTGTTACCGTTGAGGCGTTTCGGGTGGTGGGGGGAGCCTGTGTTTTGTCGTTGGCGTTGGGGAAATGACGTGTGAGCGATATAACAGTCTCAGGCTCTCGGTTTTTTTCTTTTCAATACACGGAGAGAAAAATATGGGAATTTATCTAAATGATTTTTTAAAAAATTACGGAAAATTGTCATTCAAACGAGGAGTTGTCATGGAACACGACCGAAAAATATCCATGCTCCACCTCATAATTTTTGCTCTTTATTTCTTGAAAAATTGCCATTTAACACTCGGCTTTGGATTGAAATATTTCGAAAACTATTCAAAAGTTATCGAGACATGCTGTGAATGAAATTTAGAAAGAAGATTAACGAATAAATAAGCAAACCTCCGTTTTCTCACGACTCGTAGTTATTAAGATATCGATTTTTGAATGAAGAATTCAGAAAGAACGTCCAAGCGCTCATTTATTTGCTATCGAGTCTCATCCATTGTTTCTGAACTACTCATTCAAAAAATGATATCTCGGAAACTACTGGTCGTAGAAAAACAGCGTTCTTCTTATTTTGTTCGTCAATCTTCCCTCTAAATTTCATGCACAGCATGTTTCGATAAATTATGCATAGTTTTCGAGATATTTTAATCCAAAGCCAAGTGTAAAATGACCAATGGCTCATGTATAAGAAGTTTCACTTCTGTCTCGTGGGTTCCACGCACCCTCTTTTTTTCCAGTATTATTTTATTTTTTCTTCATTATTTATTCTATCTAACAAGTACACTCCTTTGGCGTCGTCCTAAGTCCAGGAGAAACAAGTATTATGTTTTGCTTTCTAAGTTTTTATTTTTCTCATTTTCTATATTTTTTTTATCTTATATTATACCTCATTGTTATTACCATGGACAAAGGGCCAAGAAGAAAGAATGTGGATGGTGGCCTTGGTCCAAGCCAAATAAAGTGGATGAGACCGAATGATTATGTTGTTATGTGTTCCAGAGATTCTAAACCAAGCTTTTACAGGAAGTCGCCAGGCCTGAGGCCGAGAAAGGCCCCAAACCTAAGCTACCCCCGGGACTCTGTAACCGGGTGTTTTTCCCCTGAGCCCCCTCTCCTCCCAACCTAACTAGTATGAATGTGGTGAGTGAATGCAGTGCGTAAATGGAAGCGAAAATGGGACTTGACGCGCCATCCAGTGGATCATGGGGGAAGCGACGGGAGAGAGCGGCCATTTTTTTTTCACCGGCCGGCACGACACACACATACAGACACGAGAGAGAACCTGTTGCCTCGTGTTTTTGGTGTAGCAGAATTGAGAGTATTTTTTCCTGAAATAATTTCGAGTG
>OY998098.1:0-387500 GCA_963921955.1 Aleiodes alternator | reverse complement strand
AGAGAGAAGGGAGGAAGATTTTTATAGACCTAGGCTACAAAAGACAGGGTGATCCGGTGAAAATTGCAGGGCCCTGAAACTGTGGTTTCTGCTTCCGACAGACAGAAACTGCAGCCCTTGAAGCTACTTAAAATTATTTACTCTGATCTGTTATATTTTAAAAATTATGCCTCAAATAGACCATTGACCTAGAGGTTCTTAATACTATACACTCTTCATCATTCAAACATTCTACATTCCGCACTCAATTCCACACATGAACGTTGTTCGCTTAATCATCCCGCGCATAAGCCACGGCGGCTTTCAACCACATACACTCATTGCAGAATCCAGAGAAGGTCTCGAAAGACTCCTTAGACGACATCAGAGCTGATGCCGCTCCCGGCCAGTCGAGTCCCTCTATGTACTCTGCCAAACACTCTCGCTGTGGAGCATATATTGGGCAGTTGAGAAGGAGATGAGGGACGTTGTTTTCCGCGGCTCCACATTCGCACGCTCTTGTGGTGGCAAGGCCCCGATCGTGAAGATATGATCGAAACTGGCCATGCCCCGTCAAAACTTGTGTTACGTAAAAATCCGGTCGTAAGTATTTCGCCTTCAGACGCGCTTGAACCGTCGCGAAGAACGCAAAAGTAACCCTTCCCTTGTCCGAGTTTTCGAATCGTTCCCCCCACAGTCGCGTTGCCTCGCGTTTGATCATTGCCACAGGATTTGGCCGCTCTTCGTTTTCACCCTCCCTTTCGTTACCGTTTTCGACTTCCCCATCCTCTGGTTGAGGCGCGATTTCGACGTTCCCGATCTTGACCAGCTTCCCGGCTCGAAGGTGGTATCTCGCTGCTCGCTGTTGTAGGAGCTGCTCTATCGGGGGAACTCCCGCTACTACGCAAAGTGACTCGAAGGATGCAGTTCGGTATGCATTTGTAACGGTGATTAACGCTGATCGTTGTATACTACGAAGTGCGCGAAGGTCGTGCTCATCACATCGGTCTGCCCATGCTGCAGCCGCGTACGATGCTACGGCTTCAAACACCCCACGGTACACGGTTCGGAGGGCCCGATATTTTATTCCCCAGTTCTTTCTCGCTAACCGCCGCAGTCGACCGAACAGTTTCGCTGTTTTCTTTCGGATGTGGGCTACGTGTGATCTGACTTTCATATATTTGTCGAAGTGTACGCCCAAGTAGCGTACACTCTCGCGAACCTTGATTTTCTCCCCGGCGATCCTAATCGTTGGTGGGTGGGAGTCAAGTATTGTCTTCTTTTGCGCTTTCCGTTTTCGGTCGGGTCTCGCGCCCCCCTTCTGCCTATTGGGGCCTTCCTTATCCAATCGCTCTTCAGGAAAATTGCCTCTGTCTTGCTCTTGGATAATTGGAGTCCGGCCGAATCGCACCAGGACACGATGAAGTCGACTACTTCTTGTCCTACCCGCTCCAACTCTTCTCGCGACTTCCTCGGTATGACCGTTATGAGATCGTCTGCATACGCAACCGCAATGTCCCCGAATCTATCCTGGAGCCCCCTGAGAAGATCATCAAACATGAGCTTCCAGAATTCGGGACCCAACACAGATCCTTGAGGACATCCCCTCGATGCCTGCTTCGTGGCCTCTTCCTGGTCCCAAGCGATCTTCACCCTCCTGTTCTCAAAGTAGTTTTTAAGTACTTTGTAAACGTTCTTCGGGTAGTCTCGATCGGCTAGTGCCTGGAGTGCAAGTGGCCACCAAACATTGTCGAAGGCTCCTGAAATATCAAAGAGTATGCCGATTACATACTTCTCGGGTCGCTCTTCTACCATTCTACGCATTTCGGCAATCGCAGCGTCCGTCGATTTCCCGGGAACGAATCCGTATTGTCGCTCGGATATTTTCTCTGGGGTGAGCACCGTGGTTGCTATCCGACGCTTAAGAAGTTTTTCAAATAGTTGACCGACAACTGAAAGGAGACAAATTGGTCTATACGATTTGGGATCGCTTGGGTCTTTGTCCACGCCTTTCAGGAGGTTCAGTAGTGACCCCTCCTTCCAGGCCGAAGGGAAGACACCATGTTCTAAACACGCATTGAAGAGGGTCACGAAGCATCCGGGGATGGTTCGAATCGCCTGCTTCAGTACCCGGACTTCTACGCGATCGCACCCTGGGGCCTTCCCGTTCAACATGCTAGCAACCGCAATATCAATTTCGACAGCCGTGAAAGGCACCGCATCCTCGATATCTAATTCTCGATCGCGAACTAGCTCTCTAATCTCGCGTTGTTCTGGAGTATCTAGCGCTGGGTCGTCGTCCGGGACGTGAGTATAGTCGGTTTAGGAAAATAGTTACTTTTTTGGCTCTGGCTTCCCCCACCACTATCACCCCCCACCACACGCATAGGCGCATGCACATTGTGGTTGATGTATCCCTCCGCGTGTTGCGAGCAGGGACCTCTAGATATAGCTTTTTCATTTCAGTGAAAGATTCACCACAATTACTACATTATCGACAGGGATATAGTAATAGATAAATTTAAATTAATGAATTAATGTTAAATGAGTTTAATGAAATATCCCAGAACTCTTTCCAGTTTGGGCAATATGTTTTCTCAATAAAATTCTGGGAAAGGACGTTCAGATGATAGATGGATAGAAAATTTATTTCAGCAATAAAAGCATTTTTATTTTGTCAACGAAAAAATTACAAAAAAATTTTATTCGAAAAAATCAAACAAATCTAGCTTACTGGAATGTTAGGAAATGGAGAGACCTAGGGGGATGAAATAATTTTTGATCCATATTTATTGATGTATAGGGAAGGAGGGCAAAATGGACATCAGGGGTAAAATGAACGCATCAAAATTGTTAGGCAAATATCATGGAAAACTATTGGAATAGAGCGCCTCTGCTCACCCCTCTCTTTTCATCTATGTTGGGACTGTTCACGTCCCTCGAGTGTGCGCACCCGAGAGATGCCTACTGGGCATGCGCGGCTATGCTCTCCGTTGCTAGAGACGCTACAGGCGTCACTTGCTGTTACGATACGCAATACGCAATACAACGACACGACACGTGTACTTATTAATAAAGTGTTTAACTACGTTTATATAAAAACGCTGTTTTTTTTTCACCAAAACCCATCAGGTTATGGGACCTGCGCTTCCACTGCGCCAAATAAAAGCTGCACTAAAATAGTGAATTGAAAGTGAAATAAAAAGAAAAAAATAATAATACTAAAAGAAAAGGGACACAATTGTGCATTTTCGAGAATTACAATGACAAAAGAAGCAGAAGAAACGACATCGAAAACAGAACAGAACGACAACGAGAACGAAAACGAGAACGACAACGAGAAGGACAACGAAAGCGAGGAGAAAATGGAAGGAAAAATGGCGGACGACCACGTGTTGCACAAGGAGAAAAGTAAGTCGACTTCAAATAATAATAAAGCGATCGATCGAGAAAATTAAAATTACGGGCCTGTAAATAATTATTCATACTTCATAAATTTGCGGAGTGATGAATGAATAAAACAAAATTAAGGTGAGACGTCACCATTAATAAAAGTCCGAGCCGGGTTGCGTGAGAAAGACAAAGACAGACGATACGAACGAATACGAACGATAACGAAAACTCACGAGCAAACGAACGAACGAGAACGAGAACGGACATGAAATAGAAAGAGATAGAGAACGTATAACTCGGTACAAGCATGCGGGAACAGTGGTTCTCAATTTTATTTGAGGAAATTTCAAATAAAAATATTTAAACCAATTAAATAATTATCTAATTAAAATAAATTATGATTAATCAATAAAATTACAGAGGAGATAACGAGAACGTACGAAGAAATTATAAAATATTACTCAGACATTTTTTCACTCGAAAAAAATCATCAAGGAGAAACGATAATAATAACGATCGAGGGTAATGATCTGATTTTTCAAACTGAAGGAGGCTTTAGTTACAAAGCAGGTAACAAATTAAACAATTAATTAGAAAAACGATTAGAAAACGATAAAAAGTTGAATGAATAGAATTAATTAATTGATTTGGGGTGGATCAATAGAAAATAAATAGAAATTTAGGGTCATTTGAGTGAGAATTCATTGTTGTACGTGAATTGTTGCTCAGATGAGAGGGGCAATGGACCTATTCTTGTGTTCAGAAAGGAAAAACTGTCACTCACTCAAGTTTAGTTGTACTTGTGTTCGGTTAACTGGATTTGAAGTTTAAAACCCTAATCTTTTATGTAAATAAAAAAAAAAAAAAAAAAAATAATTATTCAACAAACTTTTCCAGATGGAAAGAAGAATTTAACGAACGAGGAATGGAATCTGATTTTGAACAAGATTAAAGACACAGAAACCATTGGAAAAGAAACTTCCACTGAAGTGGGAGATGGTTTGAGAAACGATGGGCTGAACGACGGGAACGACGAGAAGAATGATACGCCAAATGATAAAGGTAAACAGAAACCCAGGATTGTTAGTAACGAAAAGATTAACGATGGGAAAATACAAAGAACAGTATCCAAATATTTCCTGCTTAATAAACCATACGATGAAAAGAAAATAATCACAGGTAAATCAATAACAGAAACAGACATGACATTGGTCGAGACAATCAAAAACTTGCAATGCACACTCACAAAAGTATGTGAAATTAACATGCAAGTAGTCAACAAACTGGAAAAACTAACAAAACAACAAGAAAAATCAACGAACAGTATTGATGTTACACTTGACGCGATATGCGACCACATTAAAATGAACGACAAGAAACAACTGGCAATGTTGAACGATATTTGGAAACGAACGTGCAACGACGTGAACGATGAGAGATACGACGACTATGAGGGAACGAATAAGGTAAGAGACGATAAATCACATAATTCTGATGAAAATGAGGAAGAGGACGAAGAGTCTCCACATGAGGGAAATGATACCAACATAAAAGAAATAATTGAACGAGTTGTTAAACGAGAATTAGAGAAAAACGAACGAAGGGAAAAAGGGAGAGTAGAATCGCGAAACGAAAGTTTGTTAGGAGAAAACATGAGAGTAAATTTGATGAATCGTAGTGCACATGCAGTCACTGATTACAAATTAACAGAGCAAATTAAGTTTGAACATTTTTACGACTATTTCACGTCAGAACTGAGGTTTGAAAACTTGTTGTACATAGTAGATTCCAGTGTAGATCCACCATATGCAATAAATAGTTCAATAAAAGACAATGACAAATTCAGGGTAGGAGGTATTCTAATTAACAGACTTAATCATCACTATTACTCAAGAATATCGAACGAAAAGGATCCGGTAGAGATACTCAATTTACTTAAACAATTAAAAGCTAGTGAATCAAACGAAACGACGGTAACGATCAGAAAGAAACTGCATACATTAGAATACTATCCGGGCAAAGAAACAGCAGCTCAATTCGTAGATAGATTCGAAGATATCGTAAGAACCTATGATAATATGAATAAATCAGGTACACTTCCCGAAGAAGAGAAAAGAGATACGTTTTATCAAGCAATAATGAAAGCAGTTCCGCAAATTCAACCACTTGAATTTATGACACGGAACACAACGGGTGAAGGCTTATCTTATGTTCAATTAAAAAACTATATTATGCAGGACGATGCTTTCAAAAGACAGGAGCAGCCTGCAACAGTTCTGAATGTGACAACGAAAAGGGACCCAAAAAATCGATGCCTTGAATGTGACGATTATGGTCATGCTAGGGACAATTGTCCATATAAAGGCATGAACCTGAAGAAATGCTACGAATGCAACAAATTCGTGAATCACATTGCCAGATACTGCCCAATCAGAGTAGCCAGATTAATACAAACGAGAGGACGAGGACGTGGTCGTGGACGAGGAGGAAACGAAAGGTATAATTCATATCGATCAAAATTTAAGCATGGAAAACGGAAATTTAACGATAACGATAACAAGCAAACGAATAATAAACGAACGAAATTTAATAGTCAAAAGCGACAACAAACTAACAATCAAAATTCTGAAAACCAAAATAACAATCAAAATAACAACAAACGGAACAGTCAACAGAAAAAGAACGAATCATCGAAAGGTAAGTCACTTTTAATTAAATTTGACAACACAAACGAACTGAAACGAAGGGAAAACGATCAAATAACGAAATTCTTAGCAGATTCGGGTGCAACTGAACACTTAACTAAGTCTAAACTATTATTTAAAACCTTTGACGAAACGAAATTAGGGGTGATTAAATGTGCTAACGACAATCCCTTAGCAGACTTAAAAACGGAGGGAGTAGGAACGATAGACATGTTAACGAAAAACGACAAAGTAATCAAGTTAAGAAACGTAATATACGCTGAAAAGCTTTCAGAAAATCTTCTTTCATTAAGAAAATTTGCAGAAATGGGCCTGGGTATTTATCTGGACGATAAACAAATCAACATTTTTGACCCAAGTTCAAAAGAGATGTTCCTATCTGGTATTTACGAAAAACCATACTGGATAATAGAATTAAAAGTAGATGAATCAAACTGGGAGAATAAGTTAGTAATTGCAAATAAAATTGAACCACGAAATACGATGAGTAATACTTTAACAGAAGATTATATCAAAAATCAACTTCATATGAACGAAGACGGAGAGGAGAATTTGAAAGAGATGAATAACGATGAGAATGAATTATGTAGTAATAATCATAATCAAATCGAGTTACAAAACGAGTTAGAACGAGAAATACCTGGTGAAGAAATCCCAAAAGAAATAAATGAACTGAACGAGGAAAACGAGCGTCAAAAATCGCGGAACGAAATAATCACGAAATTAATTGAATCTCATTTTGATTAAACAATAAATGATAGAAAATTTGAGAAAATTGATGAATCGGAAAATGTAGACTTAGAAGAAATACAGAACGAAGTGTCACCATTCACGAACGATTATAAGAAATTTGTGAAAAATAACAAAGCCATGCTTTGGCATGTTAGGTTAGGTCATGCATCACTCAACTATCTAAGAGAGATTCAAAAGTTAAATCCCGAAAATAAAGAACTAAAATCTATCATCTTTGACGAATCGATTTTGGATTGTGAAGTTTGTCAAATAGCGAAATTCAACAAACTGCCATTTAAGACTATCCGAACTCGAGCTTCACAACCACTACAAATAATCCACTCAGACACGATGGGACCTATTTCTCCAAAGACTCATCCAAAGGGCTACCGATTCATTTCTGTATTTGTCGATGACTACTCACGATTGGCTATGGCGTTCCCAATGAAACACAAGAACGAAACGGGAAGCTGTCTAGAGGCATTCATACGAAGTGGACGAAATGTTCTAGGAGACGATGCGAAGGTGTGCTATTTACGATCGGATCGAGGCACAGAATACACTGGTGGTTATACATCAGAAGTATTGAAAGAACTGGGAGCTGAACAGCAATTTGCTTGTCCAGATACACCAGAACACAATGGCGTAGCTGAACGATTTAACCAAACGATTCAAAAGAAGGTAAGAACTTACCTTTTTGACTCAGGATTACCTGAAAGCATGTGGGATCTAGCCTTAGGGGCAGCGGTGTACGCATACAATCGAACCCCACACAAATCAAACGAAATGAAGACGCCATTACAAACATTTAACCCCAAATATCACTTTGATATGAATCAATTAAAACGATTTGGATGTATCGCATACATCAAAGTTCAACGAAAGACTGGGCCAAAATTCGGACATGAAGCACTTAAGGTAGTTCACATAGGCTACTCCCCAACAGGGTATCAATTCATTAAACCAGACAACGGAAAATATTACGAAAGCAGAAACGTACGATTTAACGAAAAATTAGTGTACAAAGACATGTTTGGTAAAAACCAAATAAAATACTGGCCAGAAGAAAACTTGGAGATTGACAAAGAGAAGTGGTTTACAGAATTCAAAGACGATGAGCAAGAAGTAACGAAAGGAATTTCAAAACCGGAGGGAGAAATGACTGGAATACAACAAGAGACGAAACGAAAACGAGGTAGACCCAAGAAAATTCCAAACGATAACGATAAAGACACAAAGGAAAATTCAGAACGAACCGAGTACGCAATGAAACGACCAAAACGAGGAAATCATTATGCGAGCAACTCAATTACAGACCCTACTAACTACGATGAAATAGAAGCAGGTTTAGTCCAATATGCCTTCTTGGCACAAATAAATAGTGATCCATTAACATACGAAGAAGCCATGAACTCAAACGAAAAGGAACAGTGGAAATTAGCTGTTGAAAACGAATTGAAATCGATGACGAAAAATGAAGTCTGGAAATTAATCGACAGACCACATTCTACGAATGGCAAAAGAATTAATATTATCGATTCTAAGTGGGTATTCAAACGAAAGGTAGATACGAACGGTCAAACGAAACACAAAGCACGACTGGTTATTCGAGGTTTTAAAGACAAAAATATTTACGATATCATGGAAACTTATGCACCAGTTTCACGGTTGCCACTAGTACGATCTGTATTGGCAATAATTAATAAATTGAATCTAAAGGTAAATCAAATGGATGTCAAAACTGCCTTCCTAAATGGGAGAATTGAAGAAGATATTTTCATGGAAATTCCTGAAGGAACTGAACATACAGAAACGATAAAACGAGGAAAAGTGTGTAAATTAGAAAGAGCACTATACGGGTTACGAATAAGTCCAAAACGATGGAACGAAAGATTCACAGAAGTTGCAATCAAAATAGGATTAATAAATGACGATAACGAACCGTGTTTATTTACTTGGAAAGGAAAAGATCAACTACTCATTCTATTACTGTATGTAGATGATATACTAATAGCCAGTAACGATGAAACGAAATTGAACGAAGTAAAACAGGAGCTAGAAAACGAATTTGAAATGTCAGATCTAGGTGAGCCCAAAGAATTCCTGGGAATAACGATAAGACGAAACGAAAAGGAAAATACAATGCACTTGAGTCAAGAAAAATACATTGATAAAATTCTTAAACGATTTAAGTTTGAAGAATCTCACCCACAAAGAACTCCAATGATAACGACACAAGTGGCTAATAGAGAAAGAAAATTAAGAGAAGAGGACTGTGACGAAGAAATAATGGAGAAAACAAAAACCACTGAAAATATTCCATACAGAGAAGCTGTTGGGAGCCTTTTATATTTGGCAAATGCAACTCGACCCGATATATCTTATGCAGTAAATGTATTAAGTAGACACCAAATAAATCCTACTGATAACGATTGGAAAATGGTTAAACGAGTGTTCCGGTATCTCAATGGAACTAAAAATCTTGGATTAAAATATGTAGGAAAACGAAACGATTTACAAATTTATTCAGATGCAAGCTTTGCCGACTGCAAAGACTCGCAAACGACATGTGGATTCATCATCCAACTCTATGGAGATACAGTAGCGTGGAGAACACATAAACAACCTTACGTTGCTTTATCCACCTGCCAGGCTGAGTATGTAGCAATGAGTGAAGCCAGTCAAGATGCGGTTTCCCTTGACAGGTCATTACAAACGATCCTAACGACGAGCTTCAGTCCAATGAAATTGTGGTGTGATAACAAAGCCGCAGAAGTGAGCGCAAAAACGAATGGAGGGAATAAATTAAGACACATGACCGAAGTGCGAGAGCACTATGTGAAAGAATGCGTTAAACGATGTTTAATTGAAATACACTGGATAGCATCAAAAGATCAATTAGCTGATATACTAACGAAACCCCTACCTTTTGAAACTCATATACGATTAACAAAGATAATATTAAACTCCAATAACGAATAAACGAATTAACGAATCGCGAATAAAGTTGAAACAATAACGAACTAACGAATCAAAAAGATGAATTGAAATAACTAATTAACGATGGGGAAATTAATTAATGTTTTCTGTTGCAGGATCTAATTAACGATAGGAAAGATTTTAATGACGAGAGGAACGACAAAACGACCAAAGACATGAAACATACAATATAAAATAAAATAATCATCATAAGATTTAAGCGAATAAGGAGAGAAGGGCTGTGATTGGAGGAAGAGGCAATAGCAGAGTCGGGAGGGAGTATTGGAATAGAGCGCCTCTGCTCACCCCTCTCTTTTCATCTATGTTGGGACTGTTCACGTCCCTCGAGTGTGCGCACCCGAGAGATGCCTACTGGGCATGCGCGGCTATGCTCTCCGTTGCTAGAGACGCTACAGGCGTCACTTGCTGTTACGATACGCAATACGCAATACAACGACACGACACGTGTACTTATTAATAAAGTGTTCAACTACGTTTATATAAAAACGCTGTTTTTTTTTCACCAAAACCCATCAAAAACTCTTGAAATTAATAGAGAAATCGGCGGATTGTTTTTGATGATTTCATTGGAAAGCTGAAGAAATTTTGGACGGGAATCAAGTGCCGCAATTGAATATTCGGAATTTTTGGCGATTTTGACTTATTTGCGCATTTTAGAGGAGTAAAACCCTTCCTTTTTTAAAAATTTTCAGTTTTTTTAGAATATCTTTAGTTCCATTTGTCGTAACGTGAAAATTCCGACAAGAGGTGAAAGATGAAATCATTTGCCATCGATTCAGAGGGTTTTCAATTTGAAATTATCGATTGTTGAGGTATTTATGGGCAATTTTTGTGAAACCGTTTCTGGCCTATAACTGTTAAAAATCAGAGGGATTTTTATGACGCTCACTCAAGTTACTTATGAGTGACCGTGAAGATTTTCGATGAAGTTCAATTAAAGTGGACTGTATTTGATGTTAGATGGATGATTGATGAATTTCAGGATATTTTGAAAAATTTCAGGATAATTGGCGATGGTTTAACACAATGATAACTCGCGAACTTTTATAAAAAATATAACTGTAATTTTGACTAGAATTTCACTCGATACATGGATAAATTTCACTGATAATATTCTGATAATTCACTCGATAATTGTCTCTTTAATGTTCTTGATAATTGTCTTTAATTCACTGGATAATTGTCTTTATTTCACTGGATAATTGTCAATGCTTTTCACGAGTCGGTTGTAAACCGACGCACGAGATATAATTCAATAATCTGAAGGATTATTTGTTGATGCACGAATGAATTATTGAAGATAATTCATTTAGCGATAATTCTCTGATAAGTTTCGATAATTGCACTCTAATTATTTCATATATTTGATTTAATACAATGATAATTAACGATACGAATTTAACACTTCTCACTACATTAGAAAGAAACGTGGTAGTTAATACGAACGTTGAAGAGCAAGTGACGCTACGCGTCTCTAAAATGATGAATGTGGTGGTCAGTGCCGTCACTGACCCCCGTGGTCAATATGATAATTAATTTTGGATGTTTGACTGACCTTTCCCTTGGTCGGTAAGGCCAAGATTTTTAACATACCGCCCGCCGTCGACGAGTGTCTGGAGGCGACCTAGTTCGATGATGTTCCTGGTTGAGGTTCTCTGCTTTCGGTGTTGTCTTCGTCGTCTTCTCGTTCGAGATGAAGAGCTCTTTCCAACTCTTCGGGTAGCACATCTCCTTCATCCCTGAACGGGAGTGGGATGAGTTTATGTACAGGTCGCAGAACTATCTTTTCTGTAGTCCGACATCTGACGATTCTCACGTGACCATCTCTTGCCACGTGAGGAACAACTACTCTGGCCAATAGCCATTTCGATGGTGGATAATTTTCGTCCAAGATGAGTACCAGTTGTCCAATTTTCAAATTTTCGTCGGGCCTCATCCATTTGTTGATGGCCTGATAACGTTGGATACATTCTTTGTGCCAACGATCCCAAAATTGTTGCACCCTATGTGCGATGATTCCCCATCTTCCGAGTACATTGACTCCTAGATGCTGTAGTGATGGCTCCGGAACAGTGGTTAACGGATGTCCAACCAAGAAGTGTCCTGGAGTGAGAGCCTCATAATCCTCTGGGTCATCAGTTAGAGGACAAAGAGGTCTCGAGCTGACTACGGCCTCTACCTGACAAAGAAGAGTCGTAAATTCTTCATAAGTCAGATAGCTGCCTCCGATGATTCTCCGCAGATGGTATTTAACGGATTTTACCGCTGCTTCCCACTTTCCTCCCATATGTGGTGCTCTGGGAGGGATGAATTTCCATTCTGTCCCGTGATTGGCCAGAATTGATGCAATCTTCTTCAACTGATGAGACTGCTGGTCGAAGAGATTCTTCAGCTCGATTTCTGCTCCAATGAAGTTTCCTCCATTGTCGCTGTGGATGGTCTTACAGATGCCTCGTCTTGAGGTAAATCTCTTGAAAGCTGCTAGGAATGCTTGTGTCGTGAGTTCCGTCACAAGTTCAAGATGAATTGCTGATGTTACCATGCAGACAAACACTGCGATGTAACCTTTATAAGTTTTGGCTCCGAGTCCTCGATATCTTAACACCTGGATTGGTCCAGCATAGTCTACTCCAGTGTGCTCGAATGCCCTTGATGCATTCAGGCATTCACTGGGTAGCTGGCCCATCAGCTGCTTAGCCCGGGTCTGCCTCCACCTGGCACAGATGATGCACTTGATGATGTACGATCTGACCGGTGCTCTTCCACCCACAATCCAGTATTGCTGGCGAATGTGAGCTAAAGTCAGCTGCGTTCCACCGTGATGACTTTTCTGATGAGCTTCTCTGATGATTAACGTAGATAATTGTGAAGTTCTTGGGATGATTGCCTGATGCTGTTCTTCATAGCCAATTTGCGCGTTCTTCAATCGGCCTCCAACTCGAATTACTCCAACATCATCTAGAATTGGAATCAGATTTTTAATCGAATTATTTGATGGTAAATGATTACCTCCTCTGATGATATTGATCTCTTGATCGAAGTACAATGTCTGAGTATAGATTACCCAGTAGATTCTTTCGTTCTCCATCTCTTCTGGAGTGATGACTGGCGATTCTGGAACGGGCATTGTTTGAATCTCTTGATTGCTCGTCGAACCCAGGCTGATATCTTCAAGAGTCTCGTTAATGATGAGTAGCGTTCCAAGAATTCATTTGGTTCTGGATGATTTACTGGAAACGATTGTACCAATGATGGTTTTTCTTCTAGAGTCACTTCTGATGATACTTCTATTGCTGGTGTTGGCCATTGTTGTTGGTCTCGTTGGAGCCATTCTGGACCAGTCCACCAGAGATGATGCTGTGCTAATTGTTCTGGAGTTATGCCTCTTGAGGCACAATCCGCTGGATTCTCTTTTCCATTGATGTGTCACCATATTGCTGATGGTTGAAGGTCTTGAATCCTCTGCACCCTGTTGTGGACGAAATCTTTCCATCTAGATGGATGGCTCTTGATCCACGTGAGGGCTACAGAGGAGTCTGTCCATAGATACGTGGCGATGTCTGGTTGCTCGATGATTCTCTTAACGTAGCCGGCAAGTTCTGCAACCATTACTGCTGCTGTCAATTCCAATCTTGGAATGGTCATCTTCTTCAAGGGCGAGACCTTTGTTTTTGAACAGACCAAGATTGATGATATTTCTCCATTGGATTCAGTAATTCTCAGGTAAATAAATGCACCCATTGCATCATTCGATGCGTCAGCAAATCCATGGAGTTGAATTTCTTCGTTGATTGCCGATAAATGAAGCCATCTGGGAATCTTAATGTCTTCAAGATGCTGCAGACTATTTCTAAAGTTGATCCACGTGTTCTGAATGTGCTCAGGCAGGTCCTCATCCCAGCCAGCCTTGATGAGCCACAGTTTCTGCATGATGATTTTCGCTCTAACGATCACGGGAGATATCAGGCCCAATGGATCGTAGATTTGAGCAATTTTGGAGAGACTTGTTCTTTTGGTGATGCTGGACTTGGTGATCGGCTTGGATTTGAATTGCAGCACGTCTGCTTTCTGGTTCCATTTGATGCCTAGGACTTTGGTTGATGATTCTTCCCAAAGTGATGATGTTGATGATGTTACTGATGAAAGTTGCAACTTGATGAGTGTCTCAGGCGTATTGCTACACCATTTCTGCAGCGGAAAGCCGCCCGCCATGCAGAGAGTGATCAATTCTCTGATGAGGGCTTCGAGTTCTTGATGATTGTCAGCTCCTCCGAAGATGTCGTCCACGTAACGTCCTTTTTCCAGGGTTCGCGACGCCCTGGGGAACTTCTGTCCTTCATCTTCAGCAAGTTGTTTCAAAACTCGAAGAGCTAGCCATGGAGCACAGGTGGTTCCATAGGTAACTGTCGTTAGTTGGTATTCCCGCTGTTTCTGATGACTGTCTGTCCAGAGTATTCTTTGATAGTCCCAGTCTTCAGGGTCTACGTTGATTTGCCTGAACATCTTAGTGATGTCCGTCCCGAAGACCAGTCTGTGCATTCTGAACCACAGAAGAACGTCCGAACTGTTCGTCTGTAGTTTTGGCCCAGAATGCAGGATCTCATTGATGGATACTCCAGATGATGATTTCGCTGATCCATTGAAGACAACTCTGAGCTTGGTTGTCACGCTGTCTTCTCTCAGAACTCCGTGATGAGGAAAGTAGAATGTTTTCGATGATGGACTGTCAGCTGGTGCGTGAACCATATGCCCCAGATCCTGATACTCTTTAAGAAAGGCATGGTATAATTCACTGAAGGCTGGTTCCTTGGATAATTTTCGTTGTAATTTCTTGAGAAAATTTTCTGCGATGTATTTCGTTTCTCCAAGTGACTCTGGATTGGATTTGAACGGAAGTCTGACGACGTACCGTCCCGATGAATCTCGATAGTGTGTTTTGATGAAGTGTTCTTCACACTGTTGTTCTTCAAGTGTGAGGCCACTTGCTGATATTGATGATGTTTCTTCCTGCTCCCAAAAGCTTCTGAGCAGTTCGATGATTTGCTGATTGGAAGACTTCTTCACCACAGATAGAGAAGTCGTTGGATAACAGCTGTCACAACAAGTTGGACCTGAAACAATCCACCCAAATGTTGTTTCTTGTGCTATTAACTGATGATTATCACTTTTGATGAGCCCTGGTTTGATTATCTTGGAATAATAATCAGCTCCCAGGATAATATCAATAGAACCAGCTTTCTCATACGTTGGATCTGCTAGTTCAAGATGTTGAAATTCGTTGATGGCCTTGGACTTGCAGGTGAACGGTGGGATTTTTGCTGTAAGTTTCTTCAGGATGTACGCCGTACATTCTATTGCCGGGTTGTAAGGCCGGTCTGACTGCAGAATGACAATGGCTTCACCCCTTGATGATTGTGTCTCTGTATGTCCGATGCCCATGATGTTGATGTTCGATGCTTGCCGTGTCAATTTCAGACTAGAGGCAAGTTCTTCGGTGATGAATGTTGCTTCTGATCCTTGATCGATCAGAATTCGTGCTCTTCGATGAATTCCCTTTGGTGATATTGCTGTCACCAATGCTGTTGCCAAGAATGTAATTTTCTTAGCAGCTGGAGGTGATGATGATGACCTTGATGACGTCAATGTTGTGATGACCTTATTAGATTGTTGATTTTCAGGTTGCTTGATGATGGTCGTGGCCTCTTGGCCTAACCTTGCGATGATTCTCTGATGTCGTCTGATTTCCTTCAATGATACTGGGATCGTTGGTTTTCGACGCCTTCATTTCTTGCTACCGGTCGATGATTTTCTTGCTGCTGCGGCAGCTGCTCGTTTTTCAGCCAATTTCTTTGGATCACAGATCATTGTGTGATGCTTTTCACCACATCCTGGTTGTCTGCACACCTGCGTTGACTTGCATTTCAGACAACGATGAGGTCCAAAGCAATTATAGCAGAGAGATTTCTCGATGAGTTGCTGCAATCTCTGCTCAAGATTCATTGCTCTGAACTTCATGCAATGTGGGCCCAACCAATGCTCCTGATCACAAACGACACACTTGGGCACAGTTGGCTGCTTGTCATCAGGTTGATTCTGCTGTGTTGTTCCCAGATGAGCTGCGATATCTTTCGGTTGATGCCCCGTTGGCTTGTTTGAACTGCCTGCTGATTGTTTTTGTGGACGCTTGTTCGCTGGTGGCAATGGTGGTGGTGGATGACTTTCAAGTGCCATGGCTCGATTTCTCAGAAAACTGACGAATTCTGAGAATCGTGGCATCTCCTTTCGGCTTCCTTGATGAAGGTCCCAAGCTTGACGAGTTGGGTCGTCAATTAATCTTCTAATCCAGAAGATCATGTTCACATCCCAGTATTGAACAGGAACTTCCAGTGCTTTCATGGCTTCCAGTGATTCATGAACAGTGTCCAACATCTTCATTAATTTTTTGGCATCAGTACCGATGGGTTTCAAATTAAGGATGCGGTTCATGTGTTCAGCGATGATTTGTCGTGGATTTTCAAATCTGTCTTTCAATGTTGCCCAAGCCACATGATAATTGGCATCGGATAGAGTGAGGTTGCTGATGAGTGCTGCTGCATCACCTTTGATTGATGACATCAGGACCATCAGTTTCTCTGTGTCCGTTAAAGTTGATCCAGCGATGAGTGACGTGAATAGATTACTAAAGGATGGCCATGCCTTGTAATCTCCTTCAAAAGGTTTCAATGCCATCTTGGGCAGCTCAAGCGATGATTGTCTTTTTTCCACTCGGCGTAGAAACTCTCCTTGCTTTGCTGCTTTCTCCATCAGTCTGGCATTGAGATCCTTGTGATCCTCATAGATGCGTTGTACTTGAGCATACGTGTTCTCCCGAAAATATGCATGATTTGATAAATTTTCAGGCACCTGCTCGAGGAGTTTCTCGTGATATGATGTGAACTGCTCATAATTCCTTTCCAGAACCTCGTCCCAGGCTTGGATGGTTCTTACACCGGCGGTATCCCTTCCGTTGAGGTCTCTCAACTGATAATTATTCCTCATAGAGTTCAATCGCTGTATCTGTATGAGGAAACGTCTTTCCCATACTGATGCACCTGTACTAGCAGTGTCTGATGATGATGCAGCGGCTTGAGGGACTTCAGCGCCAGGTGGTTGATGTAAAAGAACGGGTACATTGACTGTTGTTCCCGGTTCAATTTCTTTTTCTCCTTGATGATGATCGATGATGTCCTTTGGATTCTCCAACACCTCCTCCAGGGGTTCCAGGTCAGGCGCGATGGATCTGCGTTGTGTTTTAATGATGATTCTCTCAGTTGGTGGTGTTTTGTCTCTATTCAGGTGGTGTTTTGTCTCTATTCAGGTGGTGTTTTGTCTCTATTCAGATCCTCGTCTTGCTCATTTTCTATTTCGATGAGATTGAGTGTTTCCTCTGGAATTACTGGATGGGTTTCCTTTCCATCTCCATCGCCTGACCCGTCTGCCCCTGTAGGATTAATAGGATCTTTAATCTGTTCAGACATGATTGAATATTAGAAAAAAACTTATCTGTTATTTTTCCTGTATATAATGCACGCTCTAAAGCTGCAAGAACTTCGATGACTTTCAAATTTGCCGCGCGCTCGGCCTCTCACGCAGTAACTGAACAGCT
Organism: Aleiodes alternator; assembly: GCA_963921955.1. Lineage (NCBI taxonomy): Eukaryota > Metazoa > Arthropoda > Insecta > Hymenoptera > Braconidae > Aleiodes > Aleiodes alternator. Next base: position 370,046 of record OY998098.1, on the reverse strand, counting down.
GGGCTCGTGGCAATCGATAAGTGGTGGGGAGAGTCTCTTCGCTCTCACTCAAGTGTTCCCCACTCAAGCGTCCCCCACTCTAGCGGCCTGCTTCGATGAGTTTCGGATGCCTTCGATGATGCTCGTACGCTGTGACGTAGGCTCGTTTGTTTCACGTTGCGCCTTGTTATGACTCTGATGTAAACAAACGCGCACAAACGATGAAATTTGTCGAGTTTTATCTCGTAAACAAAGCCCGAATATTACTTGAAATATTCACAAATAATTTTAAAGTTTTATTTCACTCCCGATCCACTAACACTTTTGAAGGGGAGGGGATGGGTGAAAAGGATAATTTTTGATGAATTTTTCTCGATGATTATCTTTGATAATTTATTTGATAATTTTCAGATAATTATCTTGCAAAAATTCGAAGCCGGATCACTCTGATCCGGCTCGAAGGACCATGTTAAAAATCAGAGGGATTTTTATGACGCTCACTCAAGTTACTTATGAGTGACCGTGAAGATTTTCGATGAAGTTCAATTAAAGTGGACTGTATTTGATGTTAGATGGATGATTGATGAATTCCAGGATATTTTGAGGAATTTCAGGATAATTGGTGATGGTTTAACACAATGATAACTCGCAAACTTTTATAAAAAATATAACTGTAATTTTGACTAGAATTTCACTCGATACATGGATAAATTTCACTGATAATATTCTGATAATTCACTCGATAATTGTCTCTTTAATGTTCTTGACAATTGTCTTTAATTCACTGGATAATTGTCTTTATTTCACTGGATAATTGTCAATGCTTTTCACGAGTCGGTTGTAAGCCGACGCACGAGATATAATTCAATAATCTGAAGGATTATTTGTTGATGCACGAATGAATTATTGGAGATAATTCATTTAGCGATAATTCTCTGATAAGTTTTGATAATTGCACTCTAATTATTTCATATATTTGATTTAATACAATGATAATTAACGATACGAATTTAACACTTCTCACTACATTAGAAAGAAACGTGGTAGTTAATACGAACGTTGAAGAGCAAGTGACGCTACGCGTCTCTAAAATGATGAATGTGGTGGTCAGTGCCGTCACTGACCCCCGTGGTCAATATGATAATTAATTTTGAATGTTTGACTGACCTTTCTCTTGGTCGGTAAGGCCAAGATTTTTAACAATAACTATCCCAAAAATCGATATTTTCAAATTGAAAACCCCATAAATCAATGGGAAATGAGCTCACGTCCCATTTGAGATCAACCCCGAATTGCTGCGACCGATAGAACCAGAGATATTTGCAAAAAACTGAAAATTTTCAAAAAATCCGAAAAATATTGAATTTTCCAAAAAATCGAAAAAAATATATCTGACACTCGTTTTCCGGCTGGAATTCCCTCAGCTTTTCAATAGAATCATCCGAAAAAAATGCACCACCAACCGTTTCATTACAGTGTCCATTTTGCCCCACTCTCCCCTATGTTATTCATTACTTATATTGGAAAATTGAGGGAAAAAACGGAAAAAGTGGGGTAATCAGAAAATATTTATCGCGGAAATTATAGAAAAAATCTTGATTTATTTCAATTCCTGGAGAATGCGTTCTTGCTTCCATCCAACGTCACATGAAAGCTAAGCCGGTTTTTCATTGATTGTAGTGCAGTTTTCATCACTGTTATCACTGTGTAGAGTTGTGTAGAGCTGTCCCAATATCTCGGGGAGATTTAACTGCAAAAGAAACAGAAGAATTAAGCAATGTTGAAATGAAAGTAGTGAAGTGGAAAAAAATCAAACAGAGAGATTGATAAAATGAAAAAAAAATTAATAATCTGAGATATAAAACAATCAAAATCAGTAGTTTTTGAAATGATTAAAGAAATTATTTTCTCCGTTATTTTCATTTACTGCACTGTCTTAAGTAATATTCCTTGAATTTCTTGTATCATAGAGTTTTTTATTCCAAAATTTTTGATCAACCAAAAGAAATTTTTAAGGAGTTTATTCAAGTTATTAAAAAAAATCTATTCTCATTGTTTTTACCTTGGCACCTACGAAAGCATCATATTTCAATTTTTCCGATAGCCTTTGCAACAATCAGGCTCTTATATGATTCATTGCGATTTGCAGACATTTGATATCTGGAAGAAAAAATTGTGCAAATGAAACATTATCATTAGTTAGAAAAATATTCGCGCAATTTGTTCGTAGGGGAAAGTCAGAATGATAATAAAGGCTGCTAATAAGAATGTGAAAATTTCCTAGAAAAGAAACAAAAAGAAAGATCTAAAAATTATATTTTTATTATTTTAAGAATATCTCGGAACAACTAGGCTTAGGGGAATTTGTCAGGAGACTTTTTTTTGTAGCTTTTGGAATTCTCTGCAAAAAAGGTCTCGTGACAATTTTTCATAAACTCACTCGATTCAGAGATATGTAATGACACATGAGATGACATGAAAAGTCCTTCTTTACAACTGCATCAATTTTCTGGAATCAATTGTCTCCTGAGATAATTCCTGTTAGTTCGACAGAACAATTTAAAAAAATGTGCTCCCAATTTTTAATAAATCAACAGATGGGTGCTGTGATAAATAACTAATGAACAGTTAATAGTTGCATTTTCTGTGATTACTAGTGATTTGTGAAAATTGAACTTCAGTAGTAGCTTTCATCAATGGTATTGATTTTATTTAACTATTTTTTAGGAACGACTCAATATTTCTATGATATCTCAAAGTTTAATTATTTTTATTGTAATGCAAATATTAATTATTAATTATTCATATATTTTTCATACATAATTCAATCTGATTACTTCTTGTATATTTTCAATCTTCTTGGCTCCGATGGCCATTCTAGCTTGGAGCCTCTTGAATAAATAAATAAATAAACATGTAAAAGTGAAAAAGGAGTAAAAAATCGTTTTTTTCAGTACATTTTTTATAGTATTTACCTGACAATTATTAGCGAAATCACCAAACTGAGCCTCCTAGATCGTCAGTGTATTGTGATCGTACGAGGAATAACACAATTCAAAGCCTGAAACAGAAGGAACTATTATTTCTTCCACTTCTCCTTAAAATATTTCTGAAACTGTTTGTTTCACAAGAATTCACCAAGCAAGCTTTTTGTAGCTCTTTAAATTTCTACAAAAAATATCCCTTCAATTGTCTCTAACACTGAAGTAGTAAGCATAATTTTTTCGTTCCTCTTACTCCTAACTAATTGAGCATTGTGTCATTCGCTCTTCCCCGTTCAACATCATTATTGGTGTAGAGATTCACATATTCAATGAATAGCAAAGGCAGTGACCTCACCTGGACAGAATCTGCAGATGTAAATTTTCTAATTGCTTATTTATAATTATTCTTTCCTCATACTAATGTTCCATCAAAAATGGAGCATTGAGGCTAGGGAAATGCATCAAGTGCTCATCAGTCTTGTTTGCTATTACTGAATTTTTTTCCTTATTCTAAAATTTTGTAAATTGTATACTTTCAATTTTCACTCTCAATTCATTATCAATTATGTCCGGTAATTACTGAATGCATTAACTAAAATGAATTAAAAGGACTTGACAACGTGCTCCAAAATGATTGTTGACGAATTTCTGTCAATTCCCTTTTCAATGAAGCAAACAAATTCGCATTTGTATGAATCGACAACGAAACTGTCGCTGGATTCATGAAACACGCCTTTAACCGAATGTGAATTCAAAACGTCAAAATTTGAACTTGAAAGGACATACACACCATTGGACCTCCGCAAATTCCTTATCCGCAAGTTTGCATAACAATTAATAAAAATAAGCATATAATCCCTTGAGTTAGGCGTGGAAACTTGCTATAGTTTTATCTGCAAATTCATTAGCAGCTCGTTTCCGAATCATTCCCCTTTTTTATTAGTGAACATTTTATTTTGAATATTCGTCTAATAATAAAATTCGGAGCTCATATTTCTACTGCATATCTCTACTCTTATCGAAGAAACCAGTAATCGGCATCATCGAATTTTTTTGTCAACGATTTCGATTATATTACTGATTTTTCCGAAAAGTGATTAATTAGCCAAAAAAAAATTAATGCTCATAGGAAATTACTAATTAGGAAGAAAAAATGATTTGTTTTCATAGGAAATTGAAAACTAGTCGGAAAAAAATATTAATTTTTCGGAAAAATTAGTAATTTGCGAGAAAATGTTACTAATTACTTTCAAAAATCAGTAATTAGTGAGAAAAATTACTAATTGTTTTCAAAAATCGCTCAAAATTAGTACTTTAATAGATTAACAGACACAAATTTCAAACGGCGAGTTGTGATGAAATATACTGCTAGTGCTGCCAAAAGTGGAAAGTAATAAGCGGAATATTGAATGATATTTGAAATAATAATTTTGACAATTTAGTCATTAGCCGACAAGCATAGTTCTTTTTTCTGAAAAATTAGTAGTTTTCGTCGGCTAATTACTAATTTTTCACAGAAATTAGGTAATGAAAGTGAATAGTTTTTTTTGCCAATGATTGGAAGAAACAACATTCTTCATGCAATATAAAAAAAATCAAGATAATTCAACAACTAATAACAAGAAAAATATGGGAAAATTCACACAGTTTGATGATATAATGTCTAATATTATTTCTCAATATGGATGAAATCGATTGAGAACTTATTCTAGATACAATTAAAATTAATAAATTGAAATTTAGAAAAATTACTCATATTTGGAAAAAAATTTCTCTAATGTTGACCAATAACAGTCCCAAGCAGTAAATTCAAGAAAACAATATATAAGCCAAATTTAAAATCTCTATTTCAATTGGTGTGGTTGTTATAGAAGTTACAATATTTTTCAGAGAGAACTATGAAACTCGACGTAACGTGAAAGTCAAGAATTAGAAAAATCAGTAGAAATGCATGCTTCTACCGAATATGATGTCAAATGTTATGAATTAATCTGAATGAAAAAGAGAAATGAAGCAGAAATTTGCTGAAGATGTAAATTTTTTTAATCGAAAAATGAAATGATCTATTTAGATGGGGGGCTATAAGACAGTAATGTGATGTATATAGCACGTTTCCTAGCACGTTTCCAAGCAGTAAGTGGGCCAGAGCATCAGCACTAACACACCTGAACAGCCTAGCTTTTCCTCGTTTGCCTGCAAAGCAATTATTTTCATCGACAGAATGTGAGTTGAACATGAAGAAATTAAAACGCTCCTCTCCAGACTTGGCAGCGGTGATGGCAACGGTTTTACCGTTTGCAGTAAACAAAAAGCCACCTGAATGTAACTCAGATTCATATGCTCTCGTATTGCGCTCGATTGTATTCTGCAGTTTACGTAAACCAAGCTGGTCATCCAAGAGACATTGGCCACAATGATCGACTGCAATATCTATTAATTGACCGTTGAAATAAAACTTGGTTATGAGATTCGATGTCAAACATTCCTGCTTCATCTTCATCTGGGAATTACATTTTGAGAAATACATGTCACCTTCCCACAATATTTTATCCAAAAATTCACGAGTCATGCCTCCTGTCATCTTAACAAATGCAACAATGTAAATTACGCTAATTGCGGTGCTCCGCAGATGCGTAATTTGACCTGCATCACTTTTTCCCTGTCCTTGGTGGAAACTGGCTGCTTGGACGAAGCAAACACCATCGAATTTTGTTAATTTTTCTGCAGTCTTAGACTGTTTCCTCTTCAGCACTTTCTTTGGGTTCGATAAGGTTATCGGTGGCTGAAGTTGTAATCGCGAGATTTCTTCCTGCATTCGTTTCCTGAACAATGGCATTTCAAGTTGAGTGAATGTGAATGGGGCACGTCGCGAAAGATACTCTGCATAAACACAAATGAAAACTCCACAATCATTCGTGTTGAACTGCCGTGGAATATCCTAAAAAAATGCCCCATTAGGTCCGAATTTCTTTGAGCTAAACCGGATTAACTCAACTCAAATCGGCGGTTATAGGTTTACTTCCCCCTCTACAATACCTATCATAAGCACCTGACGCTGGCTATTGTAGAGGGGAGAATTAATTCAAACTATAACCGCTAGATTATAAAGTTCAAGTTTATTTAAAGGGTAACACCACTGTGGAATTTTCAAAAAATCAATTTTTTTTCTTGTTTAAAAAATTACTTGGGGCTCCCCAGAATACAGGCAAGAAAAGTTTTCACCTGAAGCCCATTATTTCACATAAGATTTTGAATTTTTCCCAAGGCATTTCTTCATATTCATAGCCTAAGACAGAACCTCAATCGTGTTTTTCTCAAAACATGATTTTTCAAATTGGCACGCAGCATAACTCCAGTAATTTTCATTGTTTCCGTCTGAATTTCTCACAGCATTGTGAAAACAATATTTTGAACAGAAATACGTAGGGGATTTTCAAAAAATTGATTTGCACATATTTTATTGATGAAAAATTGCCGGTTTTTTAGCCGAAATTTTAATTTTTTCATTCAAATGGTCACCAATCCCATAGAAAACAATATTTTTGAAATCCCCTACGTACTTCTGTAGCTACGTGTATCTAGACTGAGCCAAATTTTTTTTCACTTGAAATTTGCGCCTGTTACACTGCGGGCCGCAGCGTGTTTTAAATTCGCGGGGGCTCGCAAGAATGACTCTTGTGTCGTCATTTTTTGATGATTTTTTTTTTTTTGAAGATTCAAATATATGCTCAATCACTCCCTCAAATATCATCATTTCATTTCCACTTTTTCTATACAAAAAGAAAAAAAAACACCTTTTTTTTAGAGTTTTACAGTAGTGTTACCCCTTAACCCAGTTTAGTTTAGAGAAATCCGGCCTAGGTAATGTAACAAAATGAGATGCCTTGACGAGCTATCTTGCATAAGTCCTAGACCTCTACGTGGATTCTCTCCCACTCCGTAGCCAATAGCACCTCCTTTTTCTTGACTTCTTTCTCACAGCGAAGGTAGTTAAAGATGATCTGGGTAAGATGAGAAACATAGAAGAAAAAAATATGCATTAACTGTCAACATATAAATGTGAGGACTCAACAAAAAGAGGTTTTGAAAAATATCTCTGAATATATATCGTCGTCGTAGGGACAAAGTAGCATAAGTGCTACTTTGCCTATATATAGGACTTACGCTCCTCTGTTCCTCAGGCCACGATATGAATTTTATATGGGTTTCTCTGTTTTCATTTCTTTCACATGCATATGATGGTTCCTGCCAAATCAACGTGGCATTCACCCAATGAGTTTCGAGAGAGAGAGGATTTCCAAGAAAATTTTTCTTGAGAAATATGGCAAAAAAATCAGCATTCATATCGATCGAGGGGTATCACGTCTATACAACACAGATAAATGTTAACACAGAACATTTCAACACAAAAATTCAACACAAAAAAATTCAACACAGAAAACTTTATCTCAGGAAAATTGTACATATGTACTATCAACAACAATAACAATAACTGATTCATGTATATTCTGAAATTAAATGAAAGTGTATGTTGAATTCGTTTGTGTCATTTTGACATGTAACCCGATTGAGGCACACTTTTTTTCTTTATTTACGAGGCACACTTTATGTCTGCGTCAAGTTTGCTCTAATTTTTTGTTTGAGGATTAAACTCAACTATGCCAATGCTACTCCATACTTACATCCAAACACTGCTCATTACGGCCACCTAAGCTGTCGTAATACGAAATATATCGCTTTAGAAAATCGACTACGCATAGAGTCCAGTGATCCCCCCCATGGATCGGGATAAAGAGCATTTCCATTTCCTTGGAGAAGATGTCAACCTAAAATTAATATGAAAGCGGTATAAAAAATCGAGAAACTGACTATCCATTGTAGAAAAATAAAAGAACAACTAGTAATATAACCTTCGTCCACCGTTCGATCTCCTTGTAAGAATATTGAGAAAGTTTCAAATAGAATTGTGTTGAGAGCGTATACAAAGTGCGTGGACTCCTCCGCACAATCGGGGAAAAATAGAAATTAATTACCTATAAAGAGAAGAAGTAGAATCCTCAATCATTCAACCTTTGAGTATAAATTTAAAGTTGAACAGTTCAATACATACGGAGTCATTAAGCCAATTGTTCCCTGACAACGTCCTGAGATCTCTAACGTATAATGGTTCAATGGGATTGGGAATAAGAGTATCATCTGGTTTTTGCAGCCATTCCTGTTATTGATAGAATCTACAATTATTACTAGGAAACATCTAATGTAATTAACAAAAGTGTCAATGAATTTGGAATCGTCAAATCAATGAATCGATACTGATTAATATTTCCATAATAGAAAAATGTCAAAAACGGGAGAAGGAAAGGAGAAGCTCAATGCTCTTGTTATTCCCTGAAAAAAAAAATACTTAGAGCCAAAAAATGGAATTGAAAATTTCGAATTTACTGGATCTTCTGTTAGCTTGTAACGTAGTTGCCTCTTCGCAGTCCAGTTAAAAATTTCGGCTATGAGCCCTCACCCGATGACATAGGGTGGAGGCTTATATATTGCTAATTTACTAGTTTAAGCCTTCATAGTTTTGACTTGTCTATATGATAATCATGCAATATTCTTCCAATTCGTCTCCCCACGGCTATTTCGCCACCCCCCCCCGCCCTTTACGAACTAAAAATATTCGTTGAGATACGATTTGTTTTCTTCTTCATCGAAACAATGTGATAAACGATCTTCATATTCAAACAATTATTTCAACCAGTTTTTTCATGAAGCATTTTCCCTTAGCTTTCGTTCTCTACAATAAGATGACATACATTTTTTTAGCAATGAGGTTATCATGGAATAATGTTTGTATATTTTTCAAGTTGATTCCGCATTCACTGAGTAGGAAGTTACTTTGGAACGTCAGTACTTCGAAAAGTGACTGCATTGTGCTACCAAGGTGAGATAAAATATAATTAAGGTACTGCCTCATGCAGCCACTCGACGCTCATTTTCAGCGACCAATCGAGTCACATTACACTAATTTAAGTTTTCTATCATAGCAAACAGCAGCAGCAACATTGCTGTTTGCAGTAGTTTATTACAGAATTGAAAGGGCCCTATACGTATTCAATGCTTCAACTGTTTCCATTACTCAAGAATCATATATTCATTGTCAAATATTGACATTTATTGATTGAGATTCACTTCTAGAGACCGTTACTTTATCGCTCTTCCTTTTCAAGGACAATGCTCAATTTATTCAATTCTGCCGCTATATTCCACGTGACTTGATTCGTAGCTGAAAAGAAGCATTGAACACTGTATGATCGTACGTTTAAATCCTAATACATGTTAGCATCAGTTATTCCTACCTGCACACTTGAAGGGATGTTCTTTGCAGATGAATCACGTACATTTGAAGGTGGAGTTACCGGTTTCACCTGAGAATAATATCAAAATAATAATGCTGAAACTAATGGCCTTAACCCTTCAGCGGTCGCGTGATTTCACCCGACTTTGTAGATCGGACGGTGAGCGCGCCGCCGCCGTGTTAAATTTCGTGCGGTGTTTCCAAATGATCAACGAGCAGTTCTTGCCTAAATTCTCTAGCAGAAATTTCTTTTACAATTAATTTTATTTTGAATGGAAAATTCGACAAATTGCCATTTTTTTTGTTAGAATAAAGAAGTGGGGATAAAATAATGAAATTTATATTCAGTGTGAACAGTGAGTCAGAGTGGGGGAACGACTTAGCAACAGCGTAGTTTGAACGGGGATTTCACGTTTAGTCGCACCGGGTGGCGGAGCACCGTCTTTCAATGCGTGATTCACAAAGTATTTGCATTCAATTTACACGATTTTGTACTTATCAATAATAATTATAGCATTCCAGAAGGTTCAAAGAGAGCATCAAAATTTTTTGAAATTGTTTCATTGGTAAAAATGAAGGTAAAATGAAACAAGCAGGAGTTCCACCCTCTGTGCGTTATTTGCAAACCCCACTCTTTGTGTGACATTTAATATTTTGCCAATTCGATTGGCAAAATGCTTCCGAATGGAATTTTACCCATAATCAATCGAATCTATATAAAAATGAATATCTTTTCAATCGTTCAAAAAATAACATTATTCTTGCAAGAAATACGCACTTATAGATCCCTACAAATCTCAGCTCAGAATAATCGATTAAATTGCAATAATATCACATGGTACATAAAAATTCAATATTAGATGAAAATTCAGATCCTATGATGGAACACAAAAATTGATGTTCGGTTTCCAAATAGGATTTCTATTCTTTCTGATTGTCGTCAGGATGAAAAGGTACTCATTTTGTAAAAAAAATTGTCTACTTTCGAATAGTGAAATAAAAAATAGTAGTGTTCTTAGGAAGAAAGCTAAGAAAAACCGTGATTTTTGAAAAAACTAATTTATCGAACACCCTTACAAGAGACTTCTTCTGAAGAATCTGAAATCATCACCATTTGTGGGGCTCATTGAGATGAATCTTTTAAGCTGAACTTGGATGTAATCGCTTGGGTAGTTTTCGAGATATAACCTCTTTTCATAAAATGGGTTTTAGCCAATATCTCAGAAACTACTGGAGCGATTTCGCCCAATTTCAATACCAAACTTTTCGCTCCTTAGATGCACAAACTGGCGAAATTTGAAGTCTCTAACTCAAATAGTTTTTGAGCTATCGTGTATAGTAAATTCAGGATGAAAAACACTATAATTGAAATTAACTGTAAACGGAAAATCTGAGCAAAATTTACCCCGAGTGAAAATTGTGAGTTCAAGTGAGATGTATTTCACCGCTGAGTGTGGGGGCTGTGAATTAATTTTTCGCGGAGAAAAGTCGAAAAAATGATTTTTCAAAAATTTGAGTTTTCTCGAAAAGTACTCAACCGATTTCGCTCAAATTTCACTGACAGCAATTTGCATGGGGAGGGAAAGTACTGTTAAATTTTCGGCTCACTAAGAATTACCGTTGCTGAGCAATGAGCTGATATCTGTCACACATACACACACACACACCCACACACACACACACATACAGACATTTTTTAAAAATGTCATTTCTCGACGTTTTGGATCATTCTGAGTCATATTCTGATGAAATCTCGAAATCGAAAAAAATCGCGTTTACAATGCTTCCATTCGGAAGCAAAAACGTAAAAGAGGCGGTACCGCGCTCTCGACGCTACCAACAAAGGGTTAATATCTGCGGAAAGTTCGCCCGTTTCCCAAACCGACAAGTTAGAAAAGGTTATTAATTTAATTGCAAGCCTAGTTCATCGAAAAAAAAGTAAAACATCTTTTTGATTGAAAGAAAATCGATTTTCAATTTTCCGATTAAAAATCAGACAAGAGCTTCGTTTTTACAATGATCAGTGGTCAAGTCAATATAAAATCACTCTACATAAGGGAAAGAGAAGTCAAAATCTTTCTTATTTAATATCGTACTGAATATCTTTTGTCATATATCAAAAGCGCTGTGAAAAGTCATTTCGCTTAATAAGAAACATAATTTTCCAGCGTCATGATAATAGTATATTAGACAACGAGTGCGGGAAGCACCGTATTACCCACGAGCACGGCTTAAACGTTTGAGTGGGTACGATGCCCCGCACGAGTGGTGTATACAATTGCATATTACCCACATGCGGTGTGAAATGACGCTTGACCTTACTTTTTAGAGGTCTACAAGTGCTGTTTTGATCCATTGAAACGTCTTACTCATCGTGTTCGATGAATGAGATTTTTGGCGTATATAAAGACTATTACCGCACGCTTCAACGTGGGTAATGGGCTTTATCCACGCCAAAAGTCTCATTCGTTGAACGCGGTGGGTAAGACGTTTCAGTAGATAAAATAGTGCTTGTCAACCTCTAAAGAGCGACGTAAAGCGCCATTTTACCCGCGTGAGTGATATAAATAGAATTTCGAATGTATATTCCATGAAACATTAATGAACAATACAGCATACCGATGGTACACAAGATCGTGGAAAGGATTTTGGTGCCTCCTTCGGTGATTGCTTGGAATCTGCTGGAGGTAGGATCTCTGTACACATTGAAAGAACTTCTTCGATCATGTGTTGTCGGATCTGTGGCATATTTCTCTGAGTGAACACAAAAGGAGAATGTTCTGCAAGACATTTTGCATAGGTGCACATAAACACGCCACAATCAAAGCTATTGCGCTGAGTAGGAATATCCTGCCGATGAGTGTGAAATGAATACATGGAATAGCTTTTAAATGCTGATCAGTTTAATTCACATACCGTTACACGGATTGTTTTCCACTCGTCTACTGGAAAGGGCTGTCTTTTCCTATTTTCACATTCATTTTTGATATATTCCAAGATGAGCTGTAGCAAAATACAGAAACTTACGTAAGTATCAACAATTACGTAGGAATAACAAGATGATGGCCGCCTGATGACTACTGACCTTAAGAGTGACTGTATTCTGGCAACGAAAACTGTCGTAGTAAGATATACAGTGCTCCCTGAAATTAACTACGCAAAGACACCAATGACTCTCTCCTTTATGAATTGGAATAAATAATAGTTCTTTCTTGAACAGATCAACCTGAAATGACAATACAATAGCTGAATTGAAGTGCAATTTTTTTCATTCATTGAAAAGATTTTTTTATTACATTCTCTGTCCATGACTCAACTGCCTGATATCCTTCTTCTTTATAAATTAAGTAAAACGCCACGAAGTAGGAGTGCAGGTTGTCTGGATCCTTCTGCTCTATCAGCTTCAGATAGAAGTCAATAATCTAGGAAGAAAATTGAGCACATGGAGTCGCTTTATTGTGGAACACATTGTGGTTCAGCAACCTTAGCGAGACACTTATGTGTAGTGTAGGAAACTAATCTCAGCTACGCGCCCCCACACTAGCGTCTGTTTTGAAATTGTTCGATTTGATTAAAATAGTGTATATTTGTAGAAAAAAAAGAATAACTGCAGATCAATTGAATAGAGCAATGATGTGCGAATTACAAGATTCTTCAGAATCGAGTCGTCATGACGAAGGGAAAATGGCACTAAGTCAAGGTACTCTAAAAATGAAGAATTTCATTGAAAATATTGTAAGCAATCGTTCAGATGCACTGGTACATGTACTAATTATGAGCATATGTACCTGAGGATCTGTGCAGATACCCACAATATTTGCAATAAAATGCTTCATGTTCAGAGTGTCTTGAGATTTGCCATTGAATTATTTTCCATAAATGCAACCATTTTCTTCTCATCATGACCACTTGATTCGCAAGAGTCCTGTAATTCGTGAATTATTGCCTCATTCAATTGATCTGAATTTATTTTCATTTTTATTGAAAATGTTGACTACTTTATCTTAACTGAACAATTTTGAAACAGACGTTAGTGTCAGGGTGACAGTGGATTTCTCATGGAAGTAGTTCCTCTTCAATTAACTATATTTTAATTATATTTTCACTTGATTCCTGTAGAGATAGCAACAGCTTGCCATGGACTGAACTTTTACTTGATTGGGATTCAATCACAACTATGGCGCTGTTCTCTGAATGTGCGGAATTCTTCAATCTATAATATGGATTCCATGCCGAAGTCATCCAATCGACTCTGTCAATTTTCATTGACGTAGAGCTTGAGGCTAAAAGTCAGCCATATGTCCGCATGGTACAAATAAAGAAAAGAAACTTATAGAGTGAAGGATTCTGTATATTTCAAGAATAATACTGCTGGATTTGTGCACAAAGCATGAGACAGGTCATGCGGCACTCAGCGAGCGAATTATGCGCATTTCTTGGAGAGTCTACATAGGGGGGAAGGGGATTCTATACATACACCGTCATCGAGCCACGCATCTCCTTCCAGTGTTTTCACATTTCTCACCAAGAGATTCAGAATTGGATTGATGAGGCGGGACTTTTCTGGCACGTCCAACCATTCCTATTATGGAATAGTGATGAAATCATTCAATGAAAAGATTGGAATCTAAGTGAAATAAGATTCAGGTGAATAACAGTAAGTTACCTTCTTGTTCACATGAGAATGTTTCGGTAGGTCTCCTTGCTTCGGGAGGGAGGTTTCCTTCTCTGTCATAGGCTCAAAATCAACATCATCATAATCCTCAGCCCGGAACTATAGAATAATCATCGAGTCAATATGCATTCCGAACAACATTATAGGTGAATCTGATTCAATTACCCCTTTTATGTTGGTGGTAGCAGTGGCTGTCTCATCGTCACTGATAATACCCGAAGTAGTGAACGGAGGATTATCTGATGTGGGAAGAGGGAAATCATCCTTTTCCGTCTGTTCATTGACATTTGATTGCTGTATACGAATAACATTACAAAAGTGACGTCGGATACCTGAACAACAGTTCATGAGGACTCCTCTGATGCATTTCTTTAGTGAATCTATATTAAATTCTTCAATGAATAGCCAATCAAAGAACTGCCATTCTTACTAATTCGCTCATTTTTGGTCCGAAAATTGAGCCAAAATATGTGCTCCGGAATGATGGAGTCGCTTCAGTGAATAAGACTTTGATATGTAAAAACTCTTGTTCGGAATGCGAATGTCGCTCTAACCCTCGTGGAAATCGCTTCGGCAGATTTCGACAAATAATGTCAAACAATGTCATAAAGTGAGGAATGTGACAGATAATGTTTATATTTTCTATCATAATATGTCATAATTTCATATTCGGACAAACAGTAATTCTTTGAGGTATGTTGGAAAATGTAGAATCATGATGAAAAGTGATAGAATAGAAGATAATATATAATGTCAAATCATGACAGATTATGTCATCTTCTAAGCATGATAATATGTAATATAATGCTATGTGTATGAGTGAAATTGATTGTTCTGAAAGCTCCGACAGAGCGCGCATCATAGAAAACTAGTCCGCAAGCCCACTATTATTTTAGAAGTCATAAATTCAAACCAGCGAGCAAGTTTCCTGTGTCAATTCGATCGTGTTAGGCAACAAAATCACTGCATTTCTGATATTATGGGTGCTTCCCACCCGGCTTCAAAGAATAATCCCGTTTGATAGCCTCCCTAGTGGAGTATTAAATTATGATACAATTTACTGTAGGAAAATTTGATAAAATATGATGATGTCCCAATTGATGGTGAAAGATTTTCATATTTTGACAACCAACGTCAGTACACCATAGTAAAATTATTTTACTAATTAATATACAAAAAAAAAACGGGGAAAGAGGGAGGGCGCTGAAAAGTGTGTAAGTCGTGGTTCACGTGGTGCTGGAATTTTTGCATGTTTTTACGGTCTCTAGTGAGTTATAAATTTCGCGAAACATAACAGAATCGCCGCAGAGATCGGCGGATCATCGGAAAATAATGAATTGCAAAGAGGGTACACTAAAAGAGACACTGGAGGCATATCATGAGGGCACGCCAGCCGATGAGGTTAAACTGAAAATACCGGAGCTTGATGGAGAGGGGCTAGCGGGGGCAGGGGTCTCTCCGCAAAACGAGAGCCAGGACGCCACAACTCCTGAAAAGGGAACGGTGGAATGGACCGACACAAAAAGTGACACCGCATTGCTGGCAGATGGAGACACGGGTAATCTGACAGACAACAGCGATGTAAAAATGAGTAATCCGGGGAACGAGGACGAAGTTTTTGAAATGCGCAGAGGGAGGGGGCGTCCTAAAGGTAGAAAACCGGAGAAAGGGGAAAGGAAAATCTCAAATTACATTTTGAGAAGCAGTATCAAACCGAAAGGAACAGACAAAAACAAGATGACTTTCCAAACGCGAGGCAAGTTCAGTAAAGTCACCCGGAAAGTGAAAAAAGTAAAGCAGAAAAGTGAAGAAATATCAGACTTGTCTGATAGAAACAACAGTGAAAACATTGATGATTCCCTGACAGCAGACTCTGAGGGGGAGAAACAGGACGTGCCGGCAAAAGAAAAAATGACAGGCCCCAAAACGCCATGCGGCAATGAAGTCGCAAGTGTGAAGCACTGCCTGGTAGCCTGAGGCCGGAAGCACAGAACACAACACAAGCCGGTGTCTCGTCAGACAACAGTGATATAGATGGAGAGGAAACCAAGCCAGAGATAGTCATGGTGGATTCAGAGAAGTGCAAAGATGAAGTGGTGACTACCCAGTTCATTGAAGAAACGGGGCCCCCAGGAGGCACGACCGCGGGTGACAATGAGACGCTGAAGCCACGAAGCGACGAAGAAGCGCTCAAAAAATCGCTACCGGAAAACCCCAACTGTACGTGTGAGGCACGACATGAAACTTGGAGGGGCATATTGACAGCAGGTGAAGACCAGATGAGAGGTTATGTCAGCAGAGAAATTGAAGAGATGGGCGAGAAGATCCGGAGCGACCTGAAGAGGGAGGCAGAGGCAGACATTGAGAGGAGAGTTGAAGCATTGAGAGATGAACTACGGGCGGTGATTCAGCTGAAGCTGGAAGGGATGAGTGAAATGATTAGAACAGAATTGATGAAGGTAGCCGACGAATACGTAAGACAGTGTAAAATGCTGAATGAAAAGAAGGAGAATGAGGTGGAGCAGTCTGCCTCCCCCTCCTTTGACAGAGGGGAAGCTTTCCTGGACGATAAGCTAGCTGAGGTTAGGGACCAACTATTCACTCTCACTTGCTCCTCAGAGACCATGAAATCGTGGCTGAAGGATGGTTTCCTGGCAAGACAAAGGGAGATCGATGAGCTCAAGAGCTTAATACAAGAGCCTTGGCCGAGCGAACGATGCACATGGAGAGGGAGCGTCCAGTTACAAACCAAGGGGGAGCGGAAGCCACCCAAGACGAGCTGACGCAGAAACTGAGCTCTTCTCCCCCGGAGGGTGGTGCTGCTGCCCAGGAAGAGAACTGGGTTGAAGAGAGCTGGGATGAAGTTAACATCAACACTGATAGTAGAAAAAATAGCCCTGTCACCAGTTCCAATGCAAGGGACAACAATAACGACATCTTAAAGGAAGCAATTATCAATCCCAATGAAAACAGTAACACCCGAGCTGATGCTAATCAGGATCCGCTGAGTGACATAGACTGGAGAGAGATAGTCCCTGAGAGACTCTCGAGGAGAGTGTGGATCCACGAAAAAAAGATAAGAGAGAAAAAGAAGAACAGCATAGTTGTAGAAGGGCTGACAGCACCACCTGGCCAAGAAGCGTTCGAACTCTGCAAAGCAGTAATGAGTCTGACGGGTCTCCAAATAAAGGTGGTCCACCTGAGCACCCAGAGCAGGGGTGTGTTGGTCTTCGTGCTGAATAACCATTACCAAAAGAGGACCCTGATGAAGGATGAGCATCTGCGATGCCTCAGATCGAAAGGAATATGGATAAGAGATGACTATACCTAGCAGAAGATTGCCAAATTCCTCAACACTCTGGCAAGCCTAGCGAGCGAACAGGGCAAGAGAACCTATGTCAGGGTTTTCCAACAGAAGATACGAATTGACAATACCTGGTACCATTGGAGAGAGGACTGGGCAAGCCTCCAAAAGATATCCAACGGCAGCGCAGCAGACGGACGAGACCATGAGGGAAAAGGAGACGTGAGAAACATCTGACGTGTGTATGGGGAAGAGGGTCTGGCGGACATCAGAGCTTCTTGTTGGAATGTTGCGGGGCTGAAAGGCAACAAAATCACAAAAATTTGGGGGGACGTGAAAGATTTTGATATAATTATTTTATTAGAGACTTGGATTGTTAAAAATAAGCAAGAAGCTCTGATGGACCAGCTTGGCAGATTAAGTAATGAGTTCACCTGGGTTGCGGAAAAGGCAATTAAGAGAAACAAAAAAAGGGAGAGGCAAAGGGGGGATACTCGTGGGGGTCAGAAAGGACCTGGAGAGTGGAATCTCAGTTAAAACTTGGCCTAATGGGGCCGTCGTTTCCGGAATCCAGGTGCCAGATGTAAGTTCGGGTACTAGAAGCAATTATAATCATAAGAAGAGAAAGCTCAGGATCATCGCCGGCTATAACAACATAGGGATCGAAAAGATCCTTAAAGAGATTGGTGAAATGATAGAAGAAGGACGCGAGAAAAATGAGTCTATTGTAGTAGTTGGAGATCTGAACGCGAGAACGGGGGAAGATCAAGCCGGCGATAATCTTGAGCTTTATGCGAGAAAGTCTAGGGATAAAAAAATTAATAAGGAGGGAAGGAGACTAATAGAACGGAGCAACCGAAGGGGACTGGGAGGGAGCTCTGACATTTCTAGGGAACGAAAATGCGGGCAGTGGTTCGGTAATCGATGTAGTATTGTGTGAAGAAGGATCGGAAGACCTGAAAAAAATAGAAGTATGGCCCACGATTGACTCGGATCACCTCGGTGTGGCTTTCATAATCCATGGTGTGGTAAAAAAATTGGGAAGGGGGGGGGGGTCAAACGGGTAGTGCTCGTGAAAATGAAGGGAACGACACCTCCGGTGCACTCTCGGGGGGATGCAAAGAAAAACTGGTTAGGAGTAATGAAAAAAGAGAACAATACATGAGAGCAATGAGTGAGAAAGAGCCTGACTCCTGAGAGGGACTGGAGGTGGACGCCCAATGGGAACTATTAAAAGGCGGGATCTGGGAAACTGCAAGAGAATTGGGATTGGTGGGGAAAATTGGAAATGGACGGCAGGAACCGAGGGACTGGTTGGGAGAGGACTGTAGGCTGCAGAGAGTGAGAGTTTTTGGCCTGCTGAAACGCTACAATAAGGAGGGCAGGATGATATTAAGGCTGAGTATAAGGAAGAAAAAGCCAAATGAAAGGCAATGGTGAGGGAAAAATTGAAAGAAATCGCGGAAAAGAAAGCGGAAAAAATCAAAGAGGCCAGAAACCTGAGCGACTTCTGGAAAGCGGTGAATAGCTGCAGAAAACGGAAGGAAAGAAAAGGGGGGATATTTGGGGGGATGAATGGCTGAAACACACGGAAGAACTGCTCGGGGGATCAGACGCTGCGAGAGATCTCGACAAAGAATGGGAGAAACCCAAAGAGTGGAAGAAAGTAGAGGATTTAGATAGAGACATTGACTACTCCGAGTTCTGTGCTGCCCTACGGCGGTTGAAAAACGGAAAAGCTGCGGGGGAAGATGGCATCACCGCAGAGTTTCTTAAAAACCTGCCCGGCACGTGGAAGAATAAACTTTGGAAGGTAATTCAAAGGCGTTGGAAAGAGGGGACTTTAAGAGGGGGATGGGAAGTTGCACGCATATTTCCCATACATAAAGGGGGGGATGAGAGAGACGTCAAGAATTATAGGGGGATCGCTCTATTGGATCTGGGATACAAACTAGTCACTAGTATCATGGCCAAAAGGCTGAACACTTGGGGGGAGAAGAAGGGCATACTCAGGCAGAGTCAGGGGGGATTTAGGGCAAAGAGAGGCACCAAGGAACAGTTTTTTGTATTAAACTCTCGGGTCGGGAATAAGATTAAAAATAAAGGGGGGAAATTGTACACGGCTTTTGTAGATCTCAAGGTCGCGTTCGACACCGTTGATAGGGATTTGCTTTTGGAGAAAATCTGGGGAATGGGTATTAGGGCACGTTTTTACAAAATGATTAAAGCAATCTACAGCAACACGAAGAACGAGGTCATCACTGGAAGGGGACTCACTGAAAGATTCACGACAAAACGAGGAGTGAATCAAGGTTGCCCCCTGAGTCCTGTTCTCTTCAACCTGTTCATAGATGATATCGATGATGGGTTGGAGCGAAGAAACGAAGAGGGAACGGTGATTGGCAGAGAGAAAGTATTCGATCTTAAGTACGCAGACGACATTGTATTAGTGGCCGATGATGGACTGGGGTTAAAATCATTACTGAAAACGGCTGAGAAGTACTTTGATGAAAATAAGCTGGAAATCAACGTCAAAAAAACTAAAGTGATGATTTTTAGGGGGGGGAAGACGGGCACCCAGAGGGGAGAAGTGGAATATCCGTGACTGGGAGCTCGAGGTGGTGAATAAATTCCAATACCTTGGCTCCTGGCTCTCGGTAAAGAACGCCCATGGCATCCATCTCAGAAAAATGGCGGGTAAGGCACTACAAGCGACGAATGGGGCATGAGGGGTAGCCACGAGAGCTGGTCTCAAAACTCTGAGAAGCCGACTATACATTCTCAATACCCTGGGAATGTCAGGAGCAATGTATGGAGTAGAAATTTGGGGACTGAAGAAGAGAATAGAAATGGAAAGAGCCCAGGGCAGAGTAGTTAAGATGAGGATGGGCATATCGCGAAACACTCCAGGGTACCTATGGAGAAACAGAAGTGGCAGGCATAGCCTGGATTGGGAAGCTAGCCGAAGAGCTTTGAACTTCATCGGAGAAGTCGGTCAGCTGGGAAGGGGCCGTTTAGTTAACGAATACCTACGCGAAGAAGTGCGGGCGATAAAAAACAGAAACCCATCGACCTGAGGAAAGGAGCTCTCTGCGGCGCTCACGTTGACTGAAGACGCTGAGCTGATTGACCTGGCCCTGAATGACTCAGAGGACAGGAAACTCTTTAAAGAAAAACTGGCAGCTCACTTAACGAAGAAGCTGGTGAGAGAGGAAGTAGAAGACGAAGAAAGAATCGCCAAGTCAAAGTTCAACCCGGGATACAAATTTTTAAAAAAGCAATCAGGAGACTACAGCTATTGGGGTGATCCAGAGATTACCTGGGGGGACAAAGTCGTCTGGGCCCGAATGTGCTGCGGCAATATTGGAAGAGCAGGGAACAAAGGGTATAGGGACGAATCCTGCAGGCTCTGTGGAGCGCTGAGAGAGGACTTAGTGCATATTCTCGAATGCGAAACAATTGAAGCGATTTTAAAAAAACAAGGGGTGGAATTGCGAAATCGGGGAGGAAACGAGTCAATCTGGAGAATTTTAGGGGGAAAACCGCAACAAAACCTATGTAAATACGTGAGGGAGTGGGAAAAGCTAACCCGAAAAGCAGCAACGTAAAGAATCAATGGGAATTAATGGGAGAAGAGCGGTGATGTTTAGATACACAAGGGCCGTTAGTATCCTTCTTCGTGCTGGACCATCCGCGGGCGGGAATAAGCTCGTGTGCCTCCAGGCACAATGGCACAAGAGAGGCGCGCTCTTTCTGCGCTTCAATTGACTATTCTTTTTATCTTATCTTTATCCTTGATCTCTCGTCTTTCTTATCTCTGTATCTCATCTCTTGTCTGTCTTCTTCATCTTTTACTTCCTACCAGCACTCCCAGTCCCGGAAACCATGGCGAAAAAAGGCCAAAACGAGACGGGCTGTGCATTACAATGTAAGAAAGCAACTGGAACATACCAATCTACTCTAGTAAACTAAGATAAGCATAATTTTGTTAATTAGCAACTAGATACTAAGCTAAGTCAATTTAAAATAAGTGAAAATACCCAAAGGTAAAAAAAGCAATAAGAGGAAACCAATGTACTCTTGAAATTTAGAATAAGCACAATACTGTCAAATCTATGTATCGGGGATAAAATGCAACAAAGGGGGGACGAAAAAATGTAAAAGGCCGAGAGGCTATACATAGGCTGAATAAACTAAACTACAAAAAAAAACATAAAAGTATGACATTTTATGATAGTTCTGCAAAAATATTTGAGATGATGACATTTTTTGACAAATTTGCCATCCCTATCTACACTCGAATTATGATAGATCATGGCAGATTCTTCAATAATTTGTCAAATTTTGACTTTTTTTTCTGAATAAATATGACGAAGTGTGACCTGCTTGTTCCAATTTACGGATAGGAATCGTCAATTTTCGATCGCAAGTGCCAAATATGATCGATATATGTCCGATTCTGACCGACTTTTGACGAAATCTGATATAAATTGTCAGCCAGTTTCGATGTATTTCTACAGAATTCTGCAGCTTCTGTCATTTTTCTACGGAATCTGAAGACTCGATTTCCACGAGGGAATGAACTAATAAAAAAATCGGAATTTTCTCTTTGAGGAGAGTTTTCCCTAGCTCCAAGAATGATTAGAAATTCTCAGAAGTCATGAACAGATGTAATTATATAAAGAAAAAAGAATCATTTTGCTTTTACTATCTGCGTTTTCACGATGTACAAAGCTCCCAAGCTTTATAATTCATGAGATCCTTCAGATTTTACCTTTGAGAACGCGAAAGGCGATGGTTTGAATGTTTTTCGTGGAGGAGACTCCACATTATTGTCTCCTATCTCCGCAGCAAGTCCTTCGATCGCGAACTGAAATGATATCTGATGATGAATGGAGAAGTATAATTTTTATGATAAGCATTGGCCATGCATGAAATAAGCTAAATTAGTGACGTCTTAACTAATTCGATTAAATCACGATTTCATCATCGCGGAACTTAAAATCGCTGTTTTAAAAGATTTTGCTGAGGGAAATCAGGTATGAATGTGTGTTGCGTATTTAATGGTTCCACCAACTGTAGGAGCTCCATCCCCTCTTCTAGATCCACAGTACATTCATTATCATCATTATTATCATTATTCTCCTCAGGATTCATTATATGAATTTCAACAAAAGACTCATTGACTAGTACTGCTCTCGTCAGGAATGAATGAGAGTTGAGCTGGGGACACGAACTCTGATTTAATCTTACGTTCCTTTAGCTTTCAATCAACGATCGATTTCATTCCATTCCCGAATTTCTCGGCTTGTTCAGATAAATTAAGGTTCGTACTTGTTCAGTGTGATAGCTTGCATTATCAATCACAATCACACATGGCTCATGGAGATTAGGAACCAGTTTTTTACGGACCCATCGCATGAATATATCACTGTTCATGTCTCCACGATAGTCATCATACTGTTTGGGTTTTTTAGAGGTACGATAAAAGAGAGACGCATTTGGCACAAATCCATTCCTCGAACCTGCATGACAAGCGAGGGATCTATATCCTGTTGAGCCAACTCTCTTCGAACAACTCCGAATATTACCATCTTGCCAATCTCTTTTCTTATCTGTTCCTCTCTGGAATGTCCAAGTTTCATCTTGATAAACAATTGTTCTACCTTCATCTAGATAGGACATGATTTTTTTAAGGAATTACACTCGTCTGCTCTTATAATATGGCTGCTCTATTAAAAATCGTGTGCCATCTCGACGCCTATGCTCAAAGCCGAGGTCTTTTAAGACTTTCCTTAGAGTAGATATTCCACCATGAAAGTCAATTTTCATTTCACTAGAACAATGGATGAAAAATGTCAATAAAAACTGAAGATAGTGGAATGGAGTAAAGAAAAAAAAATTCACCGTATCAATGCTAGAAGACCCTTCAGCGTTACAGACTGACCTACAAATAACAATAGATGACTTTTTCATTTTCATTGATGAGTAGAATGTGGAACTTGCTGCAACCGAATACATCCGTGGAGCTGTTGTTTATATAATGTGAGTGGGTAACAAGACTCAGCAACAATAAAAATAAAAATGGAGGAAAGGACTTGAGAAAAATTCGTGAAATGCTATTTCATAATCTTAACACGCTGAGGGCATTTCATCATACTGCCATGAATATTTATTGAGTAATCATGATTAAAATAATTTTTTTTTAATTACTTATTGCCTCCAGAATTTGAATGTTAGGGTTATTATTTAAGATCCCTACATGGAATCAAGACGTGTAGTATTCTTGTTGTTTTGTTTTAAGTCCTGTTAACGATTTCCATATTATAACCCACACTTTGTGAAGAATTATTGGACTGAGATAGAATAGAATCCATTAATTCATATTTCTTCTACTAATGATTGCGTGAGGAAAAATTTTATCCATGTAATTTCAAATGTTTCTCGGCATATATAAAAGAAAATAAACTTTGGAAGATTTTAAAAAGTGAAAAATGATAAATTGTCTTCTTTTAGTAACCATAAGTAGTTCTGTAGTACAACCATGAAAATAAAATCAGGAGATTGCTACTGCAATCTCTCGAGAAGTACGAGCCCAACACTCTCTGTCAGGCAGAGGCTACCGCAGTCCTATACGGCTAAATAGGATTCGAAAAATTTCAAGAATTTTTCTTATGGTCAAAATTCCATCTCGTGAGATAATTTTCTGGTCATATTTAGCTATTAGCATTATCTTCAAATTTATGTACAGAACTTGAGCCAGAATTCTTCGCCAAATCGAAAGTTTTGGGACATTGTAACTGTGTTAGTGCCTTACGGATACTATATAAAAGTATGTGTCACACAAAGGCAGTAAACATCAGACGCACTTGGCTCCAATTGAAAATATCTGGAAAACTATTGGAAATTTATCGAGACATGCTGTGAATGGCATTTAAGGGATGAATTAATGAAGACAATAAGCGAAACCCCGTTCTTCTACGACTTGTAGTTTCCAAGATATAAATTTTTTACTGGAAAGTTTAACAGTGACGTGTGAGACCTGAAAAAAATAATCAGAGCCTTGCACGTCATTTCCAAATTTTCTCTTACAAAAATCATATTTCAGAAACTAAGAGTTGTAGGGAAATGGGATTTCGCTCATTCTGTCCCTCAATTTTTTCTCTAAATTTCATTCGTAGCATGTCTCGATAAATTTCCAATAGTTTTCGAGATATTGCAATCGAATGCCAAGTCGATCAGTACGCGTCTAGACTCGATTTAATTCATCTCTATTGTATAGCCAATTTTTAAATAAAAAATGAAGTGAAATGCCCAAAAAAAAACACGAGTGCGTTTCAAAAAAACGTCAACAAGTACGTGCCCCGATTTTATTGAAAAAAAAGTATGAAATGAAACTATTACAGTCCGTAGATCTGCTGTGCTTTCCTTTTTCAAATTAATTCATCATCTTATTATTCGAATACTAGATGAAATTGGCATTGTACGATGAATTTGAAAAATTGAATAGTAAATAAATTAAACAAAAGAAATGTACTTGATGTACCGAGTGAGAACACAGATTACAGGCACACCAAGCACGTTTCTTTTGTTCAATTTTTGAAATTCATTGTATAATACCAATTTCATCTAGTATCCGAGTAATAAGATGATGAATTAATTTGGGAAAAAAAATCTTTTAAAACGCACTGGTTTTTTTCTACCTTTAACATAACGAGAACCAACACTTCATAGCCATGTCTATTATCTGATAGCTGTATTTGAGGCTAATAACATTCATTTTCAAAATAGAAATTTCAGTTTCAATCACAATATTCAGTAACAATATCGTTATGGTCAAGGTCTTTTTTTACCAAAATTCTCTAGTTGGTGCCTCCAAAAAATTCGCTCATTGTATTCTCTTCATTAAGGGTTCCTTTCAATTGCTATAGGTCAAATCTGTTCACATCGCCGAGATATGTGCGTATGTATTGTAACGTGATATTTCATCTCGTTACATTGTTGTCGTCTGGGCGCGTTAATTATGATTTAAAAGTGTCCAGGATGAGAGTCAACACCTTTTTGTCAATGGGAGATCATAATTAAATTTTAAACATAATCTAATGCATTTGTATTTTCTTTATTATTTTTTTGAATTTGTACCGCTCATCGGCGATATTTCGTACTGAGCGGAAGAGGGCAGCACCTTATGGACGAAAATACCACACAAGGAAAAGGCTATAATTTGGAGTTTCGGAGAAAAGAAAGACCATAGAATTTTCCCTTCATCGGATGAGGACAAGAGGGAAGTCTGGAGAAGGTTCCAGCATCAGTCAATATCTTGAGCAATTGACAATACTCCGCAAATTATTATTTTGGGAGTTTCTTGTTTCTCATCGTTGGAAGCTGGAAATTCAAATATTGTGACAACTAGCGGTCACCTGTTGAACTCATGGCAGTTGAACTTGTCTAACCAATGGGAGCCCTCCACGTTGGAATTTTCGTACCGGCCGGCGTCTTGTCCCTAACGAGAGCAACATGGCGTCACTCTCGTTCTGGACGCGTGCTCGTATTGTGGCGTAAAACTTGTTACGAAATTATTTCTGTTAAATTATCAGAGTAATTAATAAAGAAATTATAATAGAATTATTTATAAAAGTTTGCCACATCGTTGGAAAATTAATTAAGCTTGGAGTTATTGAGATATTCGTCTGGTGAGCGAAATAATCAATTAATTAATTTTTGTGTGATAGAGAATTTTATCGAGCCATTTTTTTTTATGTCGTATTGTAACGACTTTAATTATCGTTTGTTTTTCCGAGATCATACTCTCGTGTGAAAAATTCTCTTTCATTAATTATTTGTCGTTATTTCTTTTTGGAAATCTCTCGTTGACAATTAAGCAATTTATTTTATTTTTTTTTATTTATAAAACGTCGTTATCAAACATAACCAATATTATTTTTTTTAATTAATTATTATAATTTCTTCTTATTCCTGGGAAAGAAAAGGAAAAGGATTTTTTTTTTTTATTTTATTCTTTTGTAATTCATTTTATTTTTTTTTCTTTTCATATTTAAAAATTTTCGTTGTGAAAATTTATTTTTGGTCAAGGTCGTTGGGGAAATCAGGGACATTGTAGTAGCGTCCCCTAGGGAATTTTCTAGTAACTTTTCTAGTGACTTTTATAGTGACTTTATTTGGCGGGAAATCCCTAGAATTTATTCAAATTTAAATTTTGTATTACTGATTGAAATTTTAATTTTGTTACGATAAATTAATTAATAACTTTTCAATTATTAATTAATTTTTGAAATTTTATAAAATAACTAAAGTCTATTAAAACGTCTTGTGACGTATAAATAATTAATATTGTGCTGTGCACGAGTAAATTGTTTATTTAATTATTTTCATTATTATTCATATTTTTTTTTAAACAATTTTATTAAATTAAATTTACATTTTTGATTTCCCTAAATATTTTGTGTTTGAATTATTTATTTTTTTTTATTTTGTTACTCCTTATTCTCACCCACAACAAACGACCTTGGAGAGATCGCTGAGACAGTCGAGCAGAGTAAGGGAGTACTTTGAGTTTTGAATGTTATGTTATTTTGTTTATTGATTTGGATAATTTTAGATTATCCTGGCGCCCATATGGTATTCGATTATTTTGAATTTTGAAGTTGGTTTTATTTTCAGGCGTGCTTAATTGTGAGGTTTACCGTTAGACCTCAGAATTACGTCACAGTATATGTACGCGAGGGGCACAGCACTGCATATCTTCAGTGATGTATTTTCAACAGAGGAAAAATAGCTGAAACGTGACAGATACCATAAAAAAATGGGAGATGTAATTTCAATTATCGTTCGCCAGAATGACAGAATGGTCACTCAAAGCTCCGAATTGAAATCTAGTCTCTGGCGAATGACACAAGTACTATTGTAATTATTCCCATGTACTTTGTCCACAGACACATCACAAAATTCTGTGGCTGATAAGTACACCATGCGGGAACACTTATATCTTTTCAATATCGGTTATAATTCCATAGATATCTCCGATTGCAGCAAGCTCTGGCACAATTAGTGAATGAAATTATTGCATCTTTTATAATCATTTAGTTGTCAAGATCATTGCATGAGATTTCATTTCATCGCTTTCTTTCTTCAAATTTTGTAATTTTGTAATCAAAACGCGTAAAAAGCTGCTGAATTTGATTTTCGAGGTCCCACCATTCACTTTCTGTTATTATCAGAGCTTTGAGATTGCATATCTTATTAATTATAGAGAGGAAATTTTGGGAATTTCCCATAAGAATAGTAAATAATATAAATACTCATCTCGCATAATTTAAAGATAATCGACCAATTACATGAAATCTCATGCAACTGTCTTCAATTGAAAAAGATGGACTAAAACGAACGTTTTTCAGCAACTCCATAAATAAGCTCCCGGATTTGATTTTTTACGTCGTCACTTATGTCGCGCTTCGTAGCTTTTCTAGGCCTCGATTTTCCCGGGGTTTCGAGAACTCCGGTCTCATATGCTTGATTCACGTACTTAGTCACCACCAATTCAGCGATGTCCAATGCATGTGCAGTTCTTTGTCTGCAATATTGTATTAAACCTGTTAATACATCCGTATGCTCTTCTGTTACAAAAATCTCCTGTACTGATAGTTAATATGAACGGAATAGAGACAGATGCCGTAACGAACGGTAAAATATAACTCTCTAGATACAAAGTCCATTTGTATAAATGAATTTGATTGCTTAGGACTGCCATTTGCATCTTTTCGAAATTATATGAACTGTAAAAGCTCTGCAGCGAAAATTCGTTTTCAAATTTTTTGAGAGTGGAGAAAATGAAAGAAATGGACATGAGAATGAAATGACTGGAGATAAATTTTTTCTGATCATTTAATTGGAAAGCCGAGGAAATTTGCGGTGGAAATCATGTGTCAGAAATGATTTTTTGTATTTTTTTTGAAATACTTTTCTTTTGGTTAAGGTTTGAAGGGTATCCCTCTCCATTTTTGAGAAAATTCCCTTTTTCTAACATCTCTCCGGTTCTATACCAGACGTAGTGTGGAAAATTCGAGTGGAGACAAAAGGTGAGATCATTTGCCGTCCAATTATGGGCCGTTTTCATTCGAAACGAAAAGGTCGTATATTCACTATCAATTTTTTTTAATTAAATTTTTTTTTTCAACCGGGTCCATTTCGTACTGTTATTTTGACGTAAAAATGATGAAATATATTTTTTATTGGTGCAAATAATGTCATTAGACCGAAAATATGACTCTGTGTCGACAGAGCTGGCCCCCCATTGAGAAATAAAGGGTAAAATTGCTACCCTCATTTCTATTGTTTTTTTCTTTTTTTTTTTATTAGTGCATTTGGAACCTTATGGTTCATATGCTTAATATGTACATTTATGCAATATATGTACATTTGAATATATAAAGTTATTATAATATACAGAGTTATTTCTTACTTATGGGGTTTTTTTCTTTAATTTTTTCAAATATCTTCGAAGCAATTGGTATTAGAGAAAAATTCTATTAGGCCATTTTTGTGAAAAATTCAATTGTAAATGAAAAAGACCTCTTGACATTTGAAATGTATAAAAATATTTGAAATCATTTTTTTCGATGATTCCGTTGTAAAGCTAAGAGAATTTCAGGCGGGAAACAAGTATCAGAATTTTTTTTTGAATTTTTCGAGAATTTGATTCTTTTGAGCATTTCTTAGGGGCACAAAAGCCTCTTAATTCTCGTGAAAATGCAGTTTTTTTGAAATATTTTTGATTCTGTTAGTCGTAGCGATCTGGAACCGATTTTAAATGAACGATGAGATCGTTTCCCATGGATTTATGAAGTTTTGCATTGAGAAATATCGATTTTCATACAGTCATAAGGTAAAAGCGAACAATAACATTTTTTGACAAAAATACCCATAACTATTTGGAAAATCGATATTTTTGAATTCAAAATCTTATTAATCGATGGGAAGTGATGTTACCTTTTATTTGAAATAGATCCCAGATCGCTACGAATAATGGAATTGAAAAAAATTTCAAAAAAACTGAATTTTGATGAAAATCGAGAGGCTATTTTAATCCTAAAAAATAAAAATAAACGAGGGGTGCGTTGTTGCTCGCTCGCTACGCTCGCTCGCGAGTTGGGGTGCGTTGTTGCTCGCTCGCTACGCTCGCTCGCGAGTTGGGGTGCGTTATTGCTCGCTCGCTACGCTCGTTCGCGAGTTCGGGTACGTTCTGGCTTGCTCGCTACGCTCGTTCGTGGATGGAGGAGTGTTGTGTTGGTTTTAGAATGTGTTTGACCTTTCAGAGGTCACAAAAAAAACTTCCCGATTCATTCATTGTCTGGCTACAGATTTTCTTTATAATGTGAAAGGGCTGTTCGTTTTACCATAAGGCCCACCCCTCCCCTCCCGGTTTCATTTTACCGCAGGGTGGTCCCTTTTGCCCCATCATCCTCTACTAGTGACGTATTTTTGATTGAAATTTGGGAATTTTTCACAAATTTCGTATTTTTTTCATCACTTTTCCGTAAAAAACTCAGAAACTAATGAGCTGACATGGCTCATAATCTAATCAGGGCTAAGTTACATAAAGATGATTCCATTCCATTAAAAAAAATTTTGATCGGATAAGTAATGGCAGTGAAATCGTTTTTCAAAATTTCCTCACATACGCACATACATACATACATACATACACACACACACACACACACGGACAGTTCCGTAAAAACTCTCAGAAAGTCATGTCAGCATCTTGAAACGCCGAGATCTGATGCGAAATCGAAAATTGATTTTCGGGGCAAATACAATAACTTCCTTATCGGGAAGTTAAAAATTGACAGATTTTTCACAACGACGTACTGATTTTGAAAAAATTTTCTTCTTAGAAGATATGATGTGAAAGCAAAAGGTAGTATATCCATTTCATGATGAAAAGCCAGGGGTGCGTGTTACCATGGTGTTTTCATCATTTACTCCATTTTAGCACCAGATTGCAACGATTATGGGTGCACATACGACCTTTTGCTTCTAGTCACGCGATATAAACATGTAAAAAGAATGTGAATCTGATTTCAAATGAGCCATATAAATTCCATTTCACACTTGGCTTCAACTGGAAATATCTCGGAAACTATGCAAAATTTATCGAGGGATGCTGTGAATGAATTGTAGAGGGAAAATTAACGAAGAAAAGAAGCAAAACGCCGTTTTTCTACGACCAGTACTTTCCAAGATATAAATTTTTTTATGAGTATGTGAGAAACAATGGGCGAAACCCGATCGCAAATAAATGGCCGCTCGAGCGTCCCTTCTGAATTTTTCTTTAAAAATTAATATCTTAATAATTACGAGTTGTAGAAAAACGGAATTTTGCTCATTTTATTCATGAATCTTTCCGCCAAATTTCATTCACAGCATGTCTCGATATCTTTTGAGTACTTTTCGAGATCTTTTAATCCAAAGCCAAGTGTAAAATGGCTATTTTTTTCACAGAAATAAAAAGCAAAAATTTTGTTCTGGAGCATGGGAATTTTTCGGTTTAGAAGCAAATTACATCTCGTTTGGGAAGCGGCATGGCAATTTTTTTTAAAATAATTCAGAAAAATTCTTATATTTTTCTCTCCGTGCAGAATGGCGCCATGAGTGGGAACGAGATGGACGTATCTGTCCCTATCTCTATCTCTATCATATTTTTTAATTCATTACCTCACAGCGTTGATCGAAACGAGTGGACCTCCCTTAATTTTTTCCCTCTGAAAAATATCGTATAGCCTGCATATGCAATACTGCATTTGGCTATTGAACGACCTCCCCCGTTTATCCCCGAGGCCAGGATACCAGGGTTTCCGTGGCCGATTCCTTTTGGGGGAACTCTTATGTTTATGTCTACTCATCACTTTAAAAAAAATTAATCAATCTATAACTTCGATCACTTTCTCACAATAATTTAAAAAAGCTATTTTTTTTTATTATTGAAAAAGCTATCGTATTTAAAATATATTCTCTATTCTTCGAATCAGAAGTAATCACTTAAAGCCGTCGTTAACGTGTTTATTGAATCGCTCATAGATAAATACTGAGCTCGATGAACAATTGTAAAATACACAACGAATTACCTTGATTCCGGAAAACACAGAATTGTATACAATAACAGGTGCCTTGACGGTCTGCTAATAGCTACAGATGAAATGGAATTGAATGGAATCAGTAATAAAAATAAATTCAGAGAATATAACTTCTCCGAAAAAGTTTGAGAGAAAATGAAATATTTTTTCTCCCCTTTTTATTTCTACGAATGATAGCACTGATGATATTTCTAGCAATCGAGAGTATTTCGGTGGATTCAATGGTGGTATTCTCGATTTTTTTAAATTAGCAATTCGAGTTTAAGTGGACTATAGTATAGAGACAATAAGAAAAAAAAATACAAAATATTTTCCTTACCTGAGAAAACTAAATTTTCTATTTTATTTTCTTCATTAGTCAATTATTTGTAAAGAATATTAAATACTCTAAAATATTATGAATAGGACTGGAATATCAACACATGTGCGGAGGCACAGTGAAAAGATCCTTTCATAGTGACGCTGCAGCGTCAAAATTTTCATGTGGAATTATCCAAAAACCATGCGATCCCTTTTTATGGAAAAAAAGTAACAGTAAAAAGCTATAAAACTTTCAATTTCTTAAAATTTTTGAAATCACGTTAACCCCTCCAGTACGGGGTCCTTACCTTGTATCAACCCTCTCCGTTAACATTGAAAAATTATTTTCTGAAACATTATCACAGATATAGAGATTAAAAGAATTGATTTGAGTAGATTATGGATTATCTACCCAAATCAATTTTTTAGATTTCTATATCTGTGATAGTATTTCAGAAAATGATTTTTCAATGTTAACGGAGAGGGTCGTTACGCGGTATGGACCCCGTCCTTGAGGGGTTAAAAGGAAACGTGTCCTGAAAAATGCTGTAATGTTATCAATTTCATAACAGAAATAAAAAAAAAGTTGATTACTCGATTTTCAATTGAACGACATAATATTCATCATTTATTTGAATTTTAATTTCTTCTTGTGTACAATTTTTTGGATTATCACTATTATTCAATTGAATGTTCCTTAGGCTGGCCCAAAAAATAAAATTTTCGAATTTTGCAGCTGCAAAGTCGGAAATCGATTGGTTATTAGATGAGACGATGATGTGAATTTTTCCTGATTTTTCAAAATGTTTTTTAAGGCTCCACAGGCCTTTCAAATTTCTTATGGGAAAATATACGTGAATAGTGTAATAAAACACAATTACTTTTTTTTTACGGGAATTGATTACATTATTATGACTATCTTTCGAACAGTGGTTCTCGAAGTGCTGAAGAATAGAAATAATTTTTGTTTGAGTTTTTTATACCATTTTTTGTTGAATTAAAAATTCCGATTTTGGCTTGAATCAGTAGTTTTTGAGATGCTCTAAAGGTCTTCTAAAATTGACTAATCATTTTCAAATTTCGTTGAGTGATTATTTCACTATCTCGCAATAACCTCAGAAAAAATCAACCATTTCCGTTCATTGTGAGTCAATGAAAAACGCAAAAGAAAGTTGTTCAACTTTCGAGTAACGTCAAGTGCAGGGATCACTTAGCGTTTTTATTGGGGGTCATATAATGAAACGGAGACGGGCGGTCGGTGTTCGGACCTTTCCCCAGAAAAGGTCTAAGCCTTTTACGGCACTCAATAATTTTCTGTATTTCTATTTTCTTTTTCAATAATAATTTTTTTTTTCATTTCAATTAGGAATTTATATCATTAAATTCCTCACTCTTCTACCAATCCAACGAATTTCGATTGATTAAAATCGCTGAATTTTAGAAGGAGATT
This sequence comes from Aleiodes alternator, assembly GCA_963921955.1. Taxonomy (NCBI): domain Eukaryota; kingdom Metazoa; phylum Arthropoda; class Insecta; order Hymenoptera; family Braconidae; genus Aleiodes; species Aleiodes alternator. The sequence continues at coordinate 336,852 of OY998098.1, read as the reverse complement.
TTTGAAGAAAAATCCCCTTTTCTTTGTATTTGTCAGAAAACTATTCTACTTTATTATGGTAGTCGCAAAATTTCAAAAATAATTTTTCTTTATGACAAAAAAATATCTTTTGTGCCACCGAGCAGCGTGAGACTTTTTCTCACTGCGCGCGTGATGTCGATCGGTTAGTACGCACCGTTCGGATTAACTCGTTTTCTGTCTATAGCTCTGATGATATGCCCTTTTCATTCCAGTCCCATCTTTCAGTATATTTCTTTTTGAACAGAACTGAGTTTACTAAAAATATGAAAAAATTTCAGATAAATTGCAGTAACTGCCAATCTTAAAATGGTAGGGACGTATTTTCGCCCTCAACCCCCTTTGTTTCTATAATTTTTTCATCTCCTTTGAAAATTTTAAAATTTCATTTTTACGCCTCTTTGTTACTACAAATCCAAAAGAACAAAGAGACGTATACAATGGAGATATGCTACTTCGTTCATACGAATTTTTTGAGAAGAAATCTGATGTCAGAAAAATGCCAATAACAAAGTGGCGCAAGTGCTGGAGACATACTTATTCATTATTAGTATTTTCCTAGTGATGATGATAGAGTCTCGAAATGAAAAAAAAAACACAATTACATAACTTCCATTCAGAAGTAAAAACGGGAAAATTAAGAAAAGGAGACACGTTCTGTCCTGTAAGACACTTTGTGAAGAGTGACTTAGCCCTTTTCCAACTTTTTGGGTACAGTGAATTCTGATTTATCTCTCCTCCGGGGCCTCTTATCACCATGCGCCTCTTACCACTCCACATTTTATCATTCACATAGTTTACCTGAAAATAATTACTTTAATTTTGGAATATCTCGGAAAATAAAAAAAAACAGCGAGATTTTCATAGAAACCATTTTTGTAGCTCTAACTTTCTTATACAAGAAATATTTCCACAAAAATATCTGAATCTTAATTATTTTTAAAGATTTTTGGCGAAAATCAGTGAACGAAAAATCTTTTTTCCATTTTATTGAATATTGAATACATTGGGAAACCGAAAAATCTCGGTTTTTTTTCGCAACCCAGAAATTTTACAGAGAGATTAACATTTATTGCATTCAAAAATGAAGGTACGGTTCCGTAATTATAACTATTATTACAGTAAGATTCTCAATCATATTTTAACGTAAAGTGCTTGGAGACTCCATTGAGAGATTATTCAAATAATTTACTAATGAAAACTTCAAACTTTCTCTAGTACAATCTGGAGATGATTCTCTCAATTTCTGGACAACTAACATGAGATTTTGTTTGCTGGACTCATCTTGGGTTAGCAAATCGTTATATTCGCTCACAAGAGCTACACTCCTCTCAGCTATGTCGTTTGTTACATGAAGAGATTTAACAATTTTCAAAGCAGTCGTGAAATCGTTTCTTTTCTCCCATGTTGTCGGATCACTATTTAGAAAACTAGAATCTAGTCTGAGGATTTCGAAGAATCTCATTGTATTTTTAGTAACAAATAAATCCAAACTCGACTCTTCAATGAATTGATGACATTTGATTCCGTCTTTTCTCTTCTTCTTATCATCGGCAAGAGCAGGACGAGATTTGATGGCTTGACACATTTTTCTTTTGCAATCCGCGCTCACGTTTTCATCAAAAAAGGCAAAAGCAATTAATTCCTCCGATAAATACCAAAGGTGGTTCATGAACTTTTCTAGAACTGCTTTACAGACCCTCGGAGAGACAGGACCAACATTTGCTGCTAACTGTTTCAATAAATTCAAATCATTGTTCGGAGCCATAACTGTATTCGAAGCTGTGAACCAAGCCTTGTGATACATGAGAACAATGAAAATACAAACATCTATTAAACCGGATCGTTCATGGGCTGTCAAATGAAACTGATCTCTAAACAAGAAAATCTTAAGCGAATAGATCGCTTTGGACATCCATCTAGCGTGATGAATGGGACCCAGAGCACGTAAACGATTTCTTTTTAGCAGATTTCCTCCCAGAAACATTATCACCAGCTCCAAGAACTCCCTGTAGTCCTGACGAATGGTTTTATCCTATAAATTGAAAAGATGAATACTATTAACTATAAAATTTGGTGCTTGGAAAGTGGTAACCAGGGTCCCGATTTTAAGAAAATTACGAATTAAGAAGAGCTGCGAGTTTTATGACGAAAAAAGACGATTTTTTTTTGGAAAGTTCTCAGTTTTTTTAGAAACACTGTGTAGTAACTCACCTTCAATTGCATTTCCGCAAAAGTCATGATGTCTGCCATGTCATGATACAATGCTTTTCTCACTGTCTCGTCATATATCCCGGGTGCAAACTCTTCTTTATTGATGTTCTTCCACTGTCCTTGAAATCTCTTGAAAATAAGGACATCAGGTCCAGAAGTAGATCCCATTGACGATTCGAATGCTGTTTTGAGGAGGAGTTCGAGGACATGATGACGGCATGCTAAGTACAAAAGGTCTCTTCCGAGTAAGCCTTCGAGCAAGATACATGCACCATTCACGTTCCCTGTATTACTCGCAGTGGTATCGAATGACATGGCACATGTATCATCAAGAAAGTTCCATTCTTTCAAACAATCATAAATTGCCCTTGCTTGCCCTTCTCCGGTTCCTTTTTCAAGTCTAGGAACACCAAGCAGTTGATTCCAGCCTTGACTCGACACAAGAACTGGAAGTCTATCGATTTTTTCATATTTATTTTCCGGTGCTGAAAATTGTTTGCCGTCCCAATGAGCCGTCAGAATTTGAGACGATCTCTCTTTCGAGCTGCTCTTAATGATGTCACTAAGAGATTTACGCTGTATTTGTCGACTCCGACGGAGAGTTTCACGACTCAAATTCACTTCTTCCAAAGTCAAACCAGCTGCTACTAGAGTGCCCGCTATAACCCGTGCAGCCATACGATCACTCACTTTGGCTCTATCCAGAATCGCTGTGATATCTGGATTCATAATTTTTAGTTTTTTACTGTTCACTGGCTGTAATCTTACTTCATAGTCACGGTCTACTTCTCCATGCTCTTCAATCTGCTTCAACAACTCATTGATATCCTCATCTTCATCGAGAATATAATTGCCATAATTTGCAGCAATTTTAGATGTTGAAACTGCAAAGTTGAATCAATAAGCAAAAAAGCATTATTAGTGATTGAAAGGAATTTCGATCGAGTAATTTAAACTGTTTGAAAATAATGTATTCCTTCTTCGAGAGAGTGAATTAAGTAATTATGATACGTACCTTGTTCGATTCGCTCGATTTCTTCATCTTTTTCTAGAGAATCATGTATGTTTGATACTCCTGTATCGATAATTGTATCCAATGAACCGTTTCGTCCCTTTTCTCGATGCTGACTCAATAATGTTTTTGCCACTTCGTTTTTCATACTGTTCACTTTTGTCTGATGAGCGATATCAAATAATTCATTCAGCTCACATTTAAAATTAATTTCCATCAGTTGAACTTTTAAATATTTTCCTTTCCGAGGAAGACACTTCTGAAGATCTTTATATTGCTGCACTAATTTTTCCATTTTGCTGATTGCATGTGACTCTTTCACAATGGGAATTCCGGCATATTCCCAAAACACAGCACATTTTCGTATCACACACGTAGCAGCTTCGCGAGCGGTGAATTTCGGGCTAGCATGTCTTGTGTAATAGAAATAACACTGTAAAACCTGTTGTTTTGATGGCAACTGGTTTCCACAGATTTCCGATTTTGCATTCCCAATTAATGGAATTTCGGTGACTTGTCGCGTTTCCGGCATATTCACTAGTAGTTTTTAGCCAATAATCACTGTGAGAGACGGGGGGGAATGTTGACGTGATGATTGCCCGATGTTGACTGTCTGGAAGTTTGTATTCAACTGATCTTCACTACGAACCTGAAAATGGTCAGAACATCGTTCATTACGAGGACAAAAGACATGAGAGCTCCACCCCCAAAATAGATGAGGAACGACCGAAGCGTTATCCATTCCGGAACATTGATTTCTACGAAGGAACTCATTAAGATACTTTATTGGATATTCGTCTGCGCCCCATTCAAATTGAATGACATTCAACACGGATTATTGTCCTCTATACCGGGAAAAATTTCAAAATGCAAGACAAATAAATGAAGACTCTACTGGACTATTTAAATAAATTGAAATATAATAGTGCCTCGATGAATAAAGGAGCAGGTGAGGCACAATGGTCCCCTTCGAAAATTTGGTAAAAAAAAACATAGTTGTTTGTCAAATCCTGATATTTTTTATATATTGAGTGATTTTTAGGCCGATTATTGAGACTCAGGGCAATACCAGGGCAGTGCCACCCTAATAATTGATTGAACAATTTATTTGCAGTTTTTTCACATGATGAAAAAGTGACGCACTCATTTATTTCCAAATTTCATCTACTTTTGTTTTTTTCCTAAATGAAATTGAAAATAATTCGTTCACCACCGTGGAATTCTGCATATGAAATTTGAAAAAATCAGTCTGGAGTTTCGTAGGGGTATATGCGTTCGGCATGAACGTTTGTAACGTCTTATCTTGTTGAAAACGAATTGAAAAATACCTGGACCATACAATGTCCATAGTATGATCCCGTAGTCATCCATAGGGGAATGATACACTCCGTGTAGATAAAAAACTGGGCATGCTCCAAAAAGATGAATTTCAGATTTGGATTCCTCACATAAAAATACGTAACAGTCCACTGAAAACGGTACCCAGCATTTTGATCTCAGGCTAAATTATCTCATCAAGAATATCTCGGTTATAATATCTCAAGCATTGATATCTCATGACCAGCTCATCTCCGACATTTATATCTCAGACATTTATATCTCCCACATTTATATCTCATGACTTGATTATTTCAGATGATAACATATCATTTCTTTTTTGGGAAATCCTGTGTTATCTGCTTTAATTATTGATTCCATTATTGATACCATTATTAAAGAGACATCTTCAACAGAATTGTGAAATAAAGATGTTTCTTGATGAATATGAGTTAGTGTGCATATAATACGATATATCGCATAGAAAAAATCAAGATTTCTCAAGAATTTCAAAATTTGAGATGAAATAGTCATTTTAGAATTTGCTACTGTGAAGGTTTAGCGGTGAGAGAGAAAGAGAGAGAGAGAGACTAAGAGACATCTTTAACAGAATTGTGAAATAAAGATGTTTCTTGATGAATATGCATATAATTCTTAATAAATAAACAAATAAATTTATCGATAAATTAATTTTTTATTAATAAATTTTTAAGAGAATCAAATTCTGAAAAAAATATGTAATGCCCAAACAGGATTTGAACCCATGACCCTCTGATTACATGTCAGGTGCTCTACCGCTGAGTTATTGCGAGTTACTATATTTACCATCGAATTTTTGATTCTCACATCATTTCTCCACCTCCCATCCACGAGGCAATGTCGCCATTGAACAAATAAAAATAATGGTATCAATATTGATCTCCAAACAATGGTATCTGATTCAATCAATGTCATGAAACACTGTGATGCTCTCTCAAAGGCCATTGATATGTTGCTTCAATTAATTTTCATATTCGATGTTTTATACTAATTCTGTTTTCTAATATATCATTTTCAATTACTCGTTGGAACAGATTATTTAATTTGGAATTAATTGAGATTTCTTAGCATGAGATATGTTTGATGAGATCATTTAGCTGAGATAAAATTGGCATGAGATACTTTTGTCATGAGATATTTTTGTATGAGATCTTTTTGTCTGAGATATTTTGGTTGAGATCATTTAGCCGAGATAAAATTGACATGAACCACTGAAAACGACTTCGGAAATATTTCTTCAAATTTTGCATACAGAACTTTATTGTGACGGAGAGATAAGATAAATAAAAAGAAAAAATAAAAAAATTATTCATTATCTAGAAAATAGTTTTTTTCGGATGAGGATCTCCAAGACGATCAGACTTAGTCTTTCAGAATTTATCGAGCGACCTTATTTGCAGAGAGAAAAAATTATAACTTATAATAATAATAAGACCCCAAATGCTCGAAAACTATTGGACATTTTCTGGAAATTTTTCTGATCAGCTATATGTGCGTGAAGTTTGGCTGTAACAACATCCCGTGAGCTCACGGGGATTTCAATTTGATAATTGACGCGAAATTCGCTAAATCAAAATTCACATCCTCCATGCTCTTTCAACTAATGGAATCAATAACAATATATTTATAAAATATAATATCGATAACGAAATTCATTGAATAAAAAGGTTTACAAGCACATCCCCTAGTAATTAATTGCGAATGCAAAATCATTATACAGCTCAATGAAACTACACTTGCTCTTTACAAAAATTTACGAAAAAGAATATTAAAATAATGAGAATATTTATAAAAATATTCACAAAGAAATTATTCTTCATCGCTTCGCTTCAGGTAGTAAGGTGGAAAAGTGAGATAGGTTTCCAGGTAATTCCAGGAAAATATCCTTACTCCAATCCCGAACTTTTGCTACCTGGCACAAGGCTACCATAAAATCATTTGACTTTTCACCAAGCTTCATAATTATGAACTGCCAGTGGGTCAAATATTTTCGTAAAACTTTCAATCGTTTGCGGAGCCTTGAAAAACATTTTGAAAAATCCGAAAAAATTCACACATCTCTATTAACGGATAAGCTAACAATTTTCGATATTGCCAAGTTGAAAATCGAAAATTTTTATTTTTTGGGGCAGCCTAATGTTCCTGCATTAATAAGTTTGCTTCGAGAGAATGCTGTACCCCGGGAGTCCATTTTGCCTCCCCCTCTCTTAATAGTTTATATCGTCGACCTGTAAACAAAAGGGCGTAAGTCCAATTTTTTTTAATTTTGGTTTTTCAATAACAAAAGGCCGTAATTTTTTTTCATTCGCTCCATCGATTGTTTTCGACTTTGCCAATCATTTGGAGCATTCTGTTTTCTCGAATAATAAACAGGCATATGTCCAATTATTGATATGAAAAGAGCGTATCTCCCTCACATACGCCCTTTTGTTATTAATTTCATCCTCAATTGCGCGATACTGTATATGATTCATAATAACAAAAAAAGTGCGTATGTTTAAAAGATACGCCCTTTTGCTGTTATTCCTTTTCGACGTATGATTTCCATGAGAAATTCCCTCAGTTTTCCAATGAAATAATCATAGAAATCCTATCTCCAATATTTTCACTAATAGCCGATGGATTCACCTATTGCTCGTTGAAATTCATCGTTTCTCCTGAAACATTCAAATACATAGCATGTATATTGATAACACAGAATTGATTTTTTTTTGTATTCAAATGCAAAATTCTATTTTCCTCAAATTTGAACAAAAAATTAAAAAATTGCTTTTTTCTTAGGTTTGAAGATTGGTTATGGAATGTTCATCATTTAATGCGAAACGGCGAAAAAAATAATGAAAAAAAAAGTTAACACCATACTCATCGTTAATTGACGTTTAAGGAGCAAAAGCGTCCCAGGTAGAAATGTATCTTGCATCTGCGAGACTCAACATTGGCGCAAGGTGGATAACGCAATGTTGTGAAATACAAGCTTGGCGCAACCATGGTTCCTCCGTGCGCCGTCAGATTAGCTACGAACATGTTTGGGTAACCTTGCTACAGGGTTGCGCTAGAGCAGCGCACCCAAGGCTTACTTTTGACTGGCAATTCTAGCTTGGGCCAAGCTAACTCGTGTCAGAAATGATAGTCCAATAAAGAGGAGTTCTACTTTTTCACTCGCATACCAGCTCAATTTTTTTTTTAATAAATGGATTTCGATCCATATTTCAACTATCTTTGATTGGAAAATCCTGAAAGGGTGGCAAAGGAGTAAAAAAATCAAAACCACCCCAAAAATGACGTTTTTGCCAATATCTCGGAAATGGCGAATAATATGAAAACAAGTTTCGAACAAACGTTGAAGATATGGAAATTATCCACACAATTGTTAGTATACACTTTTTCCGTTTTTGCAAAATTAACCGAGGTATTGACAGTTTGAAAATTTTTTTATACAGCTTAGCCACGGGAAAAATCCTAAAAGCCTCAAAAAATCGGATAAATATAAAAAATCAATATTTCTTAATTTTGTTTCCAATATATCTACAAAATACGGAGAATGATTCCAAAGGAACCAAGTTTTTGTTCAGCGACTCATTCAAAAGTTGCTAAAGAATTAATTCTTTAAACTTATCATTTTACTATTCAAATTGTCTGTTTTCTGTAAATTCACCAAAGATAATAAATCCAAAATTGAAAAATATTGAAAAATTCTGAAAAATGAGAAAATTGGGTATTTTCCGTAACTACAATAAGTGGAGGTAGTACAATGGATGTCCCTCTTCCTCGTCCAGGTATTCCTGAGTAATAAAACACCACATGTTGTGTCCGGCAGGGTTCGTTCTCTACTCAGAAGAGTTCTCTCTCACACAATTTTTTTTGAATGGTTTGATGAATTTTCTTTCTTTCTCTTCGTCACTTTCCAGCTCTCTGTTGAGATTTTACAGAAAATATTTTCAGTGTCACGTTGACCATCGACTGACGTACTTCATTTTTAGATTCCAAGTGTTATTCAGTGACGATTCAGTTCACGTGAAGCTTACAAATTGTTTGTTGTTCTAATATTCAGATATTTGTATGAAAACTCTATTAGTATTACATGTTAGTGATCAGTTCCGTTCGTTAGTGTTTAAAATAATTTAAATTTAAAACAATATTAATTTATCTTGATCATTATGTAGCTTTTTTAGAAATAAAATAAATTAAAATTGAATGTACAAATGTAATTTTTTCATCCATAATTTTATTTATCAAAAAGTGTAGAAATTCAAAAACCTGGGCTCTTCATTGCAGTGCAGCCTTGCGCCAAGATTGCACGCAAGCTGGCCATGCACGCAGGGGCCCAGTTGGTTACGCGTTACAGAAATGCCGCGCGCCATCTCAGTTCTTGTAACGTTGCGCCCAGTTTGAATCGTGCGAGGCAGCCTCGCGCCAAGCTAACCGCAAGGCACTTTTTCTACCTGGGGTGCTCCTTAAATTATTGCTGGAACTTCGAGCGTCTCAATAAAAAAAACGGTTCGAACGATCGACTTGAAATTTTGCAGGGTGTCTAGGCATACCTTAAACTCGAAAAGCACTCTAAAACATTTGTACTTTTCACAATATTTCCAAAGTTTAGGTCGACTTTCAAAGCACGAAAAAACTCATTTTTTTGCCACTTTTTCAAACCAATTTTAAGACTGAAAAAAATTTTTTTTTCCAAAAAACATTCAAAGATACTCATTGAGCACTGATTCAAGTTTACGAAACCCACCATCCGTTCGCTGTGCGACCAGTAGTTTACAAAATATTGATGATCAAAGACAAAAAGATGTTTTTTCATTCAATTGCCAATATGTCAGTGACAAATGGTGTACAGAAAAAAAAAAATTTGAATTGAAGCTAAAAAATCAGGCGGAAAGCCCCTGCCGTTGGCTGAACCAAAGAAATTTTTTTGGAGCCCGTGGATCATTTTGAAAATTGAAAAAAAAAAATCCACGCCTTTATTGCTTTTTTTGCGCCATAAATAATGTTCGAAAAAAAATTCTATCCCAACATTTCAAAAATACACATTTCAAGCTTAATTTTTTTTTAATATTCCGATCCGATCATTTTTCGCAAAGTTACAGTCTTTGGAAAAAAGGAGAAAAAAATTCTGCTCCTTTAATTGTTTTGCTAAGTGTATAAATATCGTCGCCTCAGAGTGAAAGGGGCGTAAGTGCCATTTTTCCCGATTTTTTTTCTTCAAAATAACAAAAAGGCGTATCTCCACCATTATTGCTCCAATAGGCTTTCCAAGGCCTTTTACGCAATATTAGTGAAATAAAAAAAAATAATAACATAAAGGCGTAAGTACCACTGACTAATAACAAAGGGGCGTAAATGCCGGAGATACGCCCCTTTGTTTTTAGTGTTTTCATTGAATTTTTTCGAATCATCGGAAAAAGCTAATAACAAAGGGGCGTAAGTGCCAAAATTGAAATAAAAAAATCCTACACAAAGAGAAATAGAATAGTAACCATTACTATGTTAACATATAGTCGTCGTCGCTAGAGAATGGACTTTTTTTTAGCCCTCGAAACTATCCCCACTACGGTTATCCCCACTCACGCCGATGACGCATGCGCAGAGCCGATTGTCGACCGACTCACACATCGCGGTAGCTTCCTACGCCAGGACTATTTTTCCATAAATACGGAGGTTTTTGCTGTTGAGAATTATCGGCTGATAATGAATGCAGTCGGTAATGAAATTTCCATTACTACCTGCAATAGGTATTTTGACATGGAATCAGAAAATATCCATCGCAAAAATTGTCATTGATTCCGAGGGGTTTTCATAATATAAAACATTAAAATTTAACATTAAAACATTAAAATTTATCCATTTTCACATAATTTTTATTTTGAATAACGAAAAGAATTTGAATCCTCCTACAATGTTTGTTCATTAGAATTATTAATCTTTAAATTCGTTAATACGTGAATTCAAATTTGTAAAATTTATTATCAATTAATCTAAATGATCCTCATTATTCCTCCTGATAATTTTCATTCAATTTCAAGTGTATATTGTAAAAATAATAAATTATATACACGTGAAAATTCCTCCCAAAAAATTTATCCTAAGATTTTTTTTCTATATTTCATTACTTCACCTTTTTTCACTCTTAAAATTAAAAATAATTTCAATTAGTAATATATTGCTCGACGAAGAAAAAAGCAATGAATTAATCAATCAATCAATTTATTGTCTGTGTGTATACAAATTATATATAAAAAAAATCAAATAAACTTCATCTTAGGGCACACAGAGAAATATAAAACATTTATCGTAGTCAACTATAATAATCTATCCTGTGTCTCCATTATTCCTCCTATTTTAATCAGTTAATTAATCAATTAATCAATGAAATTATTATTCTACTGAGAAGTTATTCACAAATAAAAATAAAAAAAAGGAGAAAAAAAAATTCTGCTATGCGCAATGTACAAATGAAAAGAGCCTTTTTGCGTGCAAAATTTCACAAATCAACTTGACTATCAATTAACATTAATTCAAATGAATTTAATTAAATTGATGAATGAAAAAAAAAAAAAATTCTGGAACATTTTCAAAGAATGGAAGATTAATATTTTTTATCGCCAAGAATTAAAAAAATTTAACTAAAGAGCTACAAAAAAGGTGTCTACAAAAATTTCTCTATCTCGCTTAGTTTCCGAGATTGCTTTCAAAACTCGACAAAATCCCCATTTATCTCATTTTATGGAAATTTCGCCGGTTTCATCGAATATTTCGGAAACTATGTTCTCTTGCCTTAAAACTAACGATATTTACTTACCAATCAGTATTCCCCTGACATTCTCCAATAAATTACGAATATCTATAACGACGGTAATTCCGGTGCAGATCAACCACACCGCTGTGACGTTGAAAATTACTTCAACACCACTGAGTGGATTTTTAATACTTTTCTTTGATAATTACTGTTCCTAGAATTTTCTGTATTCGGGCAATTTCGTTTGTTTCAATTTTACCTATTGTTGTTCGGGCCAAGTATTTACTGAAATAATTAGATTACTGTGTTCGGGCTAACTTCAAATAAAAGAGGGGCACGAATTGAAATATTTAATGCATTTTTATTACCAATATATGTTTATTAACATTAATAAAAGAAAAGACTATCTGTTCGGGCAACGATGTTTCGTTAGTTTAAACAATGATGAAGATTATTCCGATGAGACACCCGCTAACTTTTATATAAAGTGTATCAAACGTGGGGAATATGCTGCGTCCAGCGATATTCCCCCACTCCCCCACTCTCCGTCTCTCTCGCACTCATACAATTCACTATCTCTCGATTGGTTCAAGTTTTGTCAATTAATCTTCCCGATTCCGAATTAATTTCCTTTCTATCACTTGACAAATATTATTTGTCAAGTGAATATGGGCTTATTTTCTTGTTTTTATTAATAATTCCTGAGAAACTTGAAAATTACAAATGTTGTATGCACGTGCCGGCACTACTACTCAAAATGGCGTCGCCGGTGAGGCCGGCGACAACGGTATTTTCGCAATGAGTTAATTCGGAATTCCGGGCACGTTTCTACATAACAATAAATACTTATTGAAAGAATTTAGTCAATTCTGAATCGAACCCTTCGGGATTAATCACGCGGGATTAATTTCGGGCAATTGATCAATACCACGCGGTTATGCTAATTGTTAACCTTGCACACACACACCTGTCACAATAATAATCTCTCGATTACTCACGCAATACGCTCTTTGGAACTTTGCTCGATTAATCAGCTCGTTGCTGAAGTCCGGGCGATTCTACGGGTCCTCTCGTCAATCCACTTCACGTAATTTATTTATATATTAATAAATAAATTACGACTAGAAATAATTATGAAGTAGCTTCAACGAAGACCAGGACCAGAGTGATGTTGTCGGTGGTCATGGCTGGACATTTTCGGGCATCGATCGAGGCGCTCTGTGGCGCAGATCGATACCTTCGGCCCAGTTATCCTCGTCGATAACTAGGTCAATGCCAAACGACGGATGGTAATTGTCGTTTGGCCTTGTTTTTCTCGATCCTTTTCATGTAAGTTTATTGACCGCCAGTTTTGCCATCTGGTAACGTTTGGCGCGGGATTTCTCCTCTCTCCGAACGTCTACACGTTTTAAGCTGTTTCTCCGGGGATTTTCTCGGCTCCTGAGGCTTCCGGGTTGATGATCTTGGTGGTGGTGGTCCTTCGGCTACAATTCCCCCTCTTCCAGAGTTCCTTTGAGCGCATTGTATCTAGCATTCATCTTACAACTCACTCATTCAGTCTTCATTCATTCATTCTATCCGGAGCAGGGAGGGAAGGGGAAGTACGCTCATTTTACCCTTTTAACTATTAATTAATGGGCCTTTCTGCCCGTTACAAAGCCCCCCCTAAAATGATGCGTACCTCTCCAACCTCCGTACTCGACTCTGACCCGTATTACCATAGCAAAGGATAAGTGTTTCTTGCGCAGTGAGCAATTTCCAATGTTTTCTGTCCTCCGTCTGGGGTTTGTCAGGTATTCTGAAACGGCATGTCTTTCTAGGAGTTATAGCATAGGTGTAAATAGGGTACTATCCGGATGAAAGGTGAAGTTCGGGAACTTTCGGGAATTTAGCATAGATATTTCGGGAATAAACCATGAGCATTAGCAATCGTTTGGCAAATGGTATAGAAAATACTTTATTACCCCCTTCTCGGGTTATACTAGTGAATAATAATAGCAATAATAAAAAAAAATAATAATTTCTCTTTGACGCCGTCAACTACTAGCAATAATAATTATCGCAAGAACACAAAAAAAACTCTTCTCTCTTCCTGGGTAACCCCTGAATGTCTCTAGATTATTATAAGTAAATATTAATCCTATTCTCCACTCCCACATGACTGTATTGCGATCCTGCTTGGTCTTTTTCCGGGCTAGCGGCAGAATAATTATTACTACTCTTAAGTATTGTTTTAGAAAGATGATTGAGAATAATGAAAAATGAAAGAAAGTAAAGAGAAAAAAAAATAAGGAAAGGAAAAAAAAATAATAATAATCGCCCAGTAACACTAGCGAGAGTGCAGCGGCTCTGGCGAGAGAGAGATCATCGTTGCGAAGATCTCAGTTCCGGATACAGCTCATTGATCCCCTCGTGGTTTCCAATACGGTCCACATTGTGGACACGTCTTGATGGTGTACCCTTTCCATCCACACAGGTGACAGAACACGAATCGGCGTGGTTCTGTGCAATTATGATGGGTGTGACCCGGTTGTTCACACTTCCAGCACGCATCTACTGGTCCCTTCCGGATAAGCCCTGGTACTCTGGTGGGGTTGTCACCATGTGAACTGTGATCGTGATTATACGGGCACTGGCTGGGATTTGCCGTTAACTCCGGACAGCATCTGCGCCTCTCCTTGGGTATCTCGTCGAGGTCATCCGGAACAATCGGAACAAAGGGCTGAACCATCGAGTGATGGACCACTACCTTGAGTGGATTCCATTCGTTTGACGAGCTGGCCGAACAGGAAGGGAGACAGCCCCCAGTCTCCGGCCCCAGTGGCTTCGTCAATGAACTCTCCGTATCGCCCTTGGGGGTCATCTCTTCCGTTGGGAGTGGGCACGCTCCGTTCGACAGCGTCAATCCGCCCGAGTTGATGGATCCCCTCTCCCCATTCTTCAATGAGTCCCTCATCGCCACTTCCGGGGTCTGACTCTTCGGGCTCTTCTCCTTCATCAAGTTGGGTGTGCTGGATGTGCTGGTCCCAGAACCCGTCCCAGTCATGCTGATGCAATTCTCTCTCTTCGCAGGAGATGTTCTCTGCGAGCAAATCGAGAGACGTTGGACCTCGCTGTCGCAGTCGTCGGGGACTGGGCTCGGGTACGTAGACGATCCGTTTTCTGGGTCTTCCCCTTCCTCTGGGGGCTCCAGTGTGCCGGCCTGTATGCCTGGCGTGCCTGAGTCTGCAACCACTGGAGGGACATCCCTATTATTCTTGGGTGAACAATACGACGGCCCCTCAAGCATCCACGCATTGGCATCACTGTCATCAACTGCCTCAGCGCTGGTTCCGGCCGTGTTCCCATCTCCAACATCCGTGGGTTGATCACCCTTCGTCCCCTCATCGCTCCTCTCCCAATTCTCTCCATTTTCCCCTTCTGTCTCTTTTCCGGGTTCCGGATCTAATTCGGGTTTTTCGTTTTCTCCGGGTACCTGAGGGAATACATCATCATTATTAGTACTGCACTCTAGTAAATCTTTAATGTGAATCCTGGGATATATCTTCCCCTTTTCGTCAACTAGGTCGTAGCATACTGGTGAATGAACACTTTTAATTTTATATGGTCCAATGAACTTGGGTGCTAATTTCGCCGTATAAAAATCGCCAGCTTGTGATAATTTATGATTTCTTCTCCACACTTCATCTCCGGGTCGAAAAGTTACTTCTCTTCTACCCTGATTGAAGTATGCGGCTTGTTTCATCTGAGCTAGACCCAATTGACGAAATACTAGATCATGCAAGTGTTCCAGTTTCTTCATACGTTCAGCCCATGCTGCCTCATCTCCAGGATTCAGTTTCGGTGGTTTTTCAACTTGCCTGAAATAATTATTAACCAATTCCGGGCTACGGGACATATTGAGGGAAGCAGGAGCATAACCAGTTGAAGATTGAACTGCTGTATTTAATGCAAACGTTAATTCGGGTAAATTGATATCCCAGTCTTTCTGGTCTTTCTTACAATAAATACCAAGAAGGGGTTTTAACGTTCTGTTAACGCGCTCTACGGGATTTGCCTGAGCAGTATACGGAGATGTTGTAATATGAGTAATATTATGAATCTTTAAATGGGTGCATAATATTTTCCCTAAGAAATTCTTCGCGTTATCAGTTAGTAAGAAAGGGTACCCAGCATTTTGATCTCAGGCTAAATTATCTCATCAAGAATATCTCGGTTATAATATCTCAAGCATTGATATCTCATGACCAGCTCATCTCCGACATTTATATCTCAGACATTTATATCTCCCACATTTATATCTCATGACTTGATTATTTCAGATGATAACATATCATTTCTTTTTTGGGAAATCCTGTGTTATCTGCTTTAATTATTGATTCCATTATTGATACCATTATTAAAGAGACATCTTCAACAGAATTGTGAAATAAAGATGTTTCTTGATGAATATGAGTTAGTGTGCATATAATACGATATATCGCATAGAAAAAATCAAGATTTCTCAAGAATTTCAAAATTTGAGATGAAATAGTCATTTTAGAATTTGCTACTGTGAAGGTTTAGCGGTGAGAGAGAAAGAGAGAGAGAGAGACTAAGAGACATCTTTAACAGAATTGTGAAATAAAGATGTTTCTTGATGAATATGCATATAATTCTTAATAAATAAACAAATAAATTTATCGATAAATTAATTTTTTATTAATAAATTTTTAAGAGAATCAAATTCTGAAAAAAATATGTAATGCCCAAACAGGATTTGAACCCATGACCCTCTGATTACATGTCAGGTGCTCTACCGCTGAGTTATTGCGAGTTACTATATTTACCATCGAATTTTTGATTCTCACATCATTTCTCCACCTCCCATCCACGAGGCAATGTCGCCATTGAACAAATAAAAATAATGGTATCAATATTGATCTCCAAACAATGGTATCTGATTCAATCAATGTCATGAAACACTGTGATGCTCTCTCAAAGGCCATTGATATGTTGCTTCAATTAATTTTCATATTCGATGTTTTATACTAATTCTGTTTTCTAATATATCATTTTCAATTACTCGTTGGAACAGATTATTTAATTTGGAATTAATTGAGATTTCTTAGCATGAGATATGTTTGATGAGATCATTTAGCTGAGATAAAATTGGCATGAGATACTTTTGTCATGAGATATTTTTGTATGAGATCTTTTTGTCTGAGATATTTTGGTTGAGATCATTTAGCCGAGATAAAATTGACATGAACCGTAAGAAAGTAGGGCTTCCCCAACGACAAAGTACCTGTACCCGAAACGCTTCCCAAATTACGGGAGTTTTCGCTGCTTTCAGTGCACAAGTTTCAACGTACTTGGTGAAAACATCTTGCATCACCAAAATATATTGATTTCCTTTCTTGGAGCGAGGAAATGGTCCCATTATATCAGCTGCTACGATCTTCCATGGATATTCTATTGATCTTTCCTGCATTAGTCCGGCTGATGGCTTCTGTGAGTACTTGAAGACTTGACACTTTGGACAACTCTTCACGAACTTCACCGTATCTGTGTACATTCCAGGCCAGTAATAATCCAAGTATAATCGATGGTACGTCTTTTCAATACCTAGATGTCCAGCTTGCGGGTCACCATGCAGTGTTTCCAGGATTTGAAACCGTATTTCAGGTGGTACGACCAATTTCCAAGCATTCAAATCAGGCATAAATGGGTCCAAATCAATGTCTGGTCGATGGTAGTACAGCCTGTCTTCCTCAACGTACCAATCTGGGTATTTATCCGGCTTTTCTTTGACATTCTTGATGCGTTGAAGGTACCACATGTCATCAGTAGCTGCTAAAGCTATTGAAATCTTAGTATCATCCTCATACATCCGGGATAATGCATCCGGAATAATATTTTCCGATCCTTTCTTGTATACAATTTCAATGTCTTGTGTCTGAAGTGCTATTGACCACCTGAGTAATCTCTGATTACCTTCCCGTAAGTTCCAGAGCCACTTGAGACTTGCATGATCCGTTACCAACCTGAATTTCATGCCTTCAATGTATTGCCTGAATTTCTTCAGGGCCCAGACTACCGCCAACAGTTCTTTTTCTGTTGTGGTATAATTCCTTTCAGCTGGTTGTAATACTCTTGAAGCAAATGCAATTGGTCTTTCTCCTTCGGGTGTTTCCTGAGTGATTTTAGCACCAATAGCAAAATCGCTAGCGTCTGTATGGATGGTAAACATTTCTCTGAAATTCGGCCTAACCAGCACGGGTGAATCAATGACTGCATTTCGCAGTTCTTCAAAAGCAGTCTGCTCTTCAGGTCCCCAAGTCCATTTTACGTCTTTCTTCAGCAACTTCAACAGGGTTACCTTGGTTTTAGCGATGTCCCCCAGAAATCTGGAATACCACCCTATCATTCCCAGAAATCTTCTGAGTGATGTCGGTGTTCTTGGTGGTGGATACTCCAGTATTGGTTTCAGTCTATCCGGGTCCACTGATAACCCCTTCTTGCTGATTTTGTAGCCCAAGAAAGGTGCTTCTTCACAGAGAATTTGACTTTTTCCTCTGTTCACTGTGAGCTTAGCTATCTCCAACCTGGCCAAGATCATTTTCAATATTTCCTTATGTAGCTCTAATGTTGGTGTGATGATAATAATATCATCCAGGTAGGCAAACACGTACGGGTATAATTCGGGTGTAATGACCATGTTCATCAGCTTCTGGAAAATACCAGGAGCATTGGACAACCCGAATGGCATCCTAATCCATTGATTTAGTCCTCTACCTGTAACCCAAAAAGCAGTTATTTCTCTACTTTCTTCTTCAAGAGCTACATGGAAATATGCCTTACTCAAATCCAATTTGGAAATAAAATACGCTTCACCAAGTCCATCCAACACGCGTTCAAGATGTTCAATATGGTATCCAATCTTCTTGACTTTTTGATTCACTGCCCGAAAGTCAATGCAAAATCTTGCTTCACCTTTATCATTTATGACTACTACGGGACAGCTTCTCCAGTCACTCATTGAGGGTTCAATGTACCCTGCCTTTGCCATATCATCAACATGCTCCTGCATGATGGCTAACATCTTGGGTGATGTCATCCGGACCGGTTGTCTGATTGGTGTTGTATCAATTAATTCAATTTTGTACGTTAACAGTGGAGTTACGGGAATTATTTCGGGTTCTTCAGGTATCCAGTTTTGCAACTCTTTTCTTTCTTCGTTCAGATCCAATTCAGGTGGAGAACTTGTTGTAATTTGGCTAACCCAGATTCTAAAAGGCTCTACCACAATTTTTGGGAATTGCAGCAGCCCTGATTCTTCACTGATGAATTTCTTTTCAGGTTTTCCGGGTAACGTATAGGCATCCTCTGCTGCATTTAATTTTACTTTCATCACTTTTAGAAAATCAATGCCCAGAATGCAATCTTCCTCCAATGGATCCACAATAAATACGGGAACTAGCTGTTTTATTCCGTCCCAATTGAATTCAAGTGCTGCTTGATCTCTGACAGCAATTGGTGCTCCATTTGCTGCATAAACTCTTCCAGAATAGTTAACTGTGAAGCCCAGCAATTGACTTCCCAACTTCGGGCTAATGCATGTGCAAGCAGCACCAGTATCCAGCAAAGCTCGTCTCAATTTTCCTCTCAATTCCATTGCAATATACCATCTTTTCGGTTGTCTTGAATTTGCAGTTAATTCTCGAAGTCTTTCGACAGTTATTGTATTTGGTGGCATGTGAACAGGTATTTCGGGTAGTTGTTCAATCCCGAAGAGCATCGTCTTCAAACTCGTGGGTTGAAGATATTCCCATTTCCCTCCTATCACCTGTAGAGTTAATCGATTTTGACTCTTGCCACCTGGAAAGTACGGGATAGCCGGTGGCATTATTGCTGATCCCGTGTTGAGTTTTCCGGGTAATCTTCAGGAAAAATACTGGAAACATATTGGATCAATCCCTCTTCTGCGGGTAAACTAAGATGCAGGCTTACTGCTTGTAATTTTTTGTATTTCTCGAGAAACTGCTGCTGGCTTCGTTTAATTACTTCATAATTCTTCGGCTGAGTGCATACTCTCCAGCCATGTCCAACTTTACCACAATTAAAACAAGGTTCTATGTACCTTGGGGGCAATCTTACTTGGTTTTGTGGATTTTGTTGCCGGATTTCTCCTTGTGTTGAAGTTGTGGGTGTTCCGGGTGACGTAATTGATGATCTAGGTACTGTCTCAGTTGGTGAAGATGTAGTAACACCAAGTGCTGTTGATGTTGTTGGGGTTGTCCAAGTCTTTTGTCCAGTATTGGACGAATTTGGGCCAACTGGTATGTACTGCCTATCCTGGACATGTTGAGGCACTTGAATTTGTGCTATTTGCAATTCCAAATCCTTCATCCTCTTCAACATCTCTTGATGTCCTCTTTCTGCTTGAGAATTTGGGAGAACTACTTCTTCGCCTTCTTCTTCCGGCGTGATTTCGTGAATTCGGGCTCTGTACCGGATAGTTCTATCAGTTGTTTTGTCACCCTCTCTTCGGGTACCTTGCTGGTGATCTACTCCATATCTGTCCACTATTGATAATGGTGGTGGATGATAAGTCCGGGAGTATTCCAAGTCTTCTTCCCTCATCTTCACTGCATCAATCAATTCTAGCACGGACGTGAATCTTTCTCGCCTTATTTCACTCCTTATTTCAGGATGGAGCTTGGAAAAGATGAACCTAATCTGCTGTTCTTCCGTATAGCCCAGTTCTCTCATCTTCGGGACAACATCAGAATAATATCTGATAATTCTTTCGTCCTTCGCTTGGGTACGGGTGTGTAGTTCTCTTTCCAGCTTGGCCCTCCAATCACTGGTGGAGTAGGCTCTCCTGAATGCAAAGAGAAACTCTCTATACGTATGGAGTTCGGTGCCAACCGCTTGGTACCACTCAAACGCATAGTGTTTCAAGGTGTTTGGGATGGTGGCCAAGATTTCTTCTTCTCCAACACCTTGGCTCTTGATGAATAATGCAATCTGCGTGAGATACTTCTCCGGGTCTTCTCCTATCCCACCCGAAAAAGTGATATCCGCCTTTTTCAGTGCATCTGCTGTTTTGGAGTATTTCCCCCGGAGATTCTCTGCTCCATGTTCGAAGGGATTGGTTCTAGACGTCATATCCAAATACTGCCAACTGTCTTGAATACCACTTGTCTTATTAGCTGTTGCTGATTGCTCTTTGCTTTTCCGGGGACCTTCTGGAGGTTTATCTGGATTATTCGGGTTGTTATTGGGTGGTGGACCATCACCACCA
Source organism: Aleiodes alternator (assembly GCA_963921955.1). Taxonomy (NCBI): domain Eukaryota; kingdom Metazoa; phylum Arthropoda; class Insecta; order Hymenoptera; family Braconidae; genus Aleiodes; species Aleiodes alternator. The sequence goes on along the minus strand of OY998098.1, from coordinate 316,224 downwards.
GGTCCAGGGCCTCCTCTTCCGGGTCCTCTTCCTCCATTACCACCACCTCCAGCTCCTCCAGGTCTTGGATCATCATCTCCATCATCATCTCCACCTTTACCAAGTCCAGCTGGTTGATTTGATACCTCCGTAAAGTTAGCACAATGAAGTGTTTTTTCGGGGACTTTTTTTAGCTCTGAATTATGTGCTATTTATGTGCTAATTATTTGTGGAATTCCTAAATTATTTGCTGTTTGGCTTCACCTGATTTGAAGCGGTTGAAGTTGTGGAAAAATGAATTTTTGTCATTTAACTGACAAGAATCAGAAATTGACGCCAAACATGATGGAATCATTATGTGCTCGATAAGAAAATATCATTCCATATTTTCTCAGAATTTACAGTGCCCACGGGAATTATTTATGTCGGCTTATACAGAATTGAAGTTATAAAAAGCTTCTTTTTTCGCTTTTTTCCGACAGCAATGGTTCAATGAGCTTGCAACTTACAGAAACATTATGTGCTCCATGAAAATAAATCATTCCATATTTTTTTCAAATTTTTGGTACGAAAATAAATTATTTATGGAGGGAAAAGTCATGAAAAGCTATATCCATTGATTCAATTGTTGACAATAGTCCACAAATGGAGCTTAAAATCGATGGGCATATTATGTGCCCAATGGAAGAAGATTATTTCATATTTTTTTAGAATTTTTGGCGCTTGAATAAATTATTTGGAGAGATAAAAGTTAAGAAAAGTTGAATTTTTGTTATTTTATTGATAAAATTCCATAAATGTCCTCAATGATGATGAAAACATTATGTGCTCAATGAAAAAAGATCATTTGATATTTTTTCAGAATTTGAAGTGTACAAGGGAATTATTTGTACAGGCTTGCACGAGTTTCAAGAAATAAAAAGCTCCACCTTTCGCATTTCCCAGACAGCAGCTATTGAATGAGCTTGCAACTTGCAAGAACATTATGTGCTCTATGAGAAATGATGATCTCAAATTTTTTTTGAATTTTCAGTTCTCAAATAAATTATTTGTGAACAGAAAAGTTAAGAAAAGTTGAATTTTTAGTATTTCACTGACAAAAATCAACAAATGACCTTGAAAATAATATAAACATTGTGTGCTCGATGAAAAACGATCACTCAATATTTTTTTAGAATCAGTAGTACATGAGGGTATTAGTTGCCTACAGCTTGTATGAAATTGAAGTAATAAAAATTTCCGTTTTTTGCATTTTCTCGACAGCAATCAATGAATGAGCTTGTAACTTACTTAAAAATTATGTGCGCCCTGAAAAAGACTCATTTCATATATTTTTTAATTTTTTGGGGTACAAATGAATTATTTGTGAAGGGAAAAATTATGAAAAGTTGAATTCTCGTTATTTTAGTGACAAAATCCAACAAATGTCCTTGAAAATAATGAAAACATTATGTGCTCGATAAAAACAAATCACTCAATATTTTTTCAGAATATGCAGTGTGAAAGGGAATTATTTATGTGGGCTCGTATGGAATTGAACTCATGATAAGTTCCCTTTTTGCTTCCGAATGGAAGCATTGTAAACGCGATTTTTTTCGATTTCGAGATTTCATCGGAATATGACTCAAAATGATCCAAAACGTCGAGAAATGACATTTTAAAAAAATGTCTGTATGTGTGTGTGTGTGTGCGTGTGTGTGTGTGTATGTGTGACAGATATCGGCTCATTGCTCAGCAACGGTAATACTTGGTGTGCCGAAAATTTAACAGTACTTTCCCTCCGCGTGCAAATTGCTGTCAGTGAAATTTCAGCGAAATCGGTTGAGTACTTTTCGAGAAAATTCAAATTTTCGAAAAATCGTTTTTTCGACTTTTCTCCACGAAAAATTGATTCACAGCCCCCACTCTCAGCGATGGAATAGATCTCATTTGAACTCACAATTTTCACTCGGGGTAAATTTTGCTCAGATTTTTCGTTTGCAGATAATTTCAATTCCAGTGTTTTTTATCCTGAATTTACTATACACGCTAGCTCAAAAACTATTCGAGTTAGAGACCTCAAATTCCGCCAGTTTGTGCATCTAATGAGTGAAAAGTTTGGTATTGAAATTGGGCAAAATCGCTCCCGTAGTTTCTGAGATATTGTCCAAAAACCATTTTATGAAAAGAGGTTATATCTCCAAAACTATCCCAGCGATTACATCCAAGTTCAGCTTAAAAGATTCATCTCAATGAGCCCCACAAATGGTGAGAATTTCAGATTTTTCAGAAGAAGTCTCTTGTAAGGATGTTCGATAAATTAGTTTTTTCAAAAATCACGGCTTTTCTTAGCTTTCTCCCTAGGAACACTACTATTTTTTATGTCACCATTTGAAAGTAGACAATTTTTTCTACAAGATAGGTACCTTTTCATTCTGACGACATTCAGAAAAAATAGAAATCCTATTTGGAACCCAAACCTCAATTTTTCAGATCTGTCGTAGGATCTTCCATTTATGATTGAAGAATTGTTTTTTTTTTGTGGTGAATATGAATAAATAAAGTTCACCAAAGATCGAACCATCATTGAATTTGTCCTTACAAGCGAATTTACTTCGTGCAAATGTCCACTTATGACAATTGTTGTGAAACCAAATTTCGTTACTGCATTTAGAATAATGAAAAATATAAATTGTAATCTCATGGATAATTTATATAAAAATTCCATTCGGAAGCATTTTGCCAATCGAATTGGCAAAATATTAAATGTCGCACAAGGAGTGGGGTTTGCGAATAACGCACAGGATATGACGCTTCTGCTTGTTTTGTATTTTCTCGACCGCAGTCATTGAATGAGCTTATAACTTCTATAAACATTATGTGCTCCCTGAAAAAGAATCATTTCATATTTTTTTTAATTGTTTGGTGTACAAATGAATTATTTGTGGAGAGAAAAGTTATGAAAAGTTGAATTCTCGTTATATTAGTGACAAAATCCAACAAATGTCCTTGAAAATAATGAAAACATTATGTGCTCAATAAAGAAAGATCACTCAATATTTTTTCAGAATATGCAGTGTACAAGGGAATTATTTATGTGGGCTCGTATGGAATCGAACTCATGAGAAGCTCCACTTTTTGTCATTTTCTTGGCAGCAGTCATTGAATGAGCTTGTAACTTGCATAAACATTATGTGCTCCCTGAAAAAGAATTATTTCATATTTTTCTTAATTTTTTGGGGTACAAATGAATTATTTATGAAGGGAAAAATTATGAAAAGTTGAATTCTCGTTATTTTAGTGACAAAATTCAACGAATGTCCTTGAAAATGATGAAAACATTCTGTGCTCGATAAAAACAAATCACTCAATATTTTTTCAGAATATACAGTGTACAAGGGAATTCTTTATGTGGGCTCGTATGGAATTGAACTCATGAGAAGCTCTACTTTTTGTCATTTTCTTGACAGCAGTCATTGAATGAGCTTGTAACTTACATAAACATTATGTGCTTCCTGAAAAAGAATTATTTCATATTTTTTTTAATTTTTTGGTGTACAAATGAATTATTTGTGGAGGGAAAAGTTATGAAAAGTTGAATTCTCGTTATTTTAGTGACAAAATCCAACAAATGTCCTTGAAAATTATAAAGACATTATGTGCTCGATAAAAAAAGATCACTCAATATTCTTTCAGAATATACAGTGTGCAAGGGAATTATTTATGTGGGCTCGTATGGCATTGAACTCATGAGAAGCTCCACTTTTGCATTTTCTTGACAGCAGTCATTGAATGAGCTTGTAACTTACATAAACATTATGTGCTTCCTGAAAAAGAATTATTTCATATTTTTTTTAATTTTTTGGTGTACAAATGAATTATTTGTGGAGGGAAAAGTTATGAAAAGTTGAATTCTCGTTATTTTAGTGACAAAATCCAACAAATGTCCTTGAAAATTATGAAGACATTATGTGCTCGATAAAAAAAGATCACTCAATATTCTTTCAGAATATACAGTGTGCAAGGGAATTATTTATGTGGGCTCGTATGGCATTGAACTCATGAGAAGCTCCACTTTTGCATTTTCTCGACCGCAGTCATTGAATGAGCTTGTAACTTGCATAAACATTATGTGCTTCCTGAAAAAGAATCATTTCATATTGTTTTCAATTGTTTGGTGTACAAATGAATTATTTGTGGGGAGAAAAATTATGAAAAGTTGAATTCTCGTTATTTTAGTGACAAAATCCAACAAATGTCCTTGAAAATAATGAAAACATTATGTGCTCGATAAAAACAAATCACTCAATATTTTTTCAGAATATGCAGTGTGAAAGGGAATTATTTATGTGGGCTCGTATGGAATTGAACTCATGAGAAGTTCCCTTTTTTGTATTTTCTCGACCGCAGTCATTGAATGAGCTTATAACTTCTATAAACATTATGTGCTCCCTGAAAAAGAATCATTTCATATTTTTTTTAATTGTTTGGTGTACAAATGAATTATTTGTGGAGAGAAAAGTTATGAAAAGTTGAATTCTCGTTATATTAGTGACAAAATCCAACAAATGTCCTTGAAAATAATGAAAACATTATGTGCTCAATAAAGAAAGATCACTCAATATTTTTTCAGAATATGCAGTGTACAAGGGAATTATTTATGTGGGCTCGTATGGAATCGAACTCATGAGAAGCTCCACTTTTTGTCATTTTCTTGGCAGCAGTCATTGAATGAGCTTGTAACTTGCATAAACATTATGTGCTGCCTGAAAAAGAATTATTTCATATTTTTTTTAATTTTTTGGTGTACAAATGAATTATTTGTGTAGGGAAATGTTATGAAAAGTCGAATTCTCGTTATTTTAGTGACAAAATCCAACAAATGTCCTTGAAAATTATGAAAACATTATGTGCTCGATAAAAAAAGATCACTCAATATTTTTTCAGAAAATACAGTGTGCAAGGGAATTATTTATGTGGGCTCGTATGGAATTGAACTCCTGAGAAGCTTCACTTTCTGCATTTTCTCGACCGCAGTCATTGAATGAGCTTGTAACTTGCATAAACATTATGTGCTCCCTGAAAAAGAATTATTTCATATTTTTCTTAATTTTTTGGGGTACAAATGAATTATTTATGAAGGGAAAAATTATGAAAAGTTGAATTCTCGTTATTTTAGTGACAAAATCCAACAAATGTCCTTGAAAATTATGAAGACATTATGTGCTCGATAAAAAAAGATCACTCAATATTCTTTCAGAATATACAGTGTGCAAGGGAATTATTTATGTGGGCTCGTATGGCATTGAGCTCATGAGAAGCTCCACTTTTGCATTTTCTCGACCGCAGTCATTGAATGAGCTTGTAACTTACATAAACATTATGTGCTCCCTGAAAAAGAATCATTTCATATTTTTTTTAATTGTTTGGTGTACAAATGAATTATTTGTGAATAGAAAAGTTATGAAAAGTTGAATTCTCGTTGTTTTAGTGACAAAATCCAACAAATCACGTAGAAAAATTCTGATGGCGGCCGCCATGGCGGCTGCCATGACGATCGCCATGGTGCCGGCCATGGCGCCAGCCATGGCGGCCGCCATAACAAATTTGCCGCTTTCCATGGAGGTCTTCGCCATGGCATTTTTTTCCATGGCGATTCTCTCCATGGTGTTTCTTTCGATAGCTTTCCTTCCTATGGCGTTATTTTCCCATGGCGTTTTCTGCCATGGCGTTTTTTTCCATGGCGATTTTTTCCATGGCGATCCTTTCCATGCCGATGCTTTCCATTCCGATTCTTTCCATGGGGTTGTTTGCCATGGCGATTCTCTCCATGGTATTTTTTTCGATAGCTTTCGTTTCTATGGCGTTCGTTTCCCATGGCGTTTCCTGCCATGGCGATCCTTTCCATGCCGATTTTTTCCATTGCGATTCTTTCCATTGCGATTCTTTCCATGGCGATTCATTCCATGGCGGTTTTTTCTAAGGCGATTCTTTCCATGGCGTTCTTTTTCCCATAGCGTTTCTTTTCCATGGTGATTCTTTCCATGGCGATTCTTTCCATGGCGATTTTTTCCATGGCGATCTCTTTCATTGCATTCTTTTCCATTGCATTTTCTCCATCACGGAATTTGTCAATGCGAAATTTGCCATGGACAAATTTGCTATAACCATAAATTTAATGGTGGATATTTGTGTGATGTTTGAATTTCACAATCATAGAATTTTCAGATTATCAAAAAATCCTTAAATTATAATGTCATTAATACTCAGAGTATTAGTGCAGATTTTTCCATAGAGATACTTCTGTGGAAAAATGTCTTCATGAAATCGAATTTGATAAAGAGGTTCTTCATAAAATTATTTCTTATAAAGTTTTTTTTTCATATGAAGGCATTTTATGAAGATATTTTCTATGAAATATATACATATCGTTACCCTAATGACAGAGTAACGCTTTCTATAAGGATTTTACAGCACTGACATGACTCTGTTATTAAGGGGACGATAGAATATTTTTCATCATATCATTTCTTTACATTTTCAATTGTTTAGCTGATGAATCTTTGATGATTCGAATTGAATCATTCTGAAATACTTTGGTATTCAATTTCGGAGACTCAAAGTCCGCTAGACTGTCTTCGTTACTTGGTAATGCTAATCTGTAGTTTCTAGCAGTTTTTTATCATCATCTCCACTTTTTTCTTTTGTTATTTTCAAGTGCAGTCTACTCGCACTTCTCGTCGATTTATCCAACTCTAATGACATCTTTTCATATCAATCAATAATAATTTGTTCGATTCAATTGGTCGAGTGAACTTCAGGGTTTTGAATCTCTTCATCCTCTTGCTTCTTCTTGTAATCAAGAATAGCCGAACTTCAAAATGTATCTTGCATCAGTAATTTTTTGAATTTCCCCTCTTCACTTAGTAAAATCGACTTGGTCCAATGCTCCTTTTTTTTCTATTTTATCCAGCTTTACTGGATAGCTGGCAAAGAATACCAAAAATATTGACGACCCCAACAACAAAATGAATGTAAAATCCCTCTATCTCGCTTAGTTTCTGAGATATTTCCAACCACAATAAAAAGAAAAAATCAATTCGGTCAATTTCACTTTTTTACTGGATTTTTTTTTCAATTCCTCGGAAACTAAGCGAGATAGAGCAATTTTAGCTGAATCCTTTTGCTTCCAAATGGAAGCATTGTAAACGCGATTTTTTTCGATTTCGAGATTTCATCGGAATATGACTCAGAATGATCCAAAACGTCGAGAAATGACATTTTTAAAAAATGTCTGTATGTGTGTGTGTGTGTGTGTGTATGTGTGACAGATATCGGCTCATTGCTCAGCAACGGTAATACTTGGTGAGCCGAAACTTTAACAGTACTTTCCCTCCCTGTGCAAATTGCTGTCAGTGAAATTTCAGCGAAATCGGTTGAGTACTTTTCGAGAAAATTCAAATTTTCGAAAAATCGTTTTTTCGACTTTTCTCCGCGAAAAATTGATTCACAGCCCCCACTCTCAGCGATGAAATAGATCTCATTTGAACTCATAATTTTCACTCGGGGTAAATTTTGCTCAGATTTTTCGTTTGCAGATAATTTCATTACAGTGTTTTTTATCCTGAATTTACTATACACGCTAGCTCAAAAACTATTCGAGTTAGAGACTTCAAATTTCGCCAGTTTGTGCATCTAATGAGTGAAAAGTTTGGTATTGAAATTGGGCAAAATCGCTCCAGTAGTTTCTGAGATATTGTCCAAAAACCATTTTATGAAAAGAGGTTATATCTCCAAAACTATCCAAGCGATTACATTCAAGTTCAGCTTAAAAGATTCATCTCAATGAGCCCTACAAATGGTGAGAATTTCAGATTTTTCAGAAGAAGTCTCTTGTAAGGATGTTCGATAAATTAGTTTTTTCAAAAATCACGGTTTTTCTTAGCTTTCTCCCTAGGAACACTACTATTTTTTATTTCACCATTCGAAAGTAGACAATTTTTTCTACAAGATAGGTACCTTTTCATTTTGACGACATGCAGAAAAAATAGAAATCCTATTTGGAACCCGAACTTCAATTTTTCAGATCGGTCGTAGGATCTTCCATTTATGATTGAAAAATTGTTTTTTTTTTGTGGTAAACATGAATAAATAAAGTTCACCAAAGATCGAACCATCATTAAATTTGTCCTTACAAGCGAATTTACTTCGTGCAAATGTCCACTTATAACAATTGTTGTGAAACCAAATTTCATTACTGCATTCAGAATAATGAAAAATATAAATTGTAATCTTATGGATAATTTATATAAAAACTCCATTCGGAAGCATTTTGCCAATCGAATTGGCAAAATATTAAATGTCGCACAAGGAGTGGGGCTTGCGAATAACGCACAGGATATAACGCTTCTGCTCGTTTTATAGGAAATTTCAAGAGCTATAAAACAACATGAGTATGACATAACTCTATCTGGCTTTGTTTTCAAGATATTCTTACAAACAATTGAGAGAAAAAATCGATTCATTCAATTTTACTTTTTCACTTCATTCATATTTTTATGAATATCTTGGCAATGAAGCGCGATAGAGCAATTGTGCCCCGATCCTGTTTTGTAGAGAATTTCAAGAGCTATGAAACAAGATGGGAATGAAATGACTCTATCTCGTTTAGTTTCCGAGATATTTTTAAAAACAATTAAAAAAAAGAATGGATTCATCCAATTTTACTTTTCCACTGGATTCATTTAATTATGAATATCTTGGAAACTAAGTGAGATAGAATAATTTTGCTTGAATCCTTCTCTATTTATAGAGAATTTCGAGAGCTGAAAAAAGTTGTGAGTAGAATCACTCTATCTTGCTGGGTTTTCGAAATATTTCCAAAAACAACTAAAAGAAGAAATAAATTTATCCAATTTCACTTTATCACTGGATTGATGTGTCTTAGAATATCTTGGAAACTAAGCGAGATAAAGCGACTTCGCGTGGAGCCTTTTTTATGGACAATTTCAGAAGGTACAAGACAAGAGAAGGGTAACATTGCTCTATCTCGCTTAGTTCTCCAGATATTTTCAGAAACAATTGAAAGAAAAATTCGATTGATGAAAATTTCACTTTTTCATTGGATTTTTTTTTTTTTCAATGTCTCGGAAACTAAACGAGATAGAGTAATTTTGCCCTCATGCTGTTTTGTAGAAAATTTCGAAGGCTGCAAAAGAGTATGTGAGTAAAATCACCCTATCTCGCTTAGTTTTCGAGATATCTTCGAAAATAATTGATTAAAAAGTCGATTTGTTCAATTTGACTGTTTCACTGGATTTTTCCTTTTGAATATCTTGAAAAATAAGCGAAATACAGCAATTTTGCTTAGATCCTTTTTGTAGTAAATTTTAAGAGCTGAAAAAAAGAATTAAGACCGAATCGCTCTATCTCGCTTAGTTTCCGAAATATTCTCAATAATGATTAATAGAAAAAATTGATTTATCCAATTTTACTTTTTCACTGAATTCACTTATTCATGGATATCTTGGAAAATAAGTGAGATAGAGGTATTTCGCTTGAATCCTTTTTTGTTTATAAAAAAATTTCAAGAGCTACAAAACGAGTTGGAAGTAAAATCGCTCCATCTTCCTCAGTTTTCGAAATATTCCCAAAAACAGTTGAAAGAAAAAGTAGATTTATTCAATTTCATTTTATCACTGGATTTATTTTTCTTTGAATATCTTGGAAACTAAGCAAGACAGAGCAATTTTGCCCTTGCGCTGTTTTGTGGAGAATTTTGAAGGCTACAAAAGAGTATTGTTTAAAACTTAACCAAATTCTCAATGGTCACCTGACCGAGGGAAAGGGGGTCAGTGACACCTTGGCCCTCGGCTAGGAGACGAAATCTTCCCTCTCCAACACTCACTTGCGTTTGAACGTTCAATCTAGACGCATCAACTAATTTTTCATCGTGAAAACTCTATAATTATATCAAGTGTTAATATTCTCTATATTCTCGAAGTTTGGTCTCAAGTGTAGTTAAAATTCAACTAGTTTGTTCAACTATTGTGTAATCGTCAACAATCCGTCTATTTATTCAACTTTCATATTATCTATCGACGAGCAGGCTTTTTTCCAAATAAAACGGTTTTGCCTTGCGGCTCAGTGTAATTCAACTATTACTTCTTTTCACTACCATTAATCGCCTCCTGTCATCCACCCTAGAAATCCTCGAATAAAATCAACACGCTCAAAACATTGGTCCTTCGAGTAGCCGGATCAGCAGGACAGTAAAAAGTGCATTTTGTGTGGTGAAAAAAAGGACGCATCGTGGGGAACGAATTTCGGGGTTCACACGAGCATTTCAACAGATAGATATTGTGATGTCATCAACTACAGAAATCCAACGAGAAAAGTATTAGTGTGAGTGAGCTATTGTGTCCATCGCGAGCGATTTCCAACGTGTTTACATTTTGGCGTAAACACATCTCAAACGGAACGGCTCACACTCAACAAAAGAAAAAGCAAGAGAGAGAGGCCACCAACGATCGATAAACAGAGAAGAAAAATACTCTGATTTATCTCTCTATTCGAATTAAAATTTAATTCACGTGTCAAATTAAATATATCGGAACGATTAAATAAAACCGAGTGGACACACAACAATTACTTTCCACTGAAGACTCTTCGCCTGTGGGACTCAACGATGATCTCCAATAACATGGACATCTACGGGTATGAGCAGGGATCCAGTGGACTTTAAGGAATTTACGCCTCCTTCAAGGTCAACTGGAAACCGAACACTAGAAGCTCAATCAGATCATCGACGACAATCACACGAAGAGATCATCAACGAATCATCTCTTGGAGCAGCATCTAGATCAACGAGATCAACGAGTCAACCCCCAGACAAGGAGGAGTAATCTGATGAGTCAAGTCCATATATTTTTTATATCTTGCTCACACAAATTACTTCCTCAAAGACTCGTTTTCTTTATAGAGACAGCAATGTCACTCAACAAGTCTTCATCATCATCCGAGAAGACACCCAACGAGATATGCTTCAAGAGCAACGACACCCAACATACGTTAGTGCATGAAGAGCATGCACATTCAACTGGTCCAGCATCTACATCATCTACAACGGAAGATGCTGCACGATTTCCAAGATGGATCAACTACCAGCAGATGAGAATAGAGAATAGAGTGAGTGAATCAACAATCTCGATTTATTCTCCACTCATCGTTCATCAGCAGGAGTCCAGCTGACCGTGAGGAATTTACGCCTCCTTCAAGGTCAACTGAACGCCTCCTTCGACTCAACGGAAATCCAACAAATCAGAAGACACGAGAGAAATTGGTGCCAGTCACTTCTCATCAACTGCTCCATTCAGAAGCCACAACTAAGCGCCCAAACACTCAAGAGACACTCAACTGGACTGCCATCATTCTCGTGTGAGTGTACAACAATCGGCTCATCAGATCTTCAACTAACCGATGGAAGAAAAGCTCCAACCTGGTTCTGAAAAACATCAACGAGAGAGACATCAACAAAAAAGCTGACAACTACGGGCGAATCATCAAGAATGAAGTTGTTCAGCAATTCTCAAGGAAGTTAGCTAACGAACAATTTTGGATCAATTTAATCCAGTCTTCAACAAGGGTTGTTTAGGAGCGACATCTTTAACTGCAGTAAAGAAGTCGTTCAAGGAGCAACTCAGGACTCCAACTAGAGTACAGAACCAGGAACAACAATCAATGGCAATCAATGATCAGAGCTATCAACAAGGTAATGCTCATCTCTAGAACCCACAACAAGGCTGTCACACGGGTGGCTTCCCGTGACAGAAATCATCAATTAAACCACATGGTCCAGGGAGCATCTACATATCTATAGAATCATCAAGAAGAGGATCAACAGAAAATCAACAAGAGAAGATTCAGCAGCCTTCCACTGCTGAATGGGGGGAGGATGTTTAAAACGTAACCAAATTCTCAATGGTCACCTGACCGAGGGAGAGGGGGTCAGTGACACCTTGGCCCTCGACTAGAAGACGAAATCTTCCCTCTCCAACACTCACTTGCGTTTGAACGTTCAATCTAGACGCATCAATTGATTTTTCATCGTGAAAACTCTATAATTATATCAAGTGTTAATATTCTCTATATTCTCAAAGTTTGGTCTCAAGTGTAGTTAAAATTTAACTAGTTTGTTCAACTATTGTGTACCGTTTTATTTGGAAAAAAGCCTGCTCGTCGATAGATAATATAAAAGTTGAATAAATAGACGAATTGTTGACGACAACAATTCGTCTATTTATTCAACTTTTATATTATCTATCGACGAGCAGGCTTTTTTCCAAATAAAACGGTTTTGCCTTGCGGCTCAGTGTAATTCAACTATTACTTCTTTTCACTACCATTAATCGCCTCCTGCCATCCACCCTAGAAATCCACGAATAAAATCAACACGCTCAAAACATTAGTATAGACGTAAAATCACTCTGTCTCGCTTAATTCCCGAGATATTCTCGGAAATAATTGATTGAAAAAATTGATTCGTTCCATTTGACTTCTTCACTGGATTTTTTTTTAATATCTCGAAAACTGACAAGGAAACGTTTTCAGGTGTCCCCCTCCGATTTTGATGAAACTTCGGTATGTTATAGAGGGTCAAAATCTATGACATACGTATTTTTTTTTATCGGCCCAAACGCAGTTTGAAGGGGTGAAACACCCCTCCAAAGTTGACCACCTCCCAAGATGATTTTTCTGTTTTGCATACAAGGAGGGGATTTTGATAACTAATAATGATAGTAATAAATACCTTGTCAAAAGTGATGAAAAACACACTTCGAATATTCCCAAGAACTCTTTATTTAAGGGGCTAACTTGTATATACAAAGTTCATTTTTTACATTAGAAACAAGATGTTCATCGGAGCTCAATGAATCCAACAGCACTGTGAAGAGCATGCAAAAATACAGAATACGTGTTTTTGATTTTTTCCCAAAAACTGAATTCTTATCGACTTTTTTTCCAATTTTGCGGATTACGTCTAGTATTTAGCCATGAATCATTGAATAACATTGTTTGAGGCTCGCATCCATTCTGGCATCGCTCTCTTATCATTCTACTGTTTTATCATTTTTTTTCAAGAAATGTAAACATTTTTCATTTCAAGCAGACTATCAACTACTCGAAAATTCGATGTGTGTCATATGTAAACACGTCATATCTCTAATCTCTACTTGAATTAATTCTATGGCACATATTTTTTTTAACGATTACGCGTGTTATGTCCAGATTTTTCGGCGTCAGACGAAAAGTGCAATATCTGGCATAAAGCTGAAATTATAATTATTTTATTATAGTAGACGCTTTCTGTTTTTATTATTCCCGCTAAGTTAATTTATCGACAAGATTTCTAAGATCCGATTTTGTACCCAACAGGATCATTAACTTTCTCCCATATCGTGAACCCCGGATTGTCTTGAATGGAATTCGGGTTATATAAATTATTTTTAACTCACTTTTCTTGTAAAGATGTGCACTTTATTATTATAATCCAATTTCGTTCTAATATACACTATTATTTAAATGTTTTGTCCAATCACTTAATAATTACTTTTGGGTCTCTTGTCTATTATTTCTTAAAAAAAAAAAAAAAAATCACTTATTTGATCTTGTATTTGTCTGAATTTGATTGTTATTGAATTTGTTTCTAATTTTTGTTTTATTTAATGAATTATTTTTATGAGTCCTGTAATTTCTATGGAATTAAATTTTTCACCACACTTCACGTTAGTCCTTTCTAAATGTATGTCCAATTTATTTTTATTTGTTTTTACGGATAATCAGAGATCCCATTAACTATTTATCAATAATTCCCTACTTTTATTCAGGAATTATCCCACTAAACAATGTCTCTACACAAGAACTAATTGTTTCGGTATTGAATAATTAATTTCGCCAAACACCAATAGATTGAACCACGTAGGCGCGAAGGGATTATTTTTTTTTAATATCCACCAAATCACCGCTCAGATCGTAATGACTTTTTGGGTTTCCCTTTTCTTGAGGAAAACTCGGTTCCTTAATGGAAGGGGAAATCACGCCACCTCAAAATTGCAACGAAAGAAGTTCATTGCCCTTTTTTTAGTGGCATGACCCCTGCTTCGCGCATACGTGCCTCAATCAGTCCGATTGCAACCGATGCAGAAATTCCTGCGTAGAATTTCTCAACATCTGATGGCAATCAAATTTTTGCTTGAATATTTTAAACTATTTTGTGAAATTTTGAAACGATCCAAATTTCTGGACATTACACGCGTATCATTCGGATATTTTGGATATGAAAAGTCGTGAGACCGTTCAGTGCTTCTTAATACGTTAATAACAGAACTTCGAGCAGTTATTGAATTTCTTCTCGCGTTTACAATGAAATCGAATCCAATAAACGTTATTAAACTTCTGTGGGCAGCATTTGAAGTAATGAATATACCGGAGTCCCCATTAACAGATGATGAACGTGAAATAGCATCGAACTTCCAAAACATTTTATTACAAAGCATGACAGAATATAATAGTGTGGAAATGATTGAGGAAAATTCTCTTGACTTTGGAGAGCCCTACAAAAAATTTGAAACGTTCGCAGTGGAAGATGCAGATTTTCAGGTGCATTCCGAAGGACCTGAAGATAGCTGTTCAGAAGATGACGAACCTTTAAGTTTCGATTATAAAAGAAGAGCTGTTGAATATTGGAGAAGTGCAAAGACGAAAAAAAATCGCTCAATTGATACGGTTCGGCATAGATATAAAAGAGTCAAATCAGTACGACAATTGCGTCGTTGGGCACACCAGTTCAACCAGGGAGGGACATATATGGAAAAATTGGCTCGCATATCAGAGTATACATTGCAGAATATGAAAAATGCCATTGAGGCAGGCTTGATTGTTCATGATACGGATCTGCGAAGATGGGCTTTACAGGCCCAAGGACTTATCGGCCATAAGGATTTTCGATTTAAAGCATCGCCATCGTGGTTACTTCACTTTAAGAAGATTCATCGCATTACTAGCAGAAAAATCAATAAATTCGTCAAGCGAAAATCAGTGGAAAATAGTGAATATTTACACAAGAGTGCTGAAGAATTTTTGGAAAGAGTTGAACCTTATATTTCCGAATATGGATTACAAAATATATATAATTCTGATCAGAGTGGTTTCCAAATAGAGATTCATTCTGGACGAACGTTAACGGAAGAAGGAACTAAACAAGTATCGTGCATAGTACAATCAGTAACTTCAACAACGCACAGTTATACTATACAGCCTACAATTTCAGCGGACGGACAATTATTATCTCCTTTATTTATTGTTTTAAAGGAACCATCCGGAACGTTCGGACCTATAGTTGAACAAAATTTATTCAGACCGCCAAATGTTTTCATCACAGCTTCCAAATCAGGAAAACTTACTTCAGGTACAATAATTCTTGTTTCGCGATGCATATATTCAAAACGGTATTAATCACAATGATTCATTACAGAGCATTTCAAGATGTGGTTAGAAGAAGTGTTTATCCCAAAAGTGGGACCGAAGAGTCTACTTCTAATTGATTCTTGGAGTGGGCATTGTTCTAGAGTTGTGCAGGAGACCACACCCCCAGACAAAAAGTTGACGACGTTATTGATACCGAAAGGAACCACTGGAAAAATTCAACCTCTCGATGTTTTCGGCTTCCGTATATGGAAAAATTATGTTCGTCATTTTTCAGACACCGTAGTTCTTCTTGATTATGATTTAAATTCACATTTAAGGAATAATATAATAAAATTGCAGTCTTTAGTTCACAACCAACTGTCATCTCCGCGATATCATAATTTATTTCGTTATGCGTGGCATAAAAGCGGGTTCATTGCAAAGAAACCTGATGAATTTGATAACCCCGTCGATTTTGTATTTGGACAGTCATCTCATCCGCACTGTGAAATCGAAGGTTGTACGAATGTCGCAGTAATCAGATGTTCTTGGTGTAAAAAATCACTTTGCCTACAGCATTTTTTTGATTAATATCATTATTGTACCGACTATCATCTATAAAGCAATGTATAGATAAACTTGGAACTTGTTTTTGTTTAAAGGGTGTGGCCACGGTAGAGAGGAAGTAGAATCATAAGCATATTCAACAATTTTGTATTATATAAAAACGTAATTTATGTACAAAACTATTTACAAGTGTATTTAGTGTATGAATCAAAGTAACAAAAATAATTTTCTTTATTCATTTTTGCGGTCTGAATAAATGTTGTTCAACTATAGGTCCGAACGTTCCGGATGGTTCTTTTAAAACAATAAATAACGGAGATAATAATTGTCCGTCCGCTGAAATTGTAGGCTGTATAGTATAACTGTGCGTTGTTGAAGTTACTGATTGTACTATGCACGATACTTGTTTAGTTCCTTCTTCCGTTAACGTTCGTCCAGAATGAATCTCTATTTGGAAACCACTCTGATCAGAATTATATATATTTTGTAATCCATATTCGGAAATATAAGGTTCAACTCTTTCCAAAAATTCTTCAGCACTCTTGTGTAAATATTCACTATTTTCCACTGATTTTCGCGTGACAAATTTATTGATTTTTCTGCTAGTAATGCGATGAATCTTCTTAAAGTGAAGTAACCACGATGGCCGATAAGTCCTTGGGCCTGTAAAGCCCATCTTCGCAGATCCGTATCATGAACAATCAAGCCTGCCTCAATGGCATTTTTCATATTCTGCAATGTATACTCTGATATGCGAGCCAATTTTTCCATGTATGTCCCTCCCTGGTTGAATTGGTGTGCCCAACGACGCAATTGTCGTACTGATTTGACTCTTTCATATCTATGCCGAACCGTATCAATTGAGCGATTTTTTTTCGTCTTTGCACTTCTCCAATATTCAACAGCTCTTCTTTTATAATCGAAACTTAAAGGTTCGTCATCTTCTGAACAGCTATCTTCAGGTCCTTCAGAATGCACCTGAAAATCTGCATCTTCCACTGCGAACGTTTCAAAATTTTTGTAGGGCTCTTCAAAGTCAAGAGAATTTTCCTCAATCATTTCCACACTATTATATTCTGTCATGCTTTGTAATAAAATGTTTTGGAAGTTCGATGCTATTTCACGTTCATCATCTGTTAATGGGGACTCCGGTATATTCATTACTTCAAATGCTGCCCACAGAAGTTTAATAACGTTTATTGGATTCGATTTCATTGTAAACGCGAGAAGAAATTCAATAACTGCTCGAAGTTCTGTTATTAACGTATTAAGAAGCACTGAACGGTCTCACGACTTTTCATATCCAAAATATCCGAATGATACGCGTATTCGTTAAAAAAAAATATGTGCCATAGAATTAATTCAAGTAGAGATTAGAGATATGACGTGTTTACATATGACACACATCGAATTTTCGAGTAGTTGATAGTCTGCTTGAAATGAAAAATGTTTACATTTCTTGAATAAAAATGATAAAACAGTAGAATGATAAGAGAGCGATGCCAGAATGGATGCGAGCCTCAAACAATGTTATTCAATGATTCATGGCTAAATACTAGACGTAATCCGCAAAATTGGAAAAAAAGTCGATAAGAATTCAGTTTTTGGGAAAAAATCAAAAACACGTATTCTGTATTTTTGCATGCTCTTCACAGTGCTGTTGGATTCATTGAGCTCTGATGAACATCTTGTTTCTAATGTAAAAAATGAACTTTGTATATACAAGTTAGCCCCTTAAATAAAGAGTTCTTGGAAATATTCGAAGTGTGTTTTTCATCACTTTTGACAAGGTATTTATTACTATCATTATTAGTTATCAAAATCCCCTCCTTGTATGCAAAACAGAAAAATCATCTTGGGAGGTGGTCAACTTTGGAGGGGTGTTTCACCCCTTCAAACTGCGTTTGGGCCGATAAAAAAAAATACGTATGTCATAGATTTTGACCCTCTATAACATACCGAAGTTTCATCAAAATCGGAGGGGGACACCTGAAAACGTTTCCTTGTGAGTGAGATAGAGTGATTTTGCCGTTATACTTCTGTGTGTAAAATTCCAAGATTTACAAAAAAATGCCTTATCTCACCTAGTTTCCGGAATATTTTCGAAAAACAATTAATAAAAATTGAAACAAACCCGACACGATTTTCCTCCAGCCGCACACGAGAACAATGCAGTTGGCGAGGTTAAGCAGTTGACGCATGCGCACTGTGCTCGAGTACGCAGTATTATCGAACTAGCCAAAGAGGTCACCTGCGAAGTCTATCCGAAGCTGAAATTTACATGTTGTAGCATAGGAGCCGAATATTTCCGAGGTTACTCCATTGGCCAGTACGACTTCACGCATGCGTCAACTGCTTAACCGACTGTTTTGTTCTTGTGTGTATAGCCGGAGAAAAATCGTGTCGGGTTTGTTTTAATTTTTATCAATTGTTTTTCGAGAATATTCCGGAAACTACGTGAGATAAGGCATTCTGTAAATCTTGGAATTTTCCACACAGAAGTATCACGGCAAAATCACTCTATCCCACTCAGTTTTCGAGATATTTAAAAAAAAATCCAGTGAAGAAGTCAAATGGAACGAATCGATTTTTCCAATCAATTATTTCCGAGAATATCTCGGGAATTAAGCGAGATTAAGTGATTTTACATCGATATTCTTTTGTAGCCTTCGAAATTCTCCACAAAACAGCGCAAGGGCAAAATTGCTCTATCTTGCTCAGTTTCCAAGATATTCAAAGAAAAATAAATCCAGTGATAAAATGAAATTGAATAAATCTACTTTTTCTTTCAATTGTTTTTGGGAATATTTCGAAAACTAAGGAAAATGGAGCGATTTTACTTCCGAATCGTTTTGTAGCTCTTGAAATTTTCCTATAAACAATAAAGGATCCAAGCGAAATACCTTTATCTCACTTATTTTCCAAGATATCCATGAATAAGTGAATCCAATGAAAAAATAAAATTGGATAAATCAATTTTTTCTATTAATCATTATTGAGAATATTTCGGAAACTAAGCGAGATAGAACGATTTTGTCCGAATTCTTTTTTTGAGCTCTTAAAATTTACTACAAAAAGGATTCAAGCGAAATTGCTGTATCTCGCTTATTTTTCAAGATATTCAAAAGGAAAAATCCAGTGAAACAGTCAAATTGAACAAATCGACTTTTTTAATCAATTATTTTCGAAAATATCTCGAAAACTAAGCGAGATAGAGTAATTTTACTCTGGACTCGTTTTGCAGCTCGTGACATTCTCCATGAAGAAGGTCCGGAGTAAAATTGCTCTATCTCCCTTAGTTCCCAAGATATTCATGAAAGAATGAATCCAGTGAAACAGTAAAATTGGATGAATCGATTTTTTCTTTCAATTGCTTTCGAAAATATCTCGAAAACTAAGCGATTTTACTGTTTTCTTGTTTTGAAGCTGTTACGTCCCTCGCAGTGCCACACGCATGCACTAATCCTTAAAAAATACCAAGTTATCGACTGTCGGGCGCTATTTACTTGTAGTATAGTCTAGATAGTAATTTTACTCAAATTTTAGAAATGTTCTCAGGCGATACGAGAACCTTAACAAATAAGAGGAAATAACAAATAATTCTTGTATCTGGACCCCACATTTTTTTCCAAAGATGAGTCACTAAAATACAATAATCTAGTTTCAACATCCGCGCGTACATTTTTTGAATGATATTTTTGAGTACAAATTCGAACGAGATAGGACAGGCCTAAATAAAGAAGAGATAAATAAACCGAACTCTGGAAAAATCCAAACGAATTTCAAAATTCAAAAAACAAACTTTGTCCTTTCGAGGAGGGTCCACGCTGGCCCAGGGGCCAGGCGTGTCCCCTTGAACCTTTTCCCACTTTTCCCTCTTTGACCAATCCCATTTTCCTTTGTTTCAAATTCACGCCCACACGAGTTTTCTTAATTCGAAAAACACAGAAACAAAATTAGAAACTACGGAATCGTTCAAGAGTAAAAAACTCAAATTCAGTGAAACCAGTTCAACGAAAAACCTCAAACAGTTCAAAGTCCTCAATTCAAACAAATTCATTAAATTAAATTCAAGTTAATTCGTTCACTGAAACATAAGTAAAAATTCTAAAGACTTTTCAAAAATCAGAGTTCGGAATAAAAGTTCAAAAATCTAAATTTAAAGAACTCAATTGATAAAGCCAAATTGTGAAGATCAGTGTATTTAGTTAATAGTTAAGTGTTAAATAAAACTGTGAAATCAAATAAGCATTTCGTCTGCACATTTATTTCAGCCACGTTTAGTGGTTGTTGACGGAACCTACAAAATTTTCAAAAACTATATTGTAGTTAAGGCTTCCAGTGGAAACGGGACTTCAGTCTGGGCAATTCAACGGGATCTGAATTACCAAGGGTAATACGCAGGGACAGCCAGGACGTAACAAAGCTCTTGAAATTCTCCATAAGAAAAGCTCCAGGCAAAATCGCTATATCTCGCTTAGTTTCCAAAATATTCATAAATAAATGAATTAAAAAGTAAAATTGGTTGAATCAATTTCTCCTGTCAATTGTTTTTGAGAATATCTCAAACTAAGCGAGATGAATAGCTCTATCCCGCTTAATTTCCAAGACATTCATAAAAAAATGAATGAAGCGAAAAAGTGAAACTGAATAAATCGTTTTTTTTCTCAATTGCTTCTGAGAATATCTTGAAAATAAAGCGAGATAAAGTGATGTGATGCCCATTTTTTTTTACGGCTCTTGAAATTTTCTATAAAAAAAGATTCAGCCGACATTGCTCTATCTCGCTTAATTTTCGAGATATTGATGAAAGTAAATGAATGAAGCTGCAAAGTGAAGTTAGATGAATGGATTTTTTTGGAAATCGTTTTTGAGAATATCTCGGGATAGAGCGATTTCATTCTCATCTTGTTTTGTAGCTCTTGGAATTCTCTGTAGAAAAGGATCGATGCAGAATTACTCTATCTTGCTCAGTTTTCAAGATATTTATGAAAAAATAAATCTAGTAAAACGTTAAATTGGATAAATCGATTTTTTAAGAAATTTTCTTTGAAAATATCTCAAAAACTAAGCGAGATAGGGTGATTTTACTCGCATACTCTTTTGCAGCCTTTGAAATTTTCTACAAAACAGCATGAGGGCAAAATTACTCTATCTCGTTTAGTTTCCCAGATATTAAAAAAAAAAAAATCCAGTGAAAAAGTGAAATTTTCATGAATCGAATTTTTCTTTCAATTGCTTCTGAAAATATCTGGGGAACTAAGCGAGACAGAGCAATGTTACCCTTCTCTTGTCTTGTACCTTCTGAAATTGTCCATAAAAAAGGATCCAGGCGAAGTCGCTCTATCTCGCTTAGTTTCCACGATATTCTAAGACACATCAATTCAGTGATAAAGTGAAATTGGATAAATTTATTTCTTCTTTTAGTTGTTTTTGGAAATATTTCGAAAACCCAGCAAGATAGAGTGATTTTACTCACAACTTTTTTCAGCTCTCGAAATCCTCTATAAATAAAGAAGGATTCAAGCAAAATTATTCTATCTCACTTAGTTTCCAAGATATTCATAATTGAATGAATCCAGTGGAAAAGTAAAATTGGATGAATCCATTCTTCCTTTTAATTGTTTTTGAAAATATCTCGGAAACTAAGCGAGATAGAGTCATTTCACTCCCATCTTGTTTCATAGCTCTTGAAATTCTCCACCAAGTAACGAAGACAGTCTAGCGGACTTTAAGTCTCCGAAATTAAATTTCAAAGTATTTCAGAATGATTCAATTCGAATCATCAAAGATTCATCAGCAAAAAAAATTGAAAATGTAAAGAAATGATATGATAAAAAATATTCTATCGTCCCCTCAATAACAGAGTCATGTCAGTGCTGTAAAATCCTTATAGAAAGCGTTACTCTGTCATTAGGGTAACGATATGTATGTGGGGTATTCCATACCAAATCGACCACTTCTGACCCTGACCCCTTTCGATTTGGCTGGCGATTTTTTATTAGTTTCTACCCTATGAAAAACGGTTCTCAGAATTTTTCAAATTTTTTCACCCAACCCAAAAAAAGTTATGAATTTTTCAAAAAAATGGCTTTTTTATTTTTGAATAGCTATAACTTTCTTAAAAATTAATTTATCGGAACGTTTTTTTTTTTAAATTCTTGTTTTGAAATCGACTTTCCAGAAAAAAATTCAAAAAAAATGAAAAATGATAAATTCAATGACATTTTTGCCCTTTTTGAGGAAAACCGTTGTTTTTTCCAAGTTCGACATTTTTGATTTTTTTTTATTCTTTCAAGAAAAACTCCAATCAATCCTGTCATTATTCCCACAATCCTAGAGTGGGCCGACGTTTCTTTCTATTTTATTTATTTGATTGAAAAAAAAAAAATTCATAAAAAATTTTTTTTTTCAGAATTTTTGGTCATACAATAAAATCAATGCAATGGAACGATTTCACAGGATTATGTACTCGATTCATAGTTTCACTGTACAACTGTAATGACTAGGATGCATGTTTGCGATAGTTAACATTTAATAATTTTAAAAATAATGGACCAAATCATTTATTAGGTTCTTCTCTGGCGTTTGAAAATTTTACATATTTTGTGTTCGTTTGAGTTTGAAAAGGTGTTCACATGTAAACAACCATCTTTGTCAGGAATTATACAGTGTAATTGTTGAGTTCCCGCGATTGGTTTCGTTATCGAGAATCGACCACTCAATTGATTCACTGCTGTATCATAATCTTCTTCTGTGGAAAACTTGACCGTGATATCTGGAAGTCTGTCCGGCACAGAAGCCCAATCAAAAAGTTCTCCAGGTGTCGTGATTTGGTTATCAACTGCTAGTTGGAGACTTGCTCTCGCTGCATGTCGCTTGAAGATACCACCAATACCGTCACACGGAACTTTGCCATGGGCAGTCGCGAAAAAGTGCCATTCAGCAGGAATGTTGAAATCATTTTCATGGTAATATAAGTTTACGAAGTTTTTACAGTTTTTAAATTGCTGAGGAGCCCCATCAGAGAAATAATAAATCTTGTGAACACGTTCAGTAATACCTTTCACGAAATCAGTTATTATTTTGATGAAAACATGAACAGCAACGGCATCATGATTCTTACAATCTGAAATAATTACTAGACTTTTGTGTTCAAGTCTGTTATTCACTTTATAATAAATAACGACCGGGAAAATTGTCGCCTGATCATTGTTCCAGTGGAACCCAGATGCCGCATTCTGTACTACGAAAGCATAGTTCTCTGCAAAATCACAAATGATGATGAATTCATTTGGTTTTAATGATTCTTTCAATGATTTCAGATATTTGGCTTGTTCTTTAGCAATGAATGAGTGAGGTAGAAAATTTTTTAATTCACTACAAAAGTCCTCCACAAATTCTTCTGTTGGCTTGATAAAAGTTTCTAAACTACTTCTTGGTCTCGATATCCAGTGCTTATACGTAATATTTTCAACTTCGTTGTTCTCGAAACTGGTCAGTAAAATGTTACTCAGCTCATCTACCCCTGGACAGTTTCCACACCCACCCAAATAACATTGAAATGATGGAGTCTCACATATAATCATGCTCAAGCAATCGCTGTAGTGTTTCAGCGATTTTTCCGCATTTTCCGTTAAAGAATGAACATTTGCACCTAAAATAGACGTAATTTAGTTAACTGAAGGTCGACGTATTCATAAATATAAATTAATTTGATAATTACCAAGCATCATCAGCTTTACGTTTTGATGGATCGTACATACACAGATGGTGTGTGTTCCACTTGCTCCTGCTAACACACAATGTTTCGGTCTCAAAGAAGCAAATTTCGAAAATCCAATCTTCTCTGCAGGGTTTATTTCACGGAAACATTGGTATAATTCTTTTAAGTTAGACAGGATAAGTCTTTTCTGGACGTGTCTTCGACTACCATCGTCACTCCGAATTGAAACAAAGTCCTTCATGCCCGGCATTGGAGCACTATACTCATCGTCATTATAAAAATTTTCAACTTTCAGTTTCACTTGATCGGTAATTGTCCTACCTATAAGAAAGATGTGGAGTAATTGAGTCTTTAGTTGTACTTAAAACATTGATTTTACGCTATATATACCTAATTTTGATTCGGGTGTTGAGAGTAAACCTTTTTCTCCAAACAAACTCTTCGCTAACCTTGACAAATACCTTGTTGTATCCATAGTTTCACAAATACGCCTCTCACTCCATTGTTCAGGTAATCATGTTAAAATTTGTATTTTCAAGGACTTTTCTGTATCTTCGTCATTGAATTTATCATGGAGCATTTTAATTAAAGAGCAAAAATTTTCACCATCGTCATCAATTGATTCTTCGTCGGTAGAAGAGAGCAGTACTTTTCTTAAAGTATCAGATATCCGATTTATCTTGTTATTCAAAAAGTGATTATCATCTAATTTTTTTGATGGAATTGGTGATTGATTTAACAGTTTTAAGGCATGATTTATGACTGGTAATTGAGTTGTAGCGCTAATTTGTGATGCCGAGCTTGCTTGTGAATACTTAGGTTCGGTATTGAAGGACAGAGAACCTTGAAAAAAGTAACGAGATATGTAACTACTGGAAATGTATTCAAATGATCGTATAAATAATTTCGAAAACTTACTGAATGATGACTGAAAATCCGCGACAGTTGTGTTACTATCGCTATCAGTTTGATCATTATTTTTGGCATCACTAGAGCTAGTTTTATGGTCACTCATATTATCATCGTTATCGTCAACGTTCGGATCATCACTCGAATTTGCTCGTTGTTTAACTAACTCTGAAGCTTTTTGTTCGACACGAACTGCATAATAAATAATTATCATCCAATCCAAACGTTATTTTCATGATGTCAGTCGCTGGACTACGGAAGCCGGGTTGGCTCACAATTAACTTGTGGGAAAGTGGCGCCGCACATGTCAATTTTCCACATGTGCATTTTAAACTTGTGGAAAATTGGCACTCTATAAATGCACTAGTCCATTTGTGAGTTGTGCACAAGTCCACAAGTTCATTTTTAACTTGTGCACTCGTGGATTTGTGGAGAGTTGGCGCCATATTCAAAATACCCTTGCATTTTGGATGAAAATAGTAATATTCGAAACTCAAAGTTTCCCCTGCCTATATCGATCGTAAATTCCCCGGGGAATGACGTGGGCTAGTTTAAATTGGCCCCAGATCAATATTTTTTGGGCCCAAAAATAAACGTTTCACTTTCAAAGTTCTCTCCATCTATATCAACCCCATTTTTCCCGAGGAATCACGTGAGATCCCTTCTCGTTTTTTTGGGCCCAAAAAGAAATGTTTGATTTTAAAGTTCTTCCCACCTATATCGACCCCATTTTTCCCGAGGAATCACGTGAGACGGTCCAAATTGGGCCCAGAGCAATATTCACGGGGATACAGGCATATGGCCCAATCTAGATCAACCAAAAATAATTCTACTATGCATATTTGAAAAGCTGAGACTATCCTCTTTTCAAATATTTATGGAAAGTTCATTTGGAACCAATCTGGATTGGGCCTTATGCCTGCATCTTTGTGAATATTGTTCTGGGCCTAATTTGGACCGGCTCACGTGATTCCTCGAAAAATTTACGATCGATAAAGGTAGAGAGAACTTTTAAATTCAGACATTTTTATTTTTATCCAAAAAAACGAGAAGGAGAACCCCTTCTCGTTTTTTGGGCCCAAAAATAAATGTTTGATTTTTAAAGTTCTCCCCACCTACATCGACCCTATTTTTCCCGAGATACAGGCATAAGGTCCAATCCAGATGAGTTCCAAATAGTCTCTCCATGCATATTTGAAGAGAGAATAGTCTCGGCTTTGCAAATATGCATAGCAGAATCATTTTAGATCAATCTAGATTGAGCCTTATGCTTGTATCTCCGTAAATATTGATCTGGGCCCAATTTAAACTAGCCCACGTGATTCCCCGGAAAATTTACGATTGATGTAGGCAGGGGAAACTTTGAGTTTCAAATATTACTATTTTCATCCAAAATGCAAGAGTATTTTGAATATGGCGCCAACTCTCCACAAATCCACTAGTGCACAAGTTAAAAATGAACTTGTGGACTTGTGCACAACTCACAAATGAACTAGTGCATTTGTAGAGTGCCAATTCTCCACAAGTTTAAAATGCACATGTGGAAAATGGACATGTGCAGCGCCACTTTCCCACAAGTTAATCGTGAGCCAACCCGGCTTCCGTACTGGACGCAAACCAATTTTTTTAAAATGAGATTTCACTTCAAAAGGATTACAGCATCGATCAAATAGCTTTTTCGATGCCATAATGCTTCGATGAAATTATTTCAATAAATGCAGATTAGAATGGTCGATAGAATCAACACTTTGACCAATAATGCAATAGAGAGGTGTTCGTAGAATCGAGAAATAGTCTTTTTTCAACAAACTCACTAACGAAAAACTTCCATTGAACACTGAAACACATACGAAATGTATAGGTTATGTTTCGGATCAGTGCTAAAGAGCCGTAGACTTATAAAATGAAACAGATTTGTCTGGGTCTATTAAACTGGTTGTAGGTAAGTCTGTAATTGTCATGCCCCAGTTTATCGATCTAATTAATATATTGAATTTGAATCCTTTCATTATATGAACCTTTTATTATATTGATTTTATTATATGAACCAAAAATTCTGAAAAAGAAAATTTTATGGATTTTTTTTTTTCAATCATATAAAAAAAATATAAAGAAACGTCGGCCGACTCTGGGATTGTGGGAATGATCGCAGGATTGATTGAAGTTTTTTTTGGAAAAATAAAAAAAAATAAAAAATGTCGAACTTGGAGAAAATAACGGTTTTCCTCAAAAAGGGCAAAAATGTCATTGAATTTATCAATTTTCATTTTTTTTGAATTTTTTTCTGGAAAGTCGATTTCAAAACAAGAATTTTTTTAAAAAAAACGTCCCGATAAGTTTATTTTTAAGAAAGTTATAGCTATTTAAAAATAAAAAAGCCATTTTTTTGAAAAATTCATAACTTTTTTTGGGTTGAGTGAAAAAATTTGAAAAAATTCTGAGAACCGTTTTTCATAGGGTAGAAACTAATAAAAAAACGTCAGCCACATCGAAAGGGGTCAGGGTATGAAGTGGTCGATTTGGTATGGAATACTCCATATATTTCATAGAAAATATCTTCATAAAATGCCTTCATATGAAAAAAAAACTTTATGAGAAATCATTTTATGAAGAACCTCTTTATCAAATTCGATTCCATGAAGACTTTTTTCCACAGAAGTATCTCTATGGAAAAATCTGCACTAATACTCTGAGTATTAATGACATTATAATTCAAGGATTTTTTGATAATCATGAAAATTCTATGATTGTGAAATTCAAACATCACACAAATATCCACCATTAAATTTATGGTTATAGCAAATTTGTCCGTAGCAAATTTCGCATTGACAAATTCCGCGATGGAGAAAATGCAATGGAAAAGAATGCGATGAAAAAGATCGTCATGGAAAAAATCGCCATGGAAAGAATCGCCATGGAAAGAATCACCATGAAAAGAATCACCATGGAAAAGAAACGCCATGGGAAAAAAAACACCATGGAAAGAAAAGCTATGAAAAAAATGGAAAGAATCGCCATGGAAAGAAAAGTCATGAAAAGAATCGCCATGTAAAAAATGCCATGGCAGAAAACGCCATGGGAAAAGAACGCCATAGAAAAGAAAGCTATCGAAAAAAACACCATGGAGAGAATCGCCACGAAAAAAAATGCGATGGCGAAGACCTCCATGGAAAGCGGCAAATTTGTTATGGCGGCCGCCATCAGAATTTTTCTACGTGACATAATGCTTATGTAAGTTACAAGCTCATTCAATGACTGCGGTCGAGAAAATGCAGAAAGTGAAGCTTCTCAGGAGTTCAATTCCATACGAGCCCACATAAATAATTCCCTTGCACACTGTATATTCTGAAAAAATATTGAGTGATTTGTTTTTATCGAACACATAATGTTTTCATAATTTTCAAGGACATTTATTGGATTTTGTCACTAAAATAACGAGAATTCGACTTTTCATAAATTTTCCCTCCACAAATAATTCGTTTGTACACGAAAAAATTAAAAAAAATATGAAATAATTCTTTTTCAGGGAGCACATAATGTTTATGCAAGTTACAAGCTCATTCAATGACTGCTGTCAAAAAAATGACAGAAAGTGGAGCTTCTCATGAGTTCGATTCCATACGAGCCCACATAAATAATTCCCTTGTACACTGCATATTCTGAAAAAATATTGCGTGATCTTTCTTTATTGAGCACATAATGTTTTCATTATTTTCAAGGACATTTGTTAGATTTTGTCACTAAAATAACGAGAATTCAACTTTTCATAATTTTTCCCTTCACAAATAATTCATTTGTACCCCAAAAAATTAAAAAAAAATATGAAATGAGTCTTTTTCAGGGAGCACATAATTTTTATGTAAGTTACAAGCTCATTCAATGATTTCTGTCGAGAAAATGCAAAAAACGGAGCTTTTTATTACTTCAATTCCGTACAAGCTGTAGGCAAATAATACCCTCATGTACTACTGATTCTAAAAAAATATTGAGTGATCGTTTTTCATCGAGCACGCAATGTTTATATTATTTTCAAGGTCATTTGTTAATTTTTGTCAGTGAAATACTAAAAATTCAACTTTTTTTAACTTTTCTGTTCACAAATAATTTATTTGAGAACTGAAAATTCAAAAAAAATTTGAAATCATCATTTCTCATAGAGCACATAATGTTCTTGCAAGTTGCAAGCTCATTCAATAGCTGCTGTCGGGGAAATGCGAAAAGTGGAGCTTTTTATTCCTTGAAACTCGTGCAAGCCTACACAAATAATTCCCTTGTACACTTTAAATTCTGAAAAAATATCAAATGATCTTTTTCCATTGAGCACATAATGTTTTCGTCATCATTGAGGACATTTGTTGAATTTTGTGAATAAAATAACAAAAATTCAACTTTTCTTAACTTTTCCCTCCACAAATAATTTATTCAAGCGCCAATAATTCTATAAAAATATGAGATAATCTTCTTCCATTGGGCACATAATATGCCCATTGATTTCAAGCTCCATTTGTGGACTATTGTCAACAACTGAATCAATGGATATAGCTTTTCATGACTTTTCCCTTCATAAATAATTTATTTTCGTACCGAAAATTTGAAAAAAATATGGAATGATTTATTTTCATGGAGCACATAATGTTTCTGTAAGTTGCAAGCTCATTCAACCATTGCTGTCGGAAAAAAGCGAAAAATGGAGCTTTTTACAACTTCAATTCTGTATAAGCCAACATAAATGATTCCCGTGGGCACTGTAAATTCTGAGAAAATATGGAATGATATTTCCTTATCGAGCACATAATGATTCCATCATGTTTGGCGTCAATTTCTGATTCTTGTCAGTTAAATGACAAAAATTCATTTTTCCACAACTTCAACCGCTTCAAATCAGGTGAAGCCAAACAGCAAATAATTTAGGAATTCCACAAATAATTAGCACATAAATAGCACATAATTCAGAGCTAAAAAAAGTCCCCAAAAAAACACTTCATTGTGCTAACTTTACGGAGGTTTTTTTTTTCTGTGCTGACTGCATCGGTTGCTTTGCAATAGGTCTTTGCACTTCAAAAAGTCCTGAATCAACGGATGTCGAAACACCCGTGAGTTCATTGATTCCTTTTGTGCACTCACGAAGTTTCGAAATATATTTCCGGACATTACAAAGATATTTTCAGAAAACTGAAAGTTTTAAAAAAAACCAAGGATTTTACCCCTCCAAAATGCTCACAAAAAAGTCAAAATCTCTAAAAATTCAAAAAAATTAATTCCGTCACTTGTTTTTATCAAAAACAATCTACCGCCAATATTTTTTTCTATGAATTTCATAATGTTTTTCATCATATTTGCGTAAAAATTTACATTTGCCTCACCTTCCTCTTTTTTTTTTTTTTTAAATCCCATAAATCGAAATGGCAAAGTGGAGCAGCTGCTCTCTCACCTTTCATGTTTTTGCAGTAAAACCATAAGAAAACAAAGGTACGTAAGTGTGGAGATACGACTGGTCCTGCATGTTTGGAGGAGGAGATATTATAATTCAACAATTGAAATTTTTTTTCAAGAAAAATCAGACGCACTTGATTGAATTCAACTACATGGACTTTATGACGGAATATATACTATTTCTTCTTCTTCTTCTTCTTCTTCTTTTTCCTTTTATTATTATTTAAAAATTGTTTTATTATTTCTAGTCCTTGAAATTTTCCATTCTCTACATTAAACTGAGAATTTTCATAGGCAATTTTCAAATTAGGGTCCCAGGCCCTGGGGGACTAGGGTCTGGGATTTGGGTCTGCCCCCGATCGCGGTACCTAGTAAACGGGGGGGGGGGGGGTGTAAGGGCGTGGGGGTGGGAGCGCGAAGTGCTCCGCTGTTTATCGGAGCACGAAGCACGACGATTGATTGTGTCCTATATAGAGCCAGCACAGCTGGCTCTATATAGAGAATCTTATTTTTTTCCGTAGTCCTATTGAGTGAATTCTAATCCTATATAGAGCCAGCGAAGCTGGCTGTATATAGGTATATATACAGCTTCCCTCCTTTACGAAGAAAATAAAAAAAATAACAGTATAGAGCCAGCGAATTTTATCTCCCACATTCTCATATTTGTCCATAATTCTCCTGTAAATTCATGATGATGATGATAATGATGATGATGATAAAATAATATGTGGCTGTTAAGTATCATCAACTAATTTGTAGCATTTAATTGTTTATTGGTTGTTATCAGAGAACTGTGAAAAAGAAGAAGAAGAAGAAAAAGAAGTAGAAGAAAAGGAAGAAGAATTATAATAATCTATAATTATACTGAAATCAATACAAACGTCATATACATTTTTTTATCATTTTTTTATTACCATATTTTATATTAAATTGAAATGTTATGAAAAATATAAGTTTGTACAAACCATTATAAGTACTATTATAAGTTTGTTTTTTGTCTCTCTCTCTCTCTCTCTCTCTCTGTTACTTTCGTAAGACTCTATATAATTACAATTAAAAAAATACGTAATAACTATATCGTTATTTTTTGGACTTTTTTTGTCTCTCTCTTTTTTTTTATATGAAAAAAACGTCAATTTATCTAGTAAATAATGTGTAGTATATTGAACAAAGATTTTTACGAAAAACTAAAGAGTACTTTTTTTTGGACTTTTTCCTGTCTCTCTCTGTTTTTTACATGAACAAAAACATGAATAATGTACATTAAACACAGATTTTTACAAACAAATTAAAAGTACTGTTTCTTTTGAGTTTTTTTTTTTTGATTTTTCCTGTCTCTCTCTGTTTTTTACATGAAAAAAACGTGAATAATGTATATTGAACCAAGATTTTTACAAACAAATTAAAAGTACTGCTTCTTTTGACTTTTTTTTTATTTTTTCCTGTCTCTCTCTGTTTTTTACATGAAAAAACGTGAATAATGTATATTGAACAAAGATTTTTATGAAAAACTAAAAAACTATTGTTTGTTTTTGACTTTTTTTCGGAATTTTTTGTGTCTGTCTCTCTTTTTACATGAAAATAACGGGAATAATGTATCTCGAACAAAGATTTTAACGAAAAAATAATAAATACTGATTCTTTTGACTTTTTTTATGGACTTTTTTGTGTCTGTCTCTCTTTTTACATGAAAAAAACGTGAATAATGTATCTTGAACAAAGATTTTTATGAAAAACTAATAAATACTGTTTCTTTTGACTTTTTTTCGGAATTTTTTGTGTCTGTCTCTCTTTTTACATGAAAATAACATGAATAATGTATCTTGAACAAAGATTTTAACGAAAAAATAATAAATACTGTTTTTTTTTACTTTTTTTATGGACTTTTTCCTGTCTCTCTGTTTTTTACATTAAAAAAACGTGAATAATGTATATTAAACAATGATTTTTACGAACAAACTAATAAATACTGTGTCTTTTGACTTTTTTTATGGACTTTTTTGTGTCTGTCTCTCTGTTTTTACATTAAAAAAACGTGAATAATGTATATTGAACCAAGATTTTTACAAACAAATTAAAAGTACTGCTTCTTTTGATTTTTTTTTATTTTTTCCTGTCTCTTTCGGTTTTTTACATGAAAAAAACGTGAATAATGCATCTTGAACAAAGATTTTTATGAAAAACTAAAAAACTATTGTTTGTTTTTCCTTTCTTTTTGACTTTTTTGTGTCTGTCTCTCTTTTTACATGAAAAAAACGTGAATAATGTAGTATATTGAACAAAGATTTTAACGAAAAACTAAAGAGTACTTTTTTTTGGACTTTTTCCTGTCTCTCTCTTTTTACATGAAAAAAACGTGAATAATGTATATTGAACCCAGGTTTTTACAAACAAACTAATAAATACAGTTTCTTTTGACTTTTTTTATGGACTTTTTTGTGTCTGTCTCTCTGTTTTTACATTAAAAAAACGTGAATAATGTATATTGAACCAAGATTTTTATAAACAAATTAATAAATACTGTTTCTTTTGACTTTTTTTTTACTCTTTCCTGTCTCTCTCTCTTTTTATATGAAAAAAACGTGAATAATGTATATTAAACCAAGATTTTTATGAAAAACTAAAAATACTGTTTCTTTTAGACTTTTTCCTGTCTCTCTCTCTCTCTCTGTTTTTTACATGAAAAAAACGTGAATAATGCATCTTGAACAAAGATTTTTATGAAAAACTAAAAAACTATTGTTTGTTTTTCCGTTTTTTTTGACTTTTTTGTGTCTGCCTCTCTTTTTACATGAAAAAAACGTGAATAATGTAGTATATTGAAAAAAGATTTTAACGAAAAACTAAAGAGTACTTTTTTTTGGACTTTTTCCTGTCTCTCTCTTTTTACATGAAAAAAACGTGAATAATGTATATTGAACCAAGATTTTTACAAACAAACTAATAAATACAGTTTCTTTTGACTTTTTTTATGGACTTTTTTGTGTCTGTCTCTCTGTTTTTACATTAAAAAAACGTGAATAATGTATATTGAACCAAGATTTTTACAAACAAATTAATAAATACTGTTTCTTTTGACTTTTTTTATGGACTTTTTCCTGTCTCTCTCTGTTTTTTACATGAAAAAAACTTCAATTTCTCCAGTGAATAATGTACATTAAACAAAGATTTTAACGAAAAACTGATAAATACTGTTTTTTTGACTTTTTTAATGGACTTTTTCCTGTCTCTCTGTTTTTTACATGAAAAAAACGTGAATAATGTATATTAAACAATGATTTTTACAAACAAACTAATAAATACAGTTTCTTTTGAATTTTTTAATGGACTTTTTCCTGTCTCTCTCTGTTTTTTACATGAAAAAAACGTGAATAATGTATTGTTACGAGGCTAGAAATTCGGGTGAAATTCCTGCCTCGTTATGTAAGGTATGTGCGTGCGTGTGTTAGGTGCGTGTGTGTGTGTGTCGAAGGCGTGGGTGTGTGTAGTAGGTGCGTGTGTGTGCGTGTGTGTGTTTAATGGCGGACGTCTGTTTTACCATTCGAAAAAGGATTTTCTACGGCGGAAGTCCGGAACTACCAACGTTGCTCAGTGTACTGCAACGCCCTCTGGGTTAAGACTCACCGTCAATTACTTGGAATTAGTATTCGGGGTTATTCTTGGAATACATAATGTAAATTATCATTTATGTAACGAAACATCGCTTTAATTAATCCAAATGTCACAAGGTCCGGTATACTACAGTTTGAATTTGGCGCCGGGGAATATTGCGACACTGTGCAGGCCGAGAGTGTACTCTGGAAGTACGACCACTCGCAAGTCCGAGAGTGTACCTGTATGATTTGAATTTGCCGGCCGGTACACAATATGGCCGACCGCGTGGCACGAGGCAACACCTGTTGACGATTTTATATTCCCTGTTTATGATATATTATTTCCAGAATCGTCCGGAAATAATATAATGAATTTGTTGCTTAATTATTTTTCATTAATTGTACTGATATTTCCGAGTGACTCATGCCCAGATGCTCGAGATAATTGTGGATTATTTCTATTTATATTTAATTGGCGTGGGGACGCCAATTACGTTCTCGGAATTTTCACAAGTTCCTTTTCCCGCAAATAATTAAATCTTCGGCCAAACTCGATGCCGTATTCATCCACAATTAGTCTCTCCCTTTATCCGGACCAATTAACCCACAATATTCCCCTAATTAATATTTGTTTACCTATACTGAGGCTGAACACGCGGTAACGGAATTACACTTACTTGTGACAGCCCAGTTCTTTTCTCCGGATCTCTTACACTAATTCTCACTTGGAGTCTTTTAAATGGTTACACTTATTACTAATCTCTTGTAGAGTCTTTGTTTCACTTAATCTTACTTCACTTATCACTAATTATCTTAATTAAATGCTTAATTATGCTAAAGAGACTTAATGTACGTTTTTGTGTTTTTGACGGTTATTACAGGAGCGGGGATTTTCACTACAGCTGTGAAAATCCTCACCTCTGCCCTCAGCAGGTGCTGCCTCTATCTACAGGGTGATTTTTTTCAAACGTAAAGGCAATTAACTGGAGATAGCTGGAGGTGTGAGAAGTACGGGAAAATTTTCAAAAAAAATTTTGGATAATTATTTTTTGAATTATTAGCGATTGAAATAGGCCAATGGGCTTGGAGGATTTTGGCGCGCAAAATGGAGTGGGAGAAATGAGTGGCGATGTGACAACGCTGGATTAGCGAACAGTTGAAGCCGAGAATTTTGAATGACGAGCGAGTCGAATCATTCTTATTTTGCGTGATTCGAGTAGATGCGGAGAGATGGCGTTATAGGTTTTTTTCTTTTGACGTTCTGAGACTTAAATTCAAAATTCAGTTTCCTTCATTTGATACCCGCGGGCAGTTTTGGGCTATTAGGAGTCCAGCATTTACGGATGGGTGATCACTGAAAAAAGAATCGATTCTTGAAAAATCAATCTTCATAACAAATGATTTTGTGAGAATCGATTTTTTCAAAAAAAAAATCGAAATAAGAAAATTGACGAATCGATTCATTAAAAAAAAAAAATTAAAAAATAGGAGAATCATAGGAAACACATTTTTATGCATATGCATTTTTGTGCATTTGCATAAAAATATGCATTTTTGTGCATATCTAGCGGCACCGTGAGGGGCATCACTAGATGGCATCTCCATGTCTTCTAGGTGCATCTTGGGTGCACCTCAAGTGCTCGAACAGCACGTCTGGGGGCTTCTCCCGCACTCCCAGGATGCACTGCATGAATGCTTGAGGTGAACACGCAGTGCATCTTCGGAGTGCTGAAAAAGCCTCCAAGACATGCTGCTTGAGTGCATGAGGTGCACGCAGAATGCATCCATGAGACATGGAGATGTCATCTAACGATGCTCCTCAGGTGCATTTTCAACGCTTATGCAGTCCGTCTTACAGGCCTCATCGGCGTTTTCTGGGCGCATCTTGGATGCTCCCTCAGCACTTTTCCAAACCTTTACCACATGAGTGATGATTCGGTAGTCTTTATTCGGCCTCGTAACTTGTTAAATTCGAAGGAAAATGGGGTTAAAACCTAGCTTTTCCTATTTTAAATAAATAAAGTCCGACTACTCATTTAAATGGAGTGTTCATTGTAATGATATTCGTCCATGAACACTCCAAGGATATGAGTAGTCGGACTTTATCTATTTAAAATAGGAAAAGCTAGGTTTTAGACCCATTTTTCTTCAAATTTAACGAGTAGTGAGGTCGAATAGAAACTTCCAAATCATCATTCATGTGACAAAAGTTTGTAAAAGTGCTGAGGGAGCATTCGAGTCGCGCCCGGAAAGTGTCGAGCAGGCCTCCAAGTCACACTGCATGGGCGTTGAGAATGTGCCTGGGGGGCGTCATTAGATGACACCTCCATGTCTCTCGGGGGCACTTCGAGTGCAGCTTGAGCGCTTAAGCAGCACGGCTTGAAGGCCTTTCCAGCACTCTCAATATGCACTGCATAGGTGCTTGAGATACACAGGTAGTGTATTTGAGAGGCATCCGCACGCCATTCAGATGCACTTCCCGTGCACCTCGTGCACTTGTGCAGTGCGTTTTGGAAGTGCTAAAAAAGTCTCCAAGATATGCTGTTTAAGCCCTTGAGGAGCACCAGGCGTGCACCCGAAGGACATGGAGACGCCATCGAACGACGCCCCTGAGGCGAATTTCCAATGCTCATGCAGTGCGTCTTGGAGGCCTCCTGAGGGCTTTACGGGAGTGGCTCGGATCCTCCCTCAGCATTTTTACACATGAATGATGATTCGGGAGTCTATATTGGACCTTGTAACTTGTTCAATTCGAAGAAAAATGGGTCTAAAACCTAGCTTTTTCTATTTTAAATAAATAAAGTCCGACTACTCATTCAAATGGAGTGTTCATGGTAATGATATTCGTCCATGAACACTCCAAGGATATGAGTAGTCGGACTTTCTCTATTCAAAATAGGAATCGCTAGGTATTAGACCCATTTTTCTTCGAATTTAACACGTTGCAAAGTCCAATATAGACTCCCGAATCATCATTCATGTGTAAAAGTACTGAGGGAGTATCCGAGCTGCACCCGTAAAGCGCTCAGGAGGCCTCCATGATGCACTACATTAGCGTTGGAAAGCGCCGGAGGGGCGTCGTTAGATGGCCTCCCCATGTCCTTTGGGTGCATCCCGGGTGCATCTCAAGCGCTTAAACAGCATGTCTTGGAGACTTTTTTTAGCACTTCCAAGACACACTGCACAAGTGCTCAAGGTGCACGTGAAATGCATCTGTATGACGGGTGGATGCCTCTCGGATGCACTACCTGCGCTCCTCAAGCACTTATGCAGTGCATATTGGGAGCGCTGTTTAAGGCCCCCAAGACGTACTGCTTAAGCCCTCAGGGTGCACTCGGAGGGCATCTGAGTGACGTGGAAACGCTATCTGACGACGCCCCGCAGGCGCATTTCCAACGCTCATGCAGTGCGTCTTGGAACCTCCTCGGTGCTTTCCGGGCGCAACTTGGATACTCCCTCAGCACATCTACAGACTATTACCATATGAACGATAAATCGGAAGTCTCTATTGGACCTTGTAACACGTTAAATTCATAGAAAAATCGGTCTAACGCCTAGATTTTTCTATTACGAATAAATAAAGTCCGACTACTCATGTTCGTAGAGTGTTCATTATATCTTTTCCACTGGACTCATGCATGAATATGAGTGCACAGCACTGGTTGCCCATTCCTCAACAAATAATATCCGACTCCGCAAATGAATGCCATTGGTATATCCTATTTGGACTACTCTAAATGCACGGACACCATACAAAACACTTCTTATAACAATATCAGGTCAATAATTCTCAAGATCTTTACGGAAAACGTTCTTTGATATTCGGATTCGTTATCATATCAGCACTTCAACCAAGTGCATCGTTATCACATTCGTTGTCTATCTCTAAACCATAAAAATAATGAGAGACCTATCATAAACTTAGATTTTCTTGTTATCATCAATGGATCTTTGCCCTTTTGAGTCTTTTACAAGCTATGACAATGATCTGTTCCAAGAGCTGTGCAACACCGGTTATCATGCAATGTCAGTATACAATGTTGCGATCCTTCGTTTGACATGATTTCCCGAATGTCGATGATGATTTCGACCATATGACGAAATCATCAATTCCATACATTTTATACCTTGTCATGAATAAAGCTGAAGAATTCTTGTACGGTAAGTACATTTATGTCTTATACACATATCTGTTATAGTATATGTGTGTTCTTACATTTATACCGTTCGTTACGATGAATTCCTTTTTTGATTCAGTTATAGGATAATAAGTCCTTCATACTTTCAGGAAAATGTGATTCATTGCTTAATATTTTTGGATAAGCAACCTTAGTCATTGATTCAATTGTTGAAGGTGGCTTTCGTGGTTTCTGCGGATTCATCAACTTCAACAATTGAGATTCCATTCGGAAGCAAGAAGGTAGAATATCCAATACTGAGAAATATTATACATCACACTTTGGAATCGAACAAAGGATTCAATTTGGTTATCAAAGGATTTCCTTCTCACTCTAACGTATGTGCGGAAAATAGTCAAATCATCGCTATGCGTATAAATCCAGGTTTCCATTTAAATTCACCCGCCGCATGACAACCAATCGGAAATGGTTGAATAGTTCCGATTAATTCCAGCGCAATTGGGAGCGCTGATCACTGCTCCAAAGCGCGGACCGGCACTACACTTCCTTGTGGAATTCAATAACAGACAGTTTCAATCCCTCATTAATGAAAGTAAATAATAACAGAGCGATAGAAGATCTGGTTTCCATAGCTTCAGTGATTCTTTCATTAGATCTGTGAGTTTCATTTCCCTTGCCATTGCATATTTTATAAAATAGAAAAACTGTCACAGCTGCGATATTCTTTCCTTTATCCTTTAATTCATCTGCCTGTTTTTGTGAAAATGAATTTGGTAATCATAAAAAAAATTCATTAAAAAAGAGTTTTTCCATCATATACAATTTATAGATGCCAATTTCAGATGTCTTACTTTAGTATCAATAAGACTATTTATGAAAGACCATACATTTTCGAAGTATCTCTTTGCTTCATTCAATTCCCTGTTTTCTCTTTTTTTCATCCTCTTTGTTTCTTTTTTTTCTTTCTTGCTCTATCTCACTCCCACTTATACACTACAAGTTCATATGAATAGTGAAGGTGACAGTTGTCAACAATTGTAGATATTATCGCTGTGATTAGTAAATTTAATTTCCAGTAAATAGTAATATTCACTTTTTTCTGTTGTTAACTGTAACACTCAATCATTTAACAATTTGAGCTCATTAGATTTATTTATACTCCACAGACTGGCTGTTAACTGCAGAGCTTTGAGCATTGTCGTTGGTTTAATGTTTCTTTGATGGATGAAAGTTCTTGGTTTGTATACTTTTTTTCCTAACTTATGAATATTCTGCACTGGATCGTTTTTTTTCTCGATGTAACACAAGACGATTTTTTTTTCTATCAGATACTATGGATGAGAATCGAATGAAACGATCTGAAAGCCCATCTCTGATTCAGCCAGCACCTGTGTGCACGCCTGATTGGAACGAATTCAAGAATTTCGAAAATTACATCAAAACCTTGGAAACAAAGTACTTTTATTTAGGCTGTGCCGTCGTTAAACCTCCTGAAAATTGGAAAAATGAACTCAGCAAATATCATTCTATGCCACAGGATTTGACGTTTTCACCAATGCTTCAAGAAATTACAGCTATTGATGCCAATTCATTTCTCGTGCTGGCGAAGGAAATCCCCCAAATGAAAAAACGCAAGATCATCGAAGAAAAAAGCATGATGAATAAACAATTAAAAAAGACTATGACGCTCCAAGAATATTTGCAATACGTTGAGAGTTGTGAACGTGCGCTGTCTCTAGAAACCATGACGATCGGAGAAATTGAAGAGTTATACTGGAGCACTATTGCTTCGGGATTTAAACTGTACGCTGCTGATCTTCCTTTCTCATTTTTTCCACGAAAATTAAAAACATGGAATTTCAATTATCTATCTGGAGTCCACAGATTGGTTAAAAATTCGAAAGGTGAGAAAGTTGAAGGGGTTCATACACCCTACACTTATGTAGGAAGCTTTGGATCTACATTTGCATATCACACAGAAGATATGGATCTGGCATCGATAAATTATCAATTACACGGTGCACCAAAAATATGGTGGACGATTATTCGTGATGATGGTTTGAAATTCGAGCATGCTGCAAATAGCATCTTGAAACAGAAGTGTGGCTATCAATGTGAAAATCCGCTTAGGCATAAAATTGGATTTTTCAATGACTCTTTTTTCGAAAAACACCAAATCAGGAGAGTTAAAATAGTGCAGCATCCAGGGGATATTGTAATTACGTTCCCATTCAGTTTTCATGGTGGATTCAACTGCGGAATCAATTATAATATCGCAGTCAATTATGCTCTCAGTAGTTGGGTACCATATGGACGTTATGCAGCGCAGTGCACCTGTCCGGAAGATGGCGTCCATTTCCGTTTGGATTTGAATGTTGACAAAGCAGCGAAAAAATACATGAGAACAAGACATCTTGCCAAAGAAGAAGTGCTGGACATCATGGGCAGACCTGATGATCATGAAATAAAAAAAAAATTGGAGAAAAAACGACTACAAGTTCGTGATAAAAATTTTGAACAGTTCAATCTCAATTTGAAGAATACAGTTGAAAAAACGAGACTCAGTCATTCTATTTTACTCCAATTTGCGAAATTTTTAGCGGCAACTTCATATGATCCTAAGAGTACGAAAGGAATTGCGGCTTTCAAACGACTCCATGGAACTCGCAAACTTGGTCTACCACCGAAACTAACCAACCAAGCTCTACTTAAACGGTTTATTACACAATTATATCCATTGATTCTAGGAGGGAGAGATTTCACTGAGGAACTCTCAGCAAGCGAATATAAAACTTTGGAACAGAAAATTCGAAAATGCACAAGATCTCATCTGAAGAATTAAAAATCGTGCAGCTTGTACAAATCTCATGTATGAAAAAACTTGGTAATTGTTGAAAATGTCTCCAATAAAAAAAAATTCCCTTTCCATATGTTTGAGGAAACTTCTTTATTTGAATTTCTTCTGGTCCGATTTTTTATTGAGATTTCACTATTGTTGAGAAGGACGGTTCCTTCTAGACAATTAAGCCTCAATGGTGAAAGCAAAAGAAAAAAATTAATTCAAATATTCATCCAGATGTCGTTTCCAGAAGCTCCATGATAATATTTTGAGGACGAATAATATAATGTAAAGGTAAAAATAAAAAAATAATGTAATGTGTATCATAAAGTGGAATTTAATCTCAATTTTTTTTTCTTGGAATTCAAATGACTTTAGTTTTCAGTCGATGATGTTACAGAGAATGGAGAAGTGCGGCTACTTGTGTTGTAATTCCATTTTGATTATCGAAATTTTCTTAAATAATATTCTCAAATTCTTGATTCAGTAGTTATTGAACACAATGACAATTGCGCTCACTTTATCATAGACTACGTATATATCTCATTTTAATACAATGGAATGAGAACTCAAGGATGGTTCAGAAGTACAATTGGACAAAAATTGAATTTCAGTATAACATCGTCAATAACAATTTATACAAGATAGAATTCTCAAATCCGATTCAGTCACCCTATGAAAGGCGTAATCAGGAATAAAATAAGTCCTAGAAACCAAAAACTGATCGGAAATTGAAAAATCTTCATTAATTTGTACATTTCTTCAAATTTTTCAATATTTAAAGTAATGTAAAAAATGATGAATATGTTTCAATTTTCAATTAATTTTTTGTTCCTTAGGCTCATGCTACTCCTCATTAGATTCTGTATAGATTTACTGAATCAGATTTGGGGATTTCATCTTGTATGAATTGTGATTAAAGATTTCATACAAAAATTTGAATTTTTTTTTTTCAAATTATCCCTACTCCTAACTTCAATCGTCTGTCAGTTTGCGCTCGAAAACTTCCAGCCGATCTTCTTTTGTTTTAGCCACACTTGTTATTGTTTTATCATCCATAGTTCAAAGCTCGCAGGAAAATCAAGCGTAAGCAACAATTTTCAGTTTTCACCTATTATCGTCCGACCAATTGCGTCTTCATCAAGTGTCTCATCCAATTTTCGGATTTTTTTCTAATGTAAAAGATTCAGCGAGGTGAATTTATTGAAACGTCGATAATTCTAACATTTTATCACATTCATGGTTGTATATACGGTACATCAATATGTGGAAATGCTATTGCTGTACGGGCGATGCAATAATAATGCTGCTGGGGCAGCACGGCTCTATCGAGAACAACACCCAAATGCTGCACACTTTCCCAGCCCCGCAGTGTTCTTACGGCTGGTCCAGCGTGTACGAGAATCTGGGAGGATATTGCCTGACCACGGTAATGAA
Source organism: Aleiodes alternator (assembly GCA_963921955.1). Taxonomy (NCBI): domain Eukaryota; kingdom Metazoa; phylum Arthropoda; class Insecta; order Hymenoptera; family Braconidae; genus Aleiodes; species Aleiodes alternator. The sequence continues at coordinate 274,158 of OY998098.1, read as the reverse complement.
CGAGAGAGATACGTGAGGACTCCAGAGATGGAAGAACAAGTATTGGAAGCATTTGCAGAAAATCCGAGGGATAGTACACGTTCAGCTGCTACACGATTCGGCCTTTCGCAATTCACTATATGGAAGATTCTACAAGATAATAACTTATATCCTTATCATTTCACGGTGACCCACGTACTATATGATGGAGATAACGCTCGTCGTCTCCGATATTGTCGCTGGTTACGACGACAGCACCTTCGAAATCCACGGTTCATCCAGAGAATTTTATTTACTGATGAAGCTAGATTTGGAAGAGAATCGGGTTGGAATCAACACAATGAGCACGAGTGGGGCCCTAGAGATGATCGACCATATCCGTTGATTGAAAACCGTCATCAACGCAGATTCAGTGTTAATGTCTGGCTCGGGATTATCGGTGACCGACTGGTAAGTATATTTCACCTCCGACTGCAGAAGCAACTCACTACCGAAGTGGTTGGGCAAGATGAATCAAGAGGTTTATTCTCTCTCTCGCTAATATTTCTATTTATCACTTCAACACTGAACAGGGTGGTGACTGAAAACAAATTTCGAAATTCCCTGACTTTTCCCTGGCTAAAAATAAAAATCGAGGACCTACAGAAATAAATATTATTTCAATATACGTTTAAATTCTTAGTCATTTCTGAGAACAATTTTTTCCATTAGAATTTACCAATGATCCCCGAAACTGCGTTAAGTCCTTAGAATTGTGATTTTTTATTAACCTTTTTACAGATTTCCAACTAATCAAAAAGTTCAACTTTTAGGCAAATATTATGGAAAATTCTTGAAATTAATAGAAATATTGGCGGTAGATTGTTTCTGATGATTCCATTGGAAAGCTGAGGAAATTTTAGACGGGAAACAGGTGCCGGAATCAACTTTTTTGAATTTTCAGCAATTTTTACTTTTTTAAGCATTTTAGAGGGGTAAAATGTAGGAACTTCAGGTGTTAATGAACTACTACAATTTATGATTTAATTAATATAATTAATAATAATGAGCTCAACTATTTACAAGATATTTACAAGATATTTGCCGCGCAATATTCAATTTATTATAGAAAGAAACGAGACGTTCCGTTTGAGAGACTAGAGTCGTCTGTGTGGATTCCCGAAAAACCACCGCGCTTTCGTGGAACCCGATACACTCACACGTGTATCAATTATTGGGTGCTGTTAGTGTTGGTGTCTCTGGTACGGTCAACGTCTGCGGGACAGGTACTCAGAGACGCTACATAAAACCCTCCCTTTTTTTTTTTAGAATTTTCAGTTTTTTGAGAATATCAATTCATAGGGTTTTCAACTGAAAGATATCGATTTTCGGGGTATTTATGGGCATTTTTGTAAAACAGTTTTTGGCCACTAACTATGCCGAAAATTGATATTTTTGAATTCAAACTCCCATAAATCGATGGGAAATGAGCTCACCTTTCATTTGAGAGCAGCCCCGAACCGCTACGACCAATAGAACTAGAGATATTAGCGAAGAACTGAGAATTTTCAAAAAAGGACAAGCTGTTAAGAATTTTCCTAATTTTAGTCAAGTCAATTCTTACAAGAAAAATCCGATGCAACTCGCCGTGATTTTCCTGATGATATACTCAAGTGAACTATGTAAAATAGCCGGTTCTCCGGATGGAATGTTCTTAACAAAGGCAGAAAAAAGACAAAATGCTAGGAAATGTCGATGGTCTCAAATGATTCTGAACACGTGATTTATAAAAATATATAAACTCTTTAATAAATAACGTGACTAGATACAAGCACAATTGATACTTTGCCCGCACTGATTCTAAGTCTCTTTGTCTTTAAATTGTCTCTTTGATAAATGTCTCTTAGATTCACTTAATTGATTAATTTCACGTTTATTAATTCCGGTTGTAAATCGATATTAATTGTTGATTAATGTTCTCATTGATTTATTTCACTCAAACCGTTAAATAATTGCGATTATTTATTTGCCATGTGTCTATCGACTCGGCGTCGGTTTTCTCGATGATTTACTCTATAGATTTCACACACACGATGTTGCGATGATAATTTCTCTACGATCAGACGATAAGAAGATAAGTGACGCGGTAGCCCGCGTCTTTTCGTTGCCAGGTCCACCAGTAAGGTCAATGCGCCTCTGGTGACCATTAGGCTAATTTCTTTGATGATTGACAGGATGACTGATCCGATGGTAATTCGGATCAGTCGATAATTTAGCATGATTTTTAACATCCCGCCCGCCGTCGACGAACTCCTGGAGGCGACCTAGTCTTGGACAGGTTCAAACTCTTCTGGCGTTGTCATAGCTTCATCAACGTTGAGTGGAAGTGGTACAAGTGTATGTACCGGTCTCAGGATGATCTTCTCCGCTGTTTTGCATCTGACGATGCGAACATGTCCATCTCTGGCCACGTGTGGCACCACCACTCGTGCTAAAGGCCATTTTGATGGTGGATAATTCTCATCTGCGATGAGGACAAGAGATCCAACTTTGAGGTTTTCCTCAGGCCTCATCCACTTGTTAATTGATTGGTATCTCTGGATACATTCTCGATGCCAACGATCCCAAAATTGTTGGAGACGATAGGAGATGATTTGCCATCTGTTCAGTGTTGCAGGTTTTGCCTGTAGTTGAGATGGCTCTGGAACACTGGTTAGAGGGTGTCCAACCAGGAAGTGTCCCGGTGTAAGTGCCTCATAGTCCTCTGGGTCATCTGTCAGTGGACATAGTGGCCTTGAATTTAGCACGGCTTCAATTTGACATAGAAGAGTTGTAAGTTCTTCATATGTCAATTTTCTTCCGCTGATGGCTCTTCTCAGATGATGCTTCACGCTCTTCACTGCAGCTTCCCATTTTCCACCGAAGTGTGGGGCTTTTGGTGGAATGAACTTCCATTCAGTTCCATGTGATGCGATGACTGATGCTATTTTCTTCAGTTGTTGTGATTGCTGATCGAAAAGTGTCCTCAGTTCTCTCTCTGCTCCAACGAAGTTACATCCATTGTCGCAGTGCAATGTTTTGCAGATTCCTCTCCTCGATGTGAAGCGTTTAAATGCTGCGATGAATGCCTCTGATGTCAGATCTGTGACTAGCTCTAGATGAATGGCCGATGTCACCATACAAACGAATACTGATATATACGCTTTGTATGTTGTAGCCTTTTCTCCACGATAACTCAACATGTTGATGGGCCCAGCGAAATCCACTCCAGTATGCTCAAATGCTCTTGATGCATTAACTCTTTCACTGGGCAGTTGTCCCATTTGCTGCTTGGCTCGTATTTGTCTCCATCTTGCACAAATGATGCATTTCAAGATGTGTGACCTCACGGGAGCTCGACCCCCAACGATCCAATATTGTTGTCGGATTTGAGCCAACGTCAACTGGGTTCCACCGTGATGAGCGACTTGATGTGCTTCTCTGATGATGAGTGTAGTGAGTTGTGATTTTCTCGGGATGATGATTTGGTGCTGCTCTTCATAGTCAATCCTGGCGTTTTTTAAACGTCCTCCTACTCGAAGAATTCCGTTTTCGTCCAAGATTGGCATGAGTTTTGCTAGTGGATTTGATGCTGGAAGATATTGCCCATTTGCCAGAATGTGGATCTCTTTCTCAAAGTAAGTGTGTTGGATGTGATGGATCCAATAAAGTCTTGCTCTCTCAATCTCTGGCGGTGTAGCAACTGGTGCGTCTGGACAAGGTCTTCCTTTAAACTTGTTCCTCGCTCTGAGAAGCAGTGCAAATATTTTCAGCATTCTCGTCAATGATGAATATCTCGATAGAAACTCGTCTTCTCTTGGTATTTGTACTGGAAATGATTGAACTTGCGCTGGTTTCTCTTCGATTGCCACGTCTGATGAGGTCTCGATGTTGATAGCTGGTGTTGGCCAGTCTGATTGCTCTTGATTCAACCAAGCTGGACCGCTCCACCAAAGATGATGATTGGATAACTGCTCTGGTGTTATTCCTCTTGATGCGCAATCTGCTGGATTACTGGTACCATTGATGTGTCTCCAGATTGCGTTGGGTTGCAGCTCTTGTATTTTCTGCACTCGATTGCTGACGAAGTCTTTCCATCTCGATGGATGACTCTTGATCCATGTAAGCGCTACTGATGAATCCGTCCATAGATAAGTCTCAATCTCAGGTTGTTCGATGATCTCTTTGACGTATGCTGCCAACTCTGCGACCATCACTGCCGCTGTTAGCTCCAACCTTGGTATTGTCATGCGTTTCAAAGGAGCTACCTTTGTTTTTGCACATACCAAGTTGGTAGATATTTGTTGATTTCCACAGGTGACTCTGATGTAGATTGCTGCTCCCATTGCATCGTTTGATGCATCAGCAAATCCGTGTAACTGCAGTTTGATAGGTTCACTTGATAGATGTATCCACCTGGGAATATTGATCTTCTCTAGATGTTGTAGACTTTCTCTGAATCGAGTCCACTGATGTTGAATTGTCTCTGGCAGTTCCTCATCCCATCCTGCCTTGATTAACCATAGTTTTTGCATTATGATTTTTGCTTTTACGATCACTGGTGATATCAGACCCAATGGATCGTAAATCTGAGCAATCTCTGATAGTATGCTCCTCTTTGTGATGATTGTCTGTTTGAGTGGCTTTGCATGGAACTGAAGCACGTCTGCCTGTTGGTTCCATCTGATGCCTAAAACCTTCGTTGAAGATTCTTCCCAAAGTTTTGATGCTGATGATGAACTCGATGACAAGTTCAATTTCTCGATGATGTCCGGTGAATTGCTGCACCACTTTTGTAGTGGAAACCCGCCCGCCTTGCAGAGAGTAATTAGTTCTCTGATGTGGGCCTCTAGCTCTTCCTCTGTGTCTGCTCCTCCGAAGATGTCGTCCACGTACCTTCCCTTGGTCAGAGTTCGCGACGCTCTGGGGAAGTTGTGTCCTTCATCCTCTGCAAGTTGCTTTAACACTCTCAAAGCTAGCCACGGAGCACTCGTTGTCCCGTACGTGACTGTTGTTAGTTGGTATTCACACGGTTGTTGGTCTTTGTTTAACCACAGAATTCTCTGGTAATCCCAGTCTTCAGGATCCACGTTGATTTGTCGGAACATCTTTCCGATGTCTGTCCCGAAGACCAGTCTTGGCATTCTGAATCTCAGTAACACGTCTGAGCTGTTTGCTAGTAGTTTCGGCCCAGCGTGTGTGATCTCATTGATTGAAACTCCGGTTGATGATTTTGACGATCCGTTAAAGACTACTCTCAATTTCGTCGTAACGCTGTCTTCTCTCAATACACCATGATGAGGAAAGTACACTGGATGTGGTACTGTTGATGATGTACTCTCTGATGGTGCCTGTACCATGTGACCCAATTCCTCATACTCTTTGAGGAAGTCACAATACAGCTCACTGAATGATGATTCATTTGATAATCTTCTCTTTAGTCGTTTCAACATAGCTTCTGCTACGTGTCTCGATGATCCAAGACTCTGTGGATTGGATTTGAAAGGGATTCTCACTACGTATCTCCCTGTTGAGTCTCGATAGTGTGTTCTTTTGAAATGATCTTCACACTCCTGCTCTTCAGGAGTGAGTGACTCTTCTGATGATTTGGGTGTCTCTTCTTGTTCCCAAAAACTTCGAAGCAACTCAATCAATTGCTGATTCGATGATTTTTTCACTGCTGATAGCGAAGTTCTCGGAAAACAATCGTCACAACAGGCTGGTCCAGAAATGATCCAACCAAAGATTGTATCCTGTGCTATCAGTTGATGATCAGGTCTCTTGATAAGTCCTGGCTTGATAATGTCTCTGTAGTAATCTGCACCAAGGATGATGTCAATGGACCCAGACTTCCAGAATGTTGGATCTGCTAGCTCGATATCATCGAAGTCCTTGGTGTCCTTGGACTTGCAGGTGAATGGTGGAATCTTGGCCGTTAATCTCTTCAAGATGTACACTTTACACTCAATCATCGGGTTGTAAGGCCGATTTGATTGAAGAATAACTGTTGCTTTTCCTCTTGATGAATTAGACTCTGTATGACCAATTCCAATGATGCTGATTGATGATGATGTTCTTGCTAGTTTCAACTGTGATGCTAAATTCTCACTGATAAACGAAACTTCTGAACCTTGATCAATCAGTACTCGTGTTTTTCGATAAGTTCCACTAGATGATGATGCTCTCACATTGGCTGTAGCCAATATTGTTAGCTTCTTTGATGATTTGCGACGTTGTTGATTGTTCTCGATGACCTTGTTAACGATGATTTTCTCTCTCTTGATTCTCTTTTTTCTCTTTTTTCTCTTGGCTGGAATCGTTGGCTTTCTCGTTCCTCATTGTGTTGAACCAGATCCACTGGCTTTGGCTTCTGATGAATTCCTCTGATCTGGTAGTGGCCTTCTCGTGTTGTCCTTGCTAGGATCATGAATCATCGTATGATGTTCATGTCCACACTCGAAACAACGCTTGTTTGATTTGCATTTTGTCTTGAAATTGTGTGTTCCAAGACAGTTAAAACACAGACTCTTCTCCTGGATTAGCTTGAGGCGCTTCTCCAGGGTCATCCCTGTAAATTTGCCACATTTGGAACCAATCCAGTGGTCTTTACTTCCACAGGCTTGGCACTCCATCTTTGGTGAAGGTTGTTTATCTTGCTCCTCCTTCTCATCGACCAGCCCTTGATGTGCTCTTCTCTGATTGCCTTTTTGTGGTGGCCTCTTTCCTTTTTGTGAACTTGAATTGTTCAATGGTCGATTTGCATCCAAGGCCATTGCCCTAGACTCGATGAATTTGGTAAATTCTGCTAATGGAGCCCAAGATTTGCTGGAACCTGAGTGTAAATCCCAGGCTTGCCTCGTGTTCACGTCGATTAATCGCCTCAGATGACTGCTGATAATTGTGTCCCAGTGTTGTACTGGTTCACCCATTGCTCTGACCGCCTCTAGTGCTTGATTAATCGTGTCGATGATCTTGATCAATTGCTCCTTGGACCCTGTGCTCACTGGTTTCAAGTCCCAAATTCTATTCAGGTACTCTCCGATGATGTGCTTTGGATTCTCGTACCGATCTTCCAGGATTTTCCATGCCACTTGATAGTTTTCTCTGGTAACTCCAAGGCTACCAATTAGATTTGCAGCAGTTCCTTTGACACAGGATCTCAAGAGGATCAGCTTCTCCTGATCGTTGATAGTTGTTCTCCCTACAGTAGACTGAAACAGATTACTAAATGCAGGCCATTTTGTGTAATCACCTTCAAATGCTTCTATATCTACTTTAGGTAAATTTAACGCAGTATTCGTGGCTGAACTCGATTGTCTGACTAATGACTCAGTTTTCGTCAATTGATCAATTTGTCCCGCAATTACGTATCGAATCTCTTTGTAAATCGATTGTATTTCGCCAAAAATATTATCGTTGAAATACTGATGCCTCGATAAATACGCGGGAGCGTCTGCGTTGAGTTTCTCATCATAATCTGAGCATTTGTCAAATAGTCTCTCGATCATTTTCTCCTTTGTACGCAATAACTCGATTGAACTATTCTCTGTCGCGTTTGATAATAGATGATTCAACTCGCTCCGAAAATCTACTAATCGTTTGAATTGCACACGGAATTTGCGATTCCATACATCAGTAATTGCTGCGAGTGCTTCACGATTGATGTCTCTTGATTGCCCCGGTGGCGGTTGTTGTGTGATATTAACCCCGCCCCCCGTACTCAAACGCGTGTTGTCCGGCTGTAAAAGCGGTAAGACAAACGTGGGATCAACCGATATTTTTTTTCGCAGATCTGTTTGATCTGACTGCTCTTCATTCTCTCTGTCTGAGGAGCCTGATGTGCTGGTCTCTCCATCCTTGACGTCTGGCTGGTACTCCTCATTTATTGGGAGTCCTGTGACTGGATCGATTTTATCTCCTAATTCTGTAAAATCAATTTTAATTGGTTTCTTTGGAATTGCTCCAGTACTAGATCCATCTCCGGGATTTGGCTGCTCTGCTTCCTGTTTCTCCTGCTTCTCTAGTCCATCAGCCATTGTAATAATTAATTAAAATTACTTATCTTAATTGCTATGAAAAGAATTAATAAGTTTGATGCTTTTCTCCCTATTCAATTGAATAGCGCGCGTGGCTGCCAGTCAGTCGATGCGTCAGTGCCTCACTCGTAGGCTATCCCCTCTACTCTCCCTACTTCGCTGCTAGTCGACGGCTCTCGTTGATGCTCGGCTCTGACGTCAAACGCGTCACTGCTGTTTGGCGCTGGTGGGGATGATGATAGTCTCTCTCTCTCGCACTTGCTCAAAATTCACGATGAATTTTCGATGCTTATAACGCGCGTTTTTGAACGTAAACAACACGACACTCAATGTTTTGGTCACTGTTTACACTGATTCTATTGTTCTCGAATGCCCGAATTTTATCTGATTTTATTTTTCTCGAATTTTCGACAAAATTCTTTCGATAATTTTCACTGAATTTAAACGAAATAATTCTTTTGATTTATTCACTCAATTTAAATTCACTATGATTTAATCACACAAAAGGATTTATTTAATTGAATTAAATTAAATTAAATCAAATTAATTAATTTAAATGTAATGTTTGATTGTTAATTAAATAATTAATTCACTAGAGTAACTTTAAATTAATTACCGCACTTCACATGAAATAATGTCTCAAAATTTTTGATGATTTTCAGCAAATGCGTCTTTTATCACTTTTCACCATCCGGCCTCTCGAAGGACCATGTTAAGAATTTTCCTAATTTTAGTCAAGTCAATTCTTACAAGAAAAATCCGATGCAACTCGCCGTGATTTTCCTGATGATATACTCAAGTGAACTATGTAAAATAGCCGGTTCTCCGGATGGAATGTTCTTAACAAAGGCAGAAAAAAGACAAAATGCTAGGAAATGTCGATGGTCTCAAATGATTCTGAACACGTGATTTATAAAAATATATAAACTCTTTAATAAATAACGTGACTAGATACAAGCACAATTGATACTTTGCCCGCACTGATTCTAAGTCTCTTTGTCTTTAAATTGTCTCTTTGATAAATGTCTCTTAGATTCACTTAATTGATTAATTTCACGTTTATTAATTCCGGTTGTAAATCGATATTAATTGTTGATTAATGTTCTCATTGATTTATTTCACTCAAACCGTTAAATAATTGCGATTATTTATTTGCCATGTGTCTATCGACTCGGCGTCGGTTTTCTCGATGATTTACTCTATAGATTTCACACACACGATGTTGCGATGATAATTTCTCTACGATCAGACGATAAGAAGATAAGTGACGCGGTAGCCCGCGTCTTTTCGTTGCCAGGTCCACCAGTAAGGTCAATGCGCCTCTGGTGACCATTAGGCTAATTTCTTTGATGATTGACAGGATGACTGATCCGATGGTAATTCGGATCAGTCGATAATTTAGCATGATTTTTAACACAAGCTTTCACCTCTCAAAAATACCGAAAAATTTCGAAATTCCCGAAAAATCGAAAAAAGTACATCTGACACTCGTTTTCCGGCTAAAATTTCCTCAGCTTTCCAATAGAATCATCGAAAAGAATCCATCTCTAACCGTTTCATTATAGTGTCCATTTTGCCCCACTCTCCCCTAACACATTATACGCTGAAAATGCCTAATATTTAGCTGTACATTTTCAGGTAGGGCCATATTTCTACCAAGAAACTCTAAATGGAGTTCGGTACCACCATTTTCTCACTGAAATCTTACCAGGATTACTCAACGATGCTGGTGTCCTCCAAGGAATCCGAAGGTTGATGTGGTATCAACAAGATGGTGCTACACCTCACAGAACCAACGATAATTTGAGAGCGATAGAGGAGATGGTAGGCACTCGTTACATCGGTCCTCGTGCAACTCCACCCGCTGAACCTTGGCCCCCAAGATCTCCAGACTTGACGCCACTTGATTATTTTGCTTGGGGTTTCATTAGAGACTGTGTTTACCGTGTGGAGATTCTTACGCTAGCACAGCTGGAGCAACGAATTCGAGGAGCTGTTGCTGCAATTACTCCACAAATGTTGGAAAATGTCAGAGTCAACATGGTACAGCGATTAGAGAAATGCATAGAAGTCCATGGTGGTCAGTTTCAACACTTGCGACTCTGAGAAATGAATTCTAGCATACAGGGTGTATCTGAAAAAGTTGACTTCCAGTGAGTATGCTATAGAAGAAATTCCTGTGAATGCTGAAAAAATAATTAAAAAATTGCTGACCATCTCGTAGAAGATCTTGCAGCAGGTCGCACTGATGATCTTAGTGGAAATCGTGCTAATGATCTTGCTGGGCATCGAGTTGATTTCTTAATTATTTTTCCAGTATTCAGAGGAATTTCTTCTATCGCATACTCACTCGAAGTACACTTTTTCAGATACACCCTGTATATGCAATTCTTGTTTTTGCTGTGGGAAAATGTTGAGATCCTTGGATCTTTCTCTTTCTACAAAAAATTATTCTCCAACATTCCAGGGATCAATGTGTCCTAGTTGTCCGAGTGTGGAAACTACGTAGAGGAATGGTAACGGTAGACCATTCACGTCGTTTTCACTCTAGTCTAACGATATTTATTTTGAGAGCTCTGTGTCACAAATTCATCATTTTTTATAGTTACTAAAATCTATTCTGTATTTGATCCATGATCTCCAGTATCGGCATTTATAGAAGCATCAAACTTCGTATGTATATAAATTGCTAAGCTTGAATTTCTGTTTGAAAGAAAAAACACTCTTATTTTTTTTTATAAATTTCTCCCAATGCTTGTTATATCATCTTTTGGTTCTGATTCATGAAAATAATAAGCAAATCAACGGCTTTTCCATTTTCTTCAAGTATTCATTGCACCCACAAGATGTACTTCATATGAAGGATGATAATAAAGTGGTTTCTAATTGTTTATCGCTGTCTTGCACTTCTATTAAGGTGATAGCGATTCATTTAGGATTCTCAACACTTCAATTTGAATATAGAAACGTGGAATTGGCTGAGTAAACCTTTTCTGCATGTAGCTTCCGTCACATAATCACCTGGTAGTTAACGATCTACTAGATACTCGCAAATGAAGTGTGATGTATTCAATTCCTATATGCTTGCGTGAAACGAAGGCAATTTGAATAAATTCTACGAGTTGTTCGATGCCGATGGAAGATGACATTGAGAGGAATTCAACTTATACTAGATGAAAAACTGAATTTTTATTCCGTTGAATAGACTATGAGAGGAACAGATACAACGATTGTCTCGAATTGAGTGAGTGAAAAAAAATAGGATCTAATTATTTTTTCTAGCTAAATGGATCAGACTTCAAGGGAGATCATCTTTTTCACGGAGAGACTTGAGAAATCGACAGAAGTTCTGAAAGTACTGATACTATTATGCTCTTACCCTGAGCTCTCTGAAAATGAAGAGGAAATGAACCTCTTTGAATTGATCACTTCACTGCAAGCCTAGCCTCTCATGAAACTAGACAAAACAATCACTGAACTTCGACAAATTTCATAGTAATCGAAAATTTCACTCTGTTGAGAAGGAATTATTTATTAATTTAACACATAAATCAAATGAGAATCGATGCTACTACAACATATCCACACTATTGGGAACTTCTCAGTGCAGTGCATATTTTACCAATCACTGTCCGATACGTGCCAAGAGTTAGCGCATTTTCTGGGAGAAGTGCGTTAACGTAATCTGTAGAAAAAAAATTAAGTGTTATATCATACGGTCTGTTGACAAAAGCGAAATTCAGAGAATACCGAAAATTGCATTGTAAGGCTTCTTAGGTATGGGTTCCAAATCACGTTTGGAATCTCCAGTTGGACTCATTTGTATTCGTCGATGCACACCAACAATATTCTTCATCAGCTTACGTGCCAATTCGCGGGGGTCAGGTTGACGCCCACAATCAAAAACCACATTTCGTAGAATGATTTTCAGAGATTCACGTTCAATGAAAACTCCACTATCGCGGATCAGTTCTACTACGTGCTCTGCAACGAAGGCAAAAAATTGAATGAGAATAAAATTGTTATGAAGATAATGAATATATATTCTTTAGAAGAACACTTAACGGTCAGAATGTCGCAGAGGTGATCTGGGGATGGCAAGTCGTGCATGTGAAGCGGGAATTTGTAGGGTTGACTGCTCGTGATGTGAAATTGAATGAAGATGGGACGTTATATAGACCGGGGCTGATGAACTACATGGTAATAATGTGTGGTGCTGAGATGGAGATGATCTAGATGGCTGGTGATCAGCTCGTGAACTAGGTCGTTTCTGTGATTGTGGACGTTGGGGTGGAGATGTTGACGAAGACTGGGGTGAACGTGAGCATGAATGAGTCACTGGGAGAATTGGTGATTGGAATGTCGAATTTTGTGGTGAGGGTACGGGTGAATGTGATTCTGTTGATAACGATGGAGATGGATTTTTATGCGAGCATGCAGGTGGAGGTAACTGTGAAGATTTCCGTGAAGGTGTCCGTGATTCAGATACCACATCATGTAACGGCATAGATGAATGCACTTCTTTTTGGCATTCAGTAGCTGATGATCGTTCCCGTGGTTGCGAAGTGGACTGTGATGAACAGCATGGTGGAGGTGATGATGGTGATGGCGATGGCACTGGACAATCACTTGGGACTTCTTCTGATCCATTACCGCGATTCTCATTCGGATATTTTTGCGATTTGGAGGAGCTTATTGATGTACATGATGAACTTTCCGGATGTGTATCGAAGCGTGCCCAGATCTGTGGCACCTGGAGTGGCGGGAAATGCAGTACACCATATTCATCTAGTGTTAAGCTTTCCAGGAAGCACTGATTATCTGCAATGAAATTATTATCGTATGATACATGAATCAATTCAAAATCGAAAATTTTTTTTACTCATCTGTAAACAGTCACTCACCATCTGCAGCAACTACTCGAAGAGCCCCAAGCATTTCATTGCTTCCCTGCCATGGAGCTCGCACAATTCCTTTACGACGGATAACAGAATTACTCAATACAACACTCGTCTTCTTATTGCGCCAAAGAATTAAGGAGTACATTTAGAAATAGCTTAAATCTCTGCCAGCTGTTATGAATGTACTCAGATGACACGATGCAGCTTTCGCTCTATCAGTATAGGAGATCACGAAAGTTAATAGTTCAAAATATTTGTTTTTGTCAGCTCTTAGCAACCTCGATAAACAATAGAATAAATTATTCAGCTTCACGTAGATATGATTCATGTTTTGTTATAGTACATCAATAGATAATTCTGATTGAGTGTGGAAGCCTAGTCCTCATCATATTGATGTGTCTATTTTCATGTTCAGCGGCCAACTTGAACGAGTAGAACTCATGGAAATTAGAAACAACTTTCAAGCGTCAATCACAAATTCTATTCGAATTATTTTTAATATTTCGAATTACTCGCGAAGTCGGATATTATTTGTTGAGGAATGAGCAACCAGTGCTGTGCACTCATATTCATGCATGAGTCCAGTGGAAAAGATATAATGAACACTCTACGAACATGAGTAGTCGGACTTTATTTATTCGTAATAGAAAAATCTAGGCGTTAGACCGATTTTTCTATGAATTTAACGTGTTACAAGGTTCAATAGAGACTTCCGATTTATCGTTCATATGGTAATAGTCTGTAGATGTGCTGAGGGAGTATCCAAGTTGCGCCCGGAAAGCACCGAGGAGGTTCCAAGACGCACTGCATGAGCGTTGGAAATGCGCCTGCGGGGCGTCGTCAGATAGCGTTTCCACGTCACTCAGATGCCCTCCGAGTGCACCCTGAGGGCTTAAGCAGTACGTCTTGGGGGCCTTAAACAGCGCTCCCAATATGCACTGCATAAGTGCTTGAGGAGCGCAGGTAGTGCATCCGAGAGGCATCCACCCGCCATACAGATGCATTTCACGTGCACCTTGAGCACTTGTGCAGTGTGTCTTGGAAGTGCTAAAAAAAGTCTCCAAGACATGCTGTTTAAGCGCTTGAGATGCACCCGGGATGCACCCAAAGGACATGGGGAGGCCATCTAACGACGCCCCTCCGGCGCTTTCCAACGCTAATGTAGTGCATCATGGAGGCCTCCTGAGCGCTTTACGGGTGCAGCTCGGATACTCCCTCAGTACTTTTACACATGAATGATGATTCGGGAGTCTATATTGGACTTTGCAACGTGTTAAATTCGAAGAAAAATGGGTCTAATACCTAGCGATTCCTATTTTGAATAGAGAAAGTCCGTCTACTCATATCCTTGGAGTGTTCATGGACGAATATCATTACCATGAACACTCCATTTGAATGAGTAGTCGGACTTTATTTATTTAAAATAGAAAAAGCTAGGTTTTAGACCCATTTTTCTTCGAATTAAACAAGTTACAAGGTCCAATATAGACTCCCGAATCATCATTCATGTGTAAAAATGCTGAGGGAGGATCCGAGCCACTCCCGTAAAGCCCTCAGGAGGCCTCCAAGACGCACTGCATGAGCATTGGAAATTCGCCTCAGGGGCGTCGTTCGATGGCGTCTCCATGTCCTTCGGGTGCACGCCTGGTGCTCCTCAAGGGCTTAAACAGCATATCTTGGAGACTTTTTTAGCACTTCCAAAACGCACTGCACAAGTGCACGGGAAGTGCATCTGAATGGCGTGCGGATGCCTCTCAAATACACTACCTGTGCACCTCAAGCACCTATGCAGTGCATATTGAGAGTGCTGGAAAGGCCTTCAAGCCGTGCTGCTTAAGCGCTCAAGCTGCACTCGAAGTGCCCCCGAGAGACATGGAGGTGTCATCTAATGACGCCCCCCAGGCACATTCTCAACGCCCATGCAGTGTGACTTGGAGGCCTGCTCGACACTTTCCGGGCGCGACTCGAATGCTCCCTCAGCACTTTTACAAACTTTTGTCACATGAATGATGATTTGGAAGTTTCTATTCGACCTCACTACTCGTTAAATTTGAAGAAAAATGGGTCTAAAACCTAGCTTTTCCTATTTTAAATAGATAAAGTCCGACTACTCATATCCTTGGAGTGTTCATGGACGAATATCATTACAATAAACACTCCATTTAAATGAGTAGTCGGACTTTATTTATTTAAAATAGGAAAAGCTAGGTTTTAACCCCATTTTCCTTCGAATTTAACAAGTTACGAGGCCGAATAAAGACTACCGAATCATCACTCATGTGGTAAAGGTTTGGAAAAGTGCTGAGGGAGCATCCAAGATGCGCCCAGAAAACGCCGATGAGGCCTGTAAGACGGACTGCATAAGCGTTGAAAATGCACCTGAGGAGCATCGTTAGATGACATCTCCATGTCTCATGGATGCATTCTGCGTGCACCTCATGCACTCAAGCAGCATGTCTTGGAGGCTTTTTCAGCACTCCGAAGATGCACTGCGTGTTCACCTCAAGCATTCATGCAGTGCATCCTGGGAGTGCGGGAGAAGCCCCCAGACGTGCTGTTCGAGCACTTGAGGTGCACCCAAGATGCACCCAGAAGACATGGAGATGCCATCTAGTGATGCCCCTCACGGTGCCGCTAGATATGCACAAAAATGCATATTTTTATGCATATGCACAAAAATGCATATTTTTATGCAAATGCACAAAAATGCATATGCATAAAAATGTGTTTCCTATGATTCTCCTATTTTTTAATTTTTTTTTTTTAATGAATCGATTCGTCACTTTTCTTATTTCGATTTTTTTTTTGAAAAAATCGATTCTCACAAAATCATTTGTTATGAAGATTGATTTTTCAAGAATCGATTCTTTTTTCAGTGATCACCCATCCGTAAATGCTGGACTCCTAATAGCCCAAAACTGCCCGCGGGTATCAAATGAAGGAAACTGAATTTTGAATTTAAGTCTCAGAACGTCAAAAGAAAAAAACCTATAACGCCATCTCTCCGCATCTACTCGAATCACGCAAAATAAGAATGATTCGACTCGCTCGTCATTCAAAATTCTCGGCTTCAACTGTTCGCTAATCCAGCGTTGTCACATCGCCACTCATTTCCCCCACTCCATTTTGCGCGCCAAAATCCTCCAAGCCCATTGGCCTATTTCAATCGCTAATAATTCAAAAAATAATTATCCGAAAATTTTTTTGAAAATTTTCCCGTACTTCTCACACCTTCAGCTATCTCCAGTTAATTGCCTTTACGTTTGAAAAAAATCACCCTGTATAATCAGTCGATGAATCGATTATCGACTGTAGAGTTATTCTTCTATCCGGAGGAGGAGGGAGAGGGCGCCTCGGCGATAAAACCCTCTTACGATCACATCGTAACAGTATTTTGAACAAAGATTTTTATGAGAAACTAATAAATACAGTTTCTTTTGATTTTTTTTTGGACTTTTTTGTGTCTGTCTCTCTGTTTTTACATTTAAAAAACGTGAATAATGTATCTTGAACCAAGATTTTTACACACAAATTAAAAGTACTGTTGTAGTAATGTGGTTAATTAAA
The DNA here is from genome assembly GCA_963921955.1 of Aleiodes alternator. NCBI lineage: Eukaryota > Metazoa > Arthropoda > Insecta > Hymenoptera > Braconidae > Aleiodes > Aleiodes alternator. The sequence continues at coordinate 257,657 of OY998098.1, read as the reverse complement.
TGAATGCATCACTAACACTGCAATTAAAATATATAAAATTGCGTTTATTAAAGTACATGATATAATACAAGTCAATAGTGTGGTGATTGAGATGCGTTCTCGTGAACTGCCGATACGCGAGTGTGATCTAATAATCACCATATAAGGATACCCGAAACTCGGAATATCCACACAAAAGGAAATTGAAAAGAATACGCGTTACAATGGTCAAGAGCGAGACAGGTATAAATATTATGCGATAGAAGATATTATTTGTGTTCTTCAAGTACACGCGTACTGTAGCGGTTGCTACACTGTTTCTTTTGACTTTTTTTCGACTTTTTTGTGTCTGTCTTTCTGTTTTTACATGAAAAAAATGTAAATAATGTATATTAAACCAAGATTTTTACGAACAAACTAATAAATACAGTTTCTTTTGACTTTTTTTATGGACTTTTTCCTGTCTCTCTCTGTTTTTTACATGAAAAAAACGTAAATAATGTATATTAAACCAAGATTTTTACGAACAAACTAATAAATACAGTTTTTTTTTATTTTTTTTTTGACTTTTTTGTGTCTGTTTCTCTTTTTACATGAAAAAAACGTGAATAATGTATATTGAACCAAGATTTTTACGAACCAATTAAAAGTACTGTTTCTTTTGCCTATTTTTTCGACTTTTTTGTGTCTGTCTCTCTTTTTACATGAAAAAAACCTCAGTTTTTCCAGTGAATAATGTATCTTGAACCAAGATTTTTACGAAAAACCAAAAAGTAGTGTTTCTTTCGACTTTTTTTTTTTTGACTTTTTCTGTCTCCCTTTTTTTACATGAAAAAAACGTCAATTTCCCCAATGAATAATGTAGTATATTGAACAAAGATTTTTATGAAAAACTAATAAATACTGTTTCTTTTGACTTTTTTTTTTGACTTTTTCCTGTCTCTCTCTCTCTTTTTACATGAAAATAACGTGAATAATGCAGTATATTGAACAATGATTTTTATGAAAAACTAAAAAACTATTGTTTGTTTTTGACTTTTTTTCGGAATTTTTTGATGAATTATTAAAATGGGGAAAAATCAAAAAAAAAGAAGAAAAAAAAGAAGAAGAAGAATAGAGTAGAAATGAATTTTTGTTTTTATTCATTTTTTGAAATCTTTGTTGGTGGATCATCATCTGAATTTTTTTGACTATTATCATCATTAAGAAGATGTCTTTTTAATATTTTTCCTGATGTACTTGGTTGATTTTCATTATCATTATTATCATTTTCACCAATTCCCTGGCGGATCCATCGATTACTATTCGATCGCCATTCGATTGGGGGATCGACTTGTGCGCTCACCTGATCACTTGTCGAGCCTGAGTTGATGGTCATATGAATAACGAGATGAACAGTGATCAGCTGAACATTGGGTCGAATATCGGTCGATCCCAAGTGTAAACCTCGATTCGACTACTAAAGATCGACAATGAACATTGTTTGAGCACTTTTCGATCATGGATGATAAAGAGCTTCATCGATCTGCGTCTGACTATGTCTAGAGTCGATTGTTAGTCGATCCATATACCCAATCGACGACTGATCTAATGATAAAGTTTCTGGAGTACGTATTGATTGTAGATGATGAAGTGACCTATCGACCAGCAATCGCCTATGTTTTGAGTCGATCGCTGGTTGATGATATCGATGGAAGCATCGAATCGAATCTTGACTGACCACTGAATTTTCTTAAGTGCAGATCGATTGTGGGTCATGAATTGCTTCATCGACCCGCGATCAATTGAGTATAGAGTTTATTGTTTGTCAATTCCGATTCATCGGATATTATTATTCATCGTGATAAGTTACTTCACGGATTCCCTGAAAAGTTCCTCTGGAAGTTCCCCTAAAAGTTCCTTTAGAAGATCCCCTAAAAGTTCCTCTGGAAATTCCCTTAAGAGTTTTGAACGCTCATATAATCAGTTTGAGCTTTATAAATGCCAGTTTACATCCATAATCATTCAGAATGTTTGATTCATAGTCAACTTCAGCCTATATCAAACCGTACACTACAAGGGAGATCCTTTCAATACTTGGCCAAAAAAGAAAATTCTTCCAAAAATATTGAGAGAAAAATTTGCCACATGTTTCCGCCTAAATTTCTTCGGTTTATCAATGGAATCATCAGAAAATTTCCATCTCAAACCATTCAATCTAAGTGTTCATTTCATCCCATCTTCCCGTACGTTAAAATTCTTAGTTATTCCTGAAAATCTGTTTATTTCATTAAAACTTGACAACAAGACCCTAAACTACGTTAAACTTTTAGAACTGTGATTTTCTGTTAAACTTTTTGCAGATACTCGATTAATCGAAAAGTTTAATTTTTTCCGATCAAATATCTATAATTTCAAAGGTCGTCGGGATAAGCAAAAATAAACTGCAAATTTCCCTGACTAAGATTAAAATTCCCTGACTGGTCTAGGTTTTCCAGGTCAATCGCCACCTTCAGTCGTTCGAAGATTCGCATCAACGCAAATTGACTGGGAGTCAACTCGAAACTCTATTGATGTAGATTCGATAGTCCACTCTATTGCTTAGAATCCATATGTAGGGCCGAGACGTTCGTGTACGGTTTGATCTAAGCTGAAGTTCACCATGAATCAAACACATTCTGAATGATTATGAATGTTAAATTGACATTTATAAACGTCAAACGGAACTTCTAGAGGAACTATTAGGGGAACTTCCAGAGGAACTTTTAGGGGATCTTCCAGAAGAACTTTCCAGGGAACCCGTAAAGTAACTCATCACGATGAATAATAATATCTGATGAATCGGAATCGACAAACAATAAACTCTATACTCAATTGATCGCGGGTCGATGAAGCAATTCATGACCCACAATCGATCTGCATTTAAGAAATTTCAGTGGTCAGTCAAAAGTCGAGTCGATGCTTTCATGGATATCATCAACCAGCGATCGACTCAACACTTAGTCGATTGCTGGTCGATAGGCTACTTCATCACCTACAATCGACACGCACTCCAGAAATTCCATCATTCGTGCAGTCGTTGATTGGGTATATGGATCGACTAACAATCCGCTCCATACATAGTCCGCCGCGGATCGATGAAGCTCTTCATCATACTTGATCGAAAAGTGCTCAAAAAATGTTCATGGTCGATTGTTAGTCGAGTCGAGGGTTCCACTTGGGATCGACCGACAGTCGACCCAATGTTCAGCTGATCGCTGGTCATCTCGTTATTCATATTATCATCGACTAGTGATCAGCTGAGCGCACAAGTCGACCGCCTCCAATCGAGTGATCCGCCAGGGTTGTCAGAGGTATCAATGATCTCGATACCTCGACAATTGATTGAATTTCCTCTGAAATATTCATAAAATCAGAGGTATCCATTCTAATGTTTATTCCAGCAATTAATGATTTTGTTATTTCTTGTGACTCTTTATTTTTTTGTTCTTGTTGGTCTTGTTTTTCTTGATATTGCCTCAAATTCTCTTTCAATTCTATCATTTGTCCATGTATCATTTGTTTTTCAGCAAATACGCAAAGTGCAAATTCGCACATATTAAATAAATCCTCAAATAACATTCGACTCATAATTTCATTGTTCTGTGCTTTAGCTGCTAATTCATTATTAATGATTTCTAATTCTTCTACTTCTTCTTTCAAATCTTTAATGCTATTATCACGGTCCAAAATTGCGTGATAATGATACTCTAACTCGGCTTCGTTTGATTGTCTTAATTCAATGATTTCTTGATTTTTTATCATTATTTCTTTCTCTCTATCAATAATCATTGCATCTCTTATGTGTATATCATCATAACACATTGTTATTTCATCCTCTTTATCTTTTAATAAACGATTGAATCGACTAATATTGTTCCTCATTTCATCATTATCATTATTATCATTATTAACGACATTAATCATTGATGATGATGATGATGCTGCTGTTGATGATGATATCATTACACAAGATTTATTGGTAAAGTAAGACCCTGGCGACGCTATTCAAATCTTTGTTGTTTTTGCTTTTTTCAGCTGTAATATATAAAGACGTTACGTAATCTATTGTCTGAACTGGTCGCTGGTAAAAATAAAAATCAAAAAACAGAAATGCGTTTGGTCGAGATGTATGGATTGAGTCAAAATAAACTTAATCTCATACGTTATCTGAAGACCTTAAATGTCATTAGAGCGCGCAATTTTCGCCAAATATGCGGTGAGCTAATGGTGTTCAATGAAAAAGAACTAATGCATCGATGTTATAACAGCATTGAGACCAAAAATTCACACAAAAAGTGTGTAAGGAAAAAATGTAACACCAAGACTGGTATGTTCACGGGATCATGGTTTATGGGCACCAATTTAGACATTAGAATTTTATTTCAATTAATTTCATTGTATTTAATTCATGATAAAATTTCTCTCAAAAATTTAGCTTCAGAAACACTTTTATCCATAAAAACAATTCGCTTTTGGCTCGGTAGGATTAACTCTGTTTTGGTTGAGTGGGTAGAGGGTGACCTCGCACTGAAGATGGGTGGGAAGGGGAAAATTGTCGAAATTGACGAATCGAAGATAGGTGGGAGAAAGTATAATAGAGGGAGAAAGAGCAAGGGACAATGGATTGTTGGCATTTTCGAGAGAGAAACTAAAAGAGTCTTCTTTTGGCCAGTCCGTGACCGCTCCTCTAGAACTCTCCATCAAATCATAATCAGTGCAGTTAAGCCAGGTACTTCAGTGTATACAGACGGTTGGAAGGGTTACAGTGGCCTGATCTTGAGGGGATTTAACCACCTTCGGGTCAACCATTCCTACCAATTCGTAAATTCACACGACAAGAACGTGCACACACAGAACATCGAGCGTGTGTGGAGGGACTTGAAGTCCACTATTCCAAAGTACGGCGTGGGTGGGAAGAAACTTGACGCAAAAATGTGTAAGTTTGTTTTCAACCGCACATTTAATTATGATAAACGTATTGAAGCTTTCTTCGAAATTTTGGCAAGATTCCACAATCCACATTAATGTATGAATTCTTGCTCCATTTTGAACTATAGAGTCAGTATGTATTGTGTATTCTGGTTGTTGGTCACACGTGAAGTTGTACAATATTGTGGATTATTGATTACTTGAGTACTCAGTGTGTTAAATTCACACAATAACTCAAATAATTATTTTGAATTCTGAAAATGCTGATAGAAGGTGCAGCGGTGGTTGTTTATTCACAATTTTTTCATCTAACTCCCAAGAGTCAATTAATAGGTTGTTGTGTTAGGTTATTCTGCGAGGCCTACACACCACTACCTCCACGAGGTGGCCTTGGGTTACAAGTAAATTTCCAGTAGTTGTTATACATTAATTGGGATCCCCACTCTTCTTCCCTGTGAGTCATCACTTGTTTGCTTGACCAATAGAGTATTAACATTATTTCAGAATTAATCAATAATTTCTAGCAAACTGAACAAATTGTTGTTTGTCGTCGACAGAGTAGTACATTACCATAAAATAAATAGTAAATGTCAATCTTTACATTTATCTACTAAATTCGCGACGTTTCGCTCCTGATCAGGAGCTTCTTCAGGCTCTAAAAATAAAACAATTAAGAAATTTATTTAATAACATAATTTAAGCATACTCAATATTCAATATTCTGGATCCACACTATAAACTAGTGTCCCTTGACGTAGTTTCACTATTCACCAACATCCCTAAGGAGTTGGTGTTAGAGGTAGTGGAGAATGACTGGGCAAAAATATCTAAGGAGATAAACTGCCAAAGGACCTATGTTTAGATATTATAAAATTCTGTTTTGAGTCCAGTTATTTCGTTTTCAATGGAAAAATCTTTCTCCAGCTAGACGGTACGGCGATGGGGAATCCAGCAAGCCCCATACTTGCTAACATAGTGATGAACCACGTGATAACCAAGGCCCTAGACCAACTGATATTTAAAGTACCGTTCATTAAAGTTTATATTGATGACATGTTTCTAGCTGCACCAGGTGAGAAAATGAAGATACTTAAGGATACTTTTAACAAGGTTCATAGTAAACTACAATTTACTATGGAACTTGAAGATGATACTAATGCTCTACCATTTCTGGATCTAAAAGTACATCGGGAAGAAGATGGTACTCTGAAGACAGAATGGTACACAAAACCGACTAGTTCTGGTAGAATTTTGAATTACAACTCAAATCATCCGTCTATCCAGGAATTAGGTGTAGTCAAAGGGCTTATAAAGAGAGCTATCTATCTAAGTCATGAGAAGTATCATAAAGTGAACATCAATAAAGTTAGGAGCATACTTAAAATGAACAACTATCCAACAAATTTGGTGAATAAATGCATCAATGAAGAAAGGACAAGTATATCCAAACAACAGCAACAACAACAGCTAGTTATTAATAATAATCGGGGAAAAGCGAAGTTCTGCAGTTTCCCTTTTCTCGCGGGAATTTCACATAAAATGGACAAATGTATGCGTGAATATGGTAGTAAATTAGCTTTTTATAATGTTGTGAACATCCAGCAACTATACAGCAAGATAAAAGCTAAAACTGAGACCACCGAAAGATCACACCTAGTATACAGCATTCCGTGTGAATGTGGTAAGGTATACATAGGCCAGACAAAACAGAAGCTAGGTAAAAGACTCCAACAACACCAGTATGACTGTAAGAACATCAATATACTGAAAGAAAACAAAACAGCACTGGCGAGTCACCATTTCGACAATGGACACGATTTTAGGTTGGAAGAAACAACAGTGCTAGACTATGAGAGAAACTGGTGGAAGAGAAATGTCAGTGAAATGATATTTATCAAAACCAGTGATGCTGTGAATCATAGGACTGACACGAAGAACCTGAGCTCTGTTTATGCTGAGGTCTTAAGAAAAATGCAAGAGAATCGGCAAAAAAGTATGCAGTAAAAATATCAAACATAAATGGACTGATTGCATTTAATTCACGGACAACATGGGTGAAAAGAGTAGATAGAAATTCATCATGTTCAAGAACACCGAAATGAGAAAGCGCGCCAAGAGCAGGTACACACACCCACACACACAGGGAAAGAACATCAGCTGTCACAGAGCAGCTTTGTTATTCTAGTCATCACACGTTTGATAAACACACAACTAGTCAAAAATTAATTTATTGTTTTGTGTACTTATTTATTGAGTTTTTGTCTTTGAATGTTGTGAATTATTGAGTATTATTGTAAATTGAAAATGAACAGTGAAAAAGAGATGATGTAATATTCTCCTTGTTTGTCAATTTTAATTTTAATATTATGACAACATACATTTATCTAAAGGTAAATAACCAGAATATTGAATATTGAGTATGCTTAAATTATGTTATTAAATAAATTTCTTAATTGTTTTATTTTTAGAGCCTGAAGAAGCTCCTGATCAGGAGCGAAACGTCGCGAATTTAGTAAATAAATGTAAAGATTGACATTTACTATTTATTTTATTTTGTCCAAATATCCCGCATAACCTCCAATGAAATCTACAAATAATATGGACGCAAAAACACAGAATATTTATTATAATCATTATCATCATATTGTTTTAATTTATGCATTGATGTTAATTTTTTGAGTTTATCAATTAATGATGTATTAAAATTTCTCAAATTATTAAATGTCTGTAAAGAATCTGACATACATTTTTTTGAACAACGTATTGTTTTTGTATCATATCTTTTATTATGATTATCTAATAATTTTTCTAATTCCATCATTTTTTCTATCAAAATGGGAATTATATCTAGTAATTTGGTGACGCGACAAAATCTCCGATGACAGAATATCCGCGACAAAATATCAGTGGGAAAATATCCGTAGACAGAATATCTGTTAAAAAAAATATCCACGACAAAAGATCCCTTTTCAAAATATCCGCGGCAAAATTTCTGCCGATAAGGATATCTGCTGTCATCACGGTCGATAATTATTTTTCGTTTCATTGTGGCGCTATCTTGTATTTCAAAATTGATTTATCAATATTTATATTTATATTTATTTGATTCTCTTAAAAATTTATTAATAAAAATTAATTTAATAATAAATTCATTTGTTTAATGGCGACATTGCCTCGTGGATGGGAGGTGGAGAAAAGATGTGAGAATCAAAAATTCGATGGTAAATATAGTAACTCGCAATAGCTCAGCGGTAGAGCACCTGACATGTAATCAGAGGGTCGTGGGTTCAAATCCTGCTTGCGCATTACATATTTTTTCCGGAATTTGATTCTCTTAAAAATTTATTAATAAAAATTAATTTATTAATAAATTACGCAACCGTAATTTGGTAATGAAAATTCAGTGGCACTTCTATCTTGGTGTCATGTAAATACAAAGGTAAATCAAACTTTAATATGTAATAAATTGTGAATTTCAACGAAATGAAAACGAAAAAGTAGTCATAGTTTTATGTTATATACAAGTCAATTAGAGGTCAAAAATCCTATGTTAAAAAGTTATGAATAAAATAGAACAATGATAAGGCTGTACCGTAATACATCTTCGCACATTGTTTTGTTTCTTGAAATAATCCTTTGGGATTTGATCATTGCACTTTTACTCTTTTCAACGATAAAATATTTACAATATATCGTCGCCTTAGAACCAAAGGGTTGTAAGGCTATGCTTATACACAGCACTTACGCGCCTTTGGTTCTAAGGCGGCGATATTTTTTAAAACTCAAGCAGAAAGAACTAACTGAGTTCGAGGGAGCGAACCCTCAGTCCAAAAAATAGCATACACACCTCGGATGGCAACAAGTCAACCTCGACAATAATTTGGCATCCTCGTCGCTCGGGAGGCAAATCATTGTCGAGGTTGACTTCTTCCCGCCCTAGGCGTGGAATATACTATATAAATTTACTTTACAATTTTCCTAAATTCTCTTTACAAATCTCATAATATACATTGAATTTGAAGGCACTGAGAATATTTCCTCCAAATCAGAGCAAAAATAACTAAAATAAATATAAATTACCTAGAAAAAAGTTCATTGTACGATAGATTTCTTAGGTCTATCATTTAAAAAAAAGTCATAAATGAGAAATAAGTCAGAGAGGAACTGTCCTCATTTGGCATAGCCAAATGGTTATGCGATCTGCATGTCGATCGCCTTTGTGTGCAATCTAATGGCTAAGCGAACTAATTTATCATCACTCATGGCAGCCCTCTGGTCCTTACAAGCTGATTGGATGTGTGCACTTGCAGTCCGATTGATGTAAATTGACGGTAGGTCGTCCCAGAACAATTTAATTTCAGTGGTGGTGAGCATGTAGCAGAGTGTGTGACGAGTGGCCAGGAAAGCATCATTCACAGGCGTCACGTCAAAATTGCCTGCCTCTAGACGTTTGCCATTGACAAAATGGAGGCTTCCCCCTTCAGGGCAGAGTATCAGTGCACTCACCCATTCGTTTTCAAAAGGAAATACGGTATCAGCTATTAGATCTGCACTAACTTTATAGTCTGAGTCGTTTAAGCGGTCGACTATTCGGTACCGTGATGTCTGGAGCCATCCGGTCGGATGCATTACGAATGAGGTATAAGTACCCGCAAATTCAGCAACCACGAACATGGTTAGATTCTTCAGGTTTGTAGCTCCCCTGAAGATATGTGAAACCACTTCTTTCATCTTGAAATGAGAGTAAATAACGACTACAGTCGATGATGGAATCCAATTTCTCGGGTAGTAGATTTTTACACACAAATTAAAAGTACTGTTTCTTTTGACTTTTTTTCGACTTTTTTGTGTTTGTCTTTCTGTTTTTACATGAAAAAAACGTAAATAATGTATATTAAACCAAGATTTTTACGAACAAACTAATAAATACAGTTTCTTTTGACTTTTTTTATGGACTTTCTTCTGTCTCTCTCTGTTTTTTACATGAAAAAAACGTAAATAATGTATATTAAACCAAGATTTTTACGAACAAACTAATAAATACAGTTTCTTTTGATTTTTTTTTTTACTTTTTTGTGTCTGTTTCTCTTTTTACATGAAAAAAACGTGAATAATGTATATTGAACCAAGATTTTTACGAACCAATTAAAAGTACTGTTTCTTTTGCCTATTTTTTCGACTTTTTTGTGTCTGTCTCTCTTTTTACATGAAAAAAACCTCAATTTTTCCAGTGAATAATGTATCTTGAACCAAGATTTTTACGAGAAACCAAAAAGTAGTGTTTCTTTCGACTTTTTTTTTTTTTACTTTTTCTGTCTCCCTTTTTTTACATGAAAAAAACGTCAATTTCCCCAGTGAATAATGGAGTATATTGAACAAAGATTTTTATGAAAAACTAATAAATACTGTTTCTTTTGACTTTTTTTTTTACTTCTTCCTGTCTCTCTCTCTCTTTTTACATGAAAATAACGTGAATAATGTAGTAAATTGAACAAAGATTTTTATGAAAAACTAAAAAACTATTGTTTGTTTTTGACTTTTTTTTCGGAATTTTTTGATGAATTATCAAAATGGGAAAAAATCAAAAAAAAAGAAGAAAAAAAAGAAGAAGAAGAATAGAGTAGAAATGAATTTTTGTTTTTATTCTTTTTTTGAAATCTTTGTTGGTGGATCATCCTCTGAATTTTTTTGAATATTATCATCATTAAGAAGATGTCTCTTTAATATTTTTCCTGATGTACTTGGTTGATTTTCATTATCATTATTATCATTTTCACCAATTCCCTGGCGGATTCATCGATTACTATTCGATCGCCATTCGATTGGGGGGTCGACTTGTGCGCTCACCTGATCACTTGTCGAGCCTGAGTCGATGGTCATATGAATAATGAGATGAACAGTGATCAGCTGAACATTGAGTCGAATGTCGGTCGATCCCAAGTGTAAACCTCGATTCGACTACTAAAGATCGACAATGAACATTGTTTGAGCACTTTTCGATCATGGATGATAAAGAGCTTCATCGATCTGCGTCTGACTATGTCTAGAGTTGATTGTTAGTCGATCCATATAGATGATGAAGTGACCTATCGACCAGCAATCGCCTATGTTTCGAGTCGATCGCTGGTTGATGATATCGATGGAAGCATCGAATTGAATCTTGACTGACCACTGAATTTTCTTAAGTGCAGATCGATTGTGGGTCATGAATTGCTTCATCGACCAGCGATCAATTGTGTATAGAGTTTATTGTTTGTCAATTCCGATTCATCGGATATTATTATTCATCGTGATAAGTTACTTTACGGATTCCCTGAAAAGTTCCTCTGAAAGTTCCCCTAAAAGTTCCTTTAGAAGATCCCCTGAAAGTTCCTCTGAAAATTCCCTTAAGAGTTTTGAACGCTCATATAATCAGTTTGAGCTTTATAAATGCCAGTTTAACATTCATAATCATTCAGAATGTTTAATTCATAGTCAACTTCAGCCTATATCAAACCGTACACTACAAGGGAGATCCTTTCAATACTTGGCCAAAAAAGAAAATTCTTCCAAAAATATTGAGAGAAAAATTTGCCACATGTTTCCGCCTAAATTTCTTCGGTTTATCAATGGAATCATCAGAAAATTTCCATCTCAAACCATTCAATCTAAGTGTTCATTTCATCCCATCTTCCCGTACGTTAAAATTCTTAGTTATTCCTGAAAATCTGTTTATTTCATTAGAACTTGACAAGACCCTAAACTACGTTAAACTTTTAGAACTGTGATTTTCTGTTAAACTTTTAGCAGATACTCGATTAATCGAAAAGCTTAATTTTTTCCGATCAAATATCTATAATTTCAAAGGTCGTCGGGATAAGCAAAAATAAACTACAAATTTCCCTGACTAAGATTAAAATTCCCTGACTGGTCTAGGTTTTCCAGGTCAATCGCCACCTTCAGTCGTTCGAAGATTCGCATCAACGCAAATTGACTGGCAGTCAACTCGAAACTCTATTGATGTAGATTCGATAGGCCACTCTATTGCTTAGAATCCATATGTAGGGCCGAGACGTTCGTGCACGGTTTGATCTAAGCTGAAGTTCACCATGAATCAAACACATTCTGAATGATTATGAATGTTAAATTGACATTTATAAACGTCAAACGGAACTTCTAGAGGAACTATTAGGGGAACTTCCAGAGGAACTTTTAGGGGAACTTCCAGAGGAACTTTCTAGGGAACCCGTAAAGTAACTCATCACGATGAATAATAATATCCGATGAATCGGAATCGACAAACAATGAACTCTGTACTCAATTGATCGCGGGTCGATGAAGCAATTCATGACCCACAATCGATCTGCATTTAAGAAATTTCAGTGGTCAGTCAAAAGTCGAGTCGATGCTTTCATGGATATCATCAACCAGCGATCGACTCAACACTTAGTCGATTGCTGGTCGATAGGCTACTTCATCACCTACAATCGACACGCACTCCAGAAATTTCATCATTCGAGCAGTCGTTGATTGGGTATATGGATCGACTAACAATCCGCTCCATACATAGTCAGCCGCGGATCGATGAAGCTCTTCATCATACATGATCGAAAAGTGCTCAAAAAATGTTCATGGTCGATTGTTAGTCGAGTCGAGGGTTCCACTTGGGATCGACCGACAGTCGACCCAATGTTCAGCGGATCGCTGGTCATCTCGTTATTCATATTATCATCGACTAGTGTTATTCATATTATCATCGACTAGGATATTTTAACGCCCGGATATTTTGTCGTCGGGTATTTTGTTACGCAACCAGTAATTTAATGTTTAATGGCCCATTACAGTGTGACGTGTGTAGTAGCACACGTCGAGATATCCCATTATCTTGTTTGTTGTGTGGTCAAACACGTATTTTCCTAGAAGATAAGAATGGGTGTGAATATCATCCGCCTAAAGATTAAACATTTGCACGGAGTAATAGGAGATGCCCAGCTCTCTAAGAGCTGCTTGGCTTGAAAATACCAACGACAGTCTTCTGCACTGAAGAGACTGTCCCAACCGTGGGAATGCTTAATCAGCAGTTTAAGGACGACGAGAAAAAGGAATAGGGAACTGGGGGGCATTATTCGTTTTGGCTTCGAACTGCCAACATCAAAAAAAGATCTTAGACTCGCGTACGGACTTGAACTCTCAGAGGTGTATCACACTTTTACAAGTACTATATAAAAGGAGTAAAATATAGACCCGCGTGTGTTTATTTGAGAGTTACCCCCCCCCCCCCTTACATGTCCTTTGGATCCTTTCCCGTCCCGAGTGGACCCACCCGCAAACTCTGTCGAACGAGCTAGTCGCGGGCAAATCATCAATTTCAAGCGAACCACCTGAAGCAGCATCGAACGAGAGGAAGTGGAGAAAGGTCACACGTAACATTGGCGCCCAACGTGCTTGTGGCACTCAGACGGGATTTATAAAATTGTAAAAAAAAAAAAAAAAAAAAAAAAAAAAAAAAGAACAATACAGGGATATACAGTGCTAAGGTACATGAATAGAGGGGTTGAATAGTGCGCGAGGATTGGATCTTGAAAAGAAAAGATAAAGCTAATCGGTGAAAGTAGTGTGGAAATAATACGGAAGTGAGGGAAAACAGTTAAACTACTAGTTAACGTGAAATTCTACGTTGTCAGAAATTCAGTGTATAATTTCTCACACCAGCGATTCGTGAGTGATACGCGGATCGTTCAGTGGACAACGAGAAAGACTCCAACGGAACGCGAGGAGAAGTAGCAGACGACACCCAGCAGCATTCCCAGATCGAGAGGAAGTTGTTGCCATCCTGGCGACAACCCTTGCGAGGACCTTTGCCGTTGAGGAAACGAACTTCAGAGGAGCCAAGCAGTATGCGAGTGTGGCTGTTATTAATCTCCGTCGGATCCGTGTAAGTACCCATTCTTTTTCACCATTGCGCCGATAAACCCCGCGAGAAACTCGACCAGCCGCGGCGGTCCGAGAGACCGGAGACGAATCAATCGAATATTACCATATCACTCAGACTCGCTTCGGAGAATTGACGATATGGCTGACGAGACACCATTAGGGGGACCAGCCCTGTCAGAGGGAATGACAACTACCCCGACCATGACTAGTGGAGTCGGTGATACATTGACAACGACTCCTTTATCACAGACACAGACAGGTACAACAGGGATGTATTCTAATTTTAACTTTGGTAATCCAGGAGGTTCTAGTCAGCCGCCTTTAATGTCACCTGGTTTACCAACAGGTTATCAATGGTCGACAGGTAGAGCCGAACAGAATTTTGGGGGAATTGATCAAGCACAAGCGCGCTTGAGAAGGGTGAAAAGCGCGATCGAGCCTCTAATGACGTTTGAAGTAGGGGACGATGTAGAACGTTTTGTGGATTATATAAAATTTTCGCAAACTTTACTGAGAATAGGGGATGACAAAATGTTTATTTTTCACATATTAACGAAACTGGGACCAAAAGCGAGAATTTTTGTAGAAAGCGTTCTACATGACGTCCAGACAATAAAAGATTTGGTTGACAGGCTGAGACTCTCCTTCGGTACGAGGGAAAATCTCAGACAAATTTTGGCAAAAATGGGCCGCCTTTATCAAAGTCTTGACGAACCGGTCGCGGAATACGCAGCACGATTCAGGGAGCTATTATTGAAAGCACGGAGTAAAGTGGATAGAAATGAAATGGGAGAAATAGGGATAACTGTGGACGGAATTGCACAAAACGCGAGAGAATCGTTCATTGCGGGCTTGCGACGGGAAATACAGGTGACACTCCTCGCGTTGTCACCACTAACATTTGATGACGCCGTCGGGCTCGCGATTAATTTTGAAGCGAAATGGAAAGAGGCGGAAGACTTTGACAATTTCAGGAAGCGCGATTATATCAAGAAGCAGGGTCAGGGACAAACAAGAATTCGTAAAGCAAACGTGGATAACAATGATGAATGCGATGGGGAATTACTAGAAAATTTTTTACAATTGGATATCAAGGCGGTGAATGCATCTCAGGAAAGAGATCTAGGGAATGGAGATGGTAGGGAAAAAAGGGGCGGAGCTGGGGGAGCCTGTTTCCGATGTAACGAGCCGGGACATTTCGCAAGAGAATGTCCACGTCAGACAGTGGGGCGAGGGAGGGGAAATTTTCGAGGAAATTCTCGCCCAAATTATCAAAACGGGGCTCCACAATACCAGCCACCGCCCTATAACTATCCACCTTACCAATATTTCCAACAGCAGGAACACTATCCTCAACAACAATATTACTACCCTCTATATTCACCTCCGCCTCAGTTCCAATACGCCCCACAACAACCTCAACAGGTGTTCCAAGAGCAGCCTCAGTATGGCCCACAAGACAACACCGGGTATTACGTACAGAGAGGTCGAGGGGGTAGGGGACGCGGATCAAGAAGGGGCCGTGGGAGCTTCGAGAATCATTACGGGCAAAATGCAAATGAATCGCAGACGCAGGGCCAAGAGCAAGGCAATAATAATGGTAGGGCTCAGGGTCCACCGTCGACCTCGGGAGAGTCGAGCCAAAACAATACAAAAAACTAAGAATGAGCCCGGAAAAACTGCACGTTCCAGGGCTCGTCAATAACGACGGTCAAGCACAAGATAAACGAGCAACTCGGATAGCTCGCATAAGTTTAGGACACATCGATGTAACGCCCACTCAGATAGAATTAACGGTGAAAGGATTGAAGAAAGAGAAGGCGGTATTTTTTGTTGATAGTGGTGCAGACATCAACATAATAAGGGAAGATAGGCTAGAACCGGGAATAGAGATCGATAACAGCGAAACAATAGTGATTAAGGGAGTTACAGCGGGGAAGACCGCTACAATCGGATCGGTGATTCTTCAAATCGATGGGGTAGAGGATAGGTTTTATGTTGTGTCCCCCTCATTCCCCATAGCAGAGGATGGGATGATCGGAAGGCCATTCCTGAAAAGGAACACGGTGAGGATGGATTACGGGAATGACACGATGACGATAGGGGGAAAAGTTTACTCGTTTAGGGAAACAGAAAACGTATGTCTTCCACCACGTACAGCAAAATTGGTCTATGTAAGAGTAAATGGGTGCACTGCTCATGAAGGATACATGCCCCGGAAAGATGTGAAACCGGGGGTGTATTTTGGAGAGTCTATCGTGAGGGCGAGACATGGAGTTGCACTCATGTACGCATACAACACACTTGAGACGGAAGAGCGATTCAAGGTTCCTATGGTAGACCTTGAGGAAATAGAGAGCATAATAACCAGCAAAGAAATAAAAACGTTGACAACGACACAAGAAAGAGACGACGACAGTGAAGAACGGAAAAACCGCACAAAAAAAATCATGGATTTGATGAAACTCGAAGGGCTTGATGAAGAAGAGAGAAAGGAGGTAAAGGAATTAATAGAATACAACCCGTGGATTTTCAAATTAAAAGACGAAAAACTGAAGGAAGCCCTTGTTCCCGGATGCCGCTTAAAACTCAAAGATGACGATCCGGTGATGGCTAGGCAATTTCGACTCCCGTTTCACCTTAGGGATAAGGCGAAAGAAGAGGTAGAAACAATGCTTGAAGCTGGGATCATAGAGCCCTCCGATTCACCGTATAACGCTCCGGCCTGGATGGTCCCTAAGAAACCTGGTCCAAATGGCGAAAAAAGATGGCGATTAGTAATAGACTTCCGTCGATTGAACGAAAAAATGATAACAGACGCGTACCCCTTGCCAAATATCACGGATATACTTGACCAAATGGGGGGCGCAAGATACTTTTCTACGTTTGACCTCGTTTCAGGTTTTCACCAAATCCCAATTGCAATGGAAGACCGGCATAAAACCGCGTTTTCGACTCCGGGAGGTCACTACCACTATACGCGTATTCCAATGGGCATCGCGAATGGACCGCCGGCTTTCCAAAGGGCAATGGACATTGTCTTATCCGGATTACAAAATATGGGACTATTCGTATACATGGATGACATAGTAATATACGGAAAAACATTTGGAGAACATTGGGAGAGATATAAACGGTTTGCTGATCGTATTAACAGAGTGAACATGAGTCTTGCCCCAGATAAGTGCGAATTTTTGAGGGAGGAAGCCACTTTTCTAGGGCACGTAGTTAACGAGGAAGGGATAAAACCCAATCCGTCTACGTTAGCCCCGATAACGGAATACAAGAGACCCAAAAATAAAAAACAAATAAGACAATTTATGGGCCTTGCGGGTTACTACCGTAGATTCGTTGACAATTTTGCAGGGAAAACGAGACCAATAACGAGTCTCTTGAAAGAGGGTGTTCCTTTTTCCTGGACAGAAGAACAAGAGAATGCATTTACCAATATCATTAAAGAAATAACGTCATACCCAATTCTAATCCATCCTGACTTCACGAAACCATTTGTAGTAACGACTGATGCATCGGATTACGCGATAGGGGCTATATTGAGCCAGGGGGAGGTAGGTCGCGATCGGCCAATATGTTTCGCGTCAAGAGTAATGAGCGCGGCAGAAAAAAATTACACAACTACAAAGAAGGAATTACTGGCCATTATTTTTGCGATAAGACAATTTCGCCCTTATCTTTATGGGCATCGGTTTACTCTAGTAACTGATCACCAACCTCTAGTCTGGTTAAAATCAACCAAAGACCCTGGGGCTCAGTTACGACGATGGGCAAATGAATTGGAGGAATACAACTACGAGATAAAATACAAACCAGGAAAGATGAACCTAAACGCAGATGCATTGTCGCGTAACCCGGCAACAACCAAAACGGAAGAGAACGAGGAAATAATGGTAGCTGCCCTCACAACGAAAGAACAGCGAGGGTATTATGAGGAAGCAAAAGGGGTACAATTACGTATAGGGGATTATGTCTGGTACAGAAATAAACGTTTTCGCGTCAACATAGGCCCATATGAGATCACTGAAATCAATACCAACGGAGAAATCACGTTAGAGATTGAAAAAGACGTGTACGAGATAATAGAGAGACAGCAAGTCATGCGATACAAACGTCCCGATGGAGGGGAGAGAAGAACGAGGCAAGAGGGTCTCCAATTACCGGAGCTGGGGGACCTGATATGGTACACGGACGTGTTTACGGGACATACAGTAGGTCCCCATGTGATGGTGGAGGAAATTTCCCCAGAATTAGTGAAGGTCAAAGATGGAGGAAATTATAAAAAGGTGGAAACGGGCCACATAATATCAATTAATCAAAGACCATTCGACCCAACAGAAGAACGTGCAGAAGGCCCTCCCATCGAGAAGCCAAAAACCCGGCCGAAGAAAAGAAAGAATGATGCAGTAGCGGAAACACCTGGCCCTTCACAGAGACATCCGACAGAAAGCCCGGAGCCTAGGCGTACGAAGAGAAGAAGGGGTTTAAGATCGAACCCGAAGAAGGTAGTGGAACCCCAGAATTTTCGTGATATGACTGGGCTAGGGACGGATTCATCACAAGATACTGAGGCAGAAGCAGACTTTACGGTATATCGACCAAGCCAATCGCCAGAGTCTAGCGGAGCAACTACAACTGCAAAAACGCCTTCCAGAACGAGTAAAAATGACAACTCCCCAGAAGAGGACGTGTTGCAAGAGAGGAGGAACTTACCTCAAGGGGACAGGCATAGTGCTTCCTCTGAATCCGAGGGAGTAAACGACTCCCAAGGAGAGGGTGACTCGCCGGAACTACCCGACGATCCACCATCAGAGGATGAAGGGGCAGACGAGACAAACGTGCAAATGAGTCGCGATCACGTAACAGACGTGAAAGACCACTTTGCATTCTTTGTTTCGGCCGATGGAGCCCTATGTAACGCAGGTATAAGGGTATTAGAAGAAAAGGGATGGATAAGAATGAAGGAGATAATAGACCCAAAGCCTAGCATAGGAGACGTCGTGAGAGTAGCGAAAACGGATAAAGAAGGCTTTGCGCTAGTGGTAAAGGAAACAGGAGACGATGAAATAGAGCAGGAAGGTGTAGAATTGGCTATCGATAGTTTCATTCTCATCCTCCTCCAAAGAAACATAACGACAGTGAGGATGATACACGATAGAGAAAGTCTCACAGAGAGAGCAAGGAGATACATGAGAAATAGACTGAGAGAAGTTCTCAGGGGAACGGGGACGACAGCGACATTATGCACCAAACTGATTGAAGTCCCTGTAGTTAATGATAGACAGGGAATTATTGAGGAAAAACACGCATCAGCTATAGGCGGTCATAAGGGCATAAGGAAGACGCTTCACCATGTCGCTTCCCAATATTATTGGAGAAAAATGGATAAGGATGTGAAAGACTACGTGAACTTTTGCCAAGTATGCCAAAGAAAAAAACTGGTCAGAGAGAAGGCACGACACCCCATGGTCATCACGGACACGCCAATAGATGCATTTGAGAAAGTCTCGTTAGACATCTATGAGCCAATTGGCAAAAGCGAAAGAGGACACGCGTACGTACTAACAATTCAGGATTGTCTGACGAAATTCTCTCTGGCAATACCGCTGGTCCATCAGACAGCGAAAGACGTCGCGGAAGCATTTGTGAGGCGGGTGATTTGCGTGTTTGGGGCGCCGCAGGCTTTGCTGTCTGACCAAGGAACCAATTTCACGAGTGAGCTCATGAAGGAGTTCTGTAGGTTATTCAAACTCAAACGGTACCTCACGACAGCGTACCATCCGCAGTCAAATGGAGCGCTAGAGAGAAGCCATCACGTCCTTACGGAATACCTTAATGCTCATATAGGAACTGGAAACAATTGGGACGAGTGGCTAGATAGGGGCATGTTCGCATATAACACCAGCGTTCATGAGAGTACTGGATATACCCCCCACGAACTAGTGTTCGGAAGAAAGGCCAGGATACCCTCAGCAAAGTCCTTGGAGGGCTTAGGAGGGAAATTTTATTCCGACTACATAAACGAATTGGCGGATGATCTCAGAAAGCAAAGGGCAGACGCCAGAATTAACCAAATTGCCGCCAAAGAAAGGTCAAAAAAATACTACGACCGAAAGATAAAAACTGTAAACTTTAATAAGGGCGACAAGGTATGGTTACTGAACGAACCCAGGAAAGGAAAGAGAGAAGACGAATGGAGAGGGCCGTATCAGATACAGGAAATCCTGGAGAAAAACAACGTGAAGATAAGAACAGAGAGAGGATTGAGAACCGTCCACAGAGACAAACTAAAATTAGCCAGGGTAAGAGCAAACTCGGAGGAGGAACAGAGAGATAACGACGAGTGAAGAATTCCGAGAAAGGAGGAACTCTCTTTTGGAGGAAAATGGAAAAGGAAGGGGGAAGACTAACGAAGGTATAGAAAAATACATAGAAAAAAAAAGAGAAATGGCGAAATGCCGCGCCGGCGCGAGGAAGTTTAGAGGACATTAGAAAGATAAGAAGGAAAATAGCAATAGTATAATTAGGGCCCTAAATCTAGAAAAAAAACATCCGTGTCGTGGAGCTCATGCCCGAACATTCCCTCTGGAGACGTCCCGAGAGGAAAGCGGAAAAGCAATGGGTACCAGAACAACGGAGAGATTAGAAATAAAATAATGGTAATAAAAATAAATAATTTGAAAAAAGGGGTGTCCAGGGGACAATTTATTGAGGAGAAAAATAAAAGAAGATGTATTACACCTTATATTTTTTAAATATAATATTAGTATTATTATCCTTCATTTTAGTTGATCCATTTTCCTCATTCGTTATCAACTCGGATTACTCTGGCGTGCTGAAAAAAAAAAGGAGAGAAAATAATTAATGTCGAAAATTTAAAGAAAGAAAAGAGAAATAGATAGGATTAGATAGATAGAAGAAGAGACATGCGAAAAAGAAGAATAGAAGAAAAAGAAGAAACTTTTGATAAGAAAAAAAAGAAAGAAATACGAACCAAGGGGATAGTCTCATGACGAACGGACTGAAAGTACTCCCACCACTCTTCTTCTCCATTTTCTATCTCTCTCCCAAGAGTAGGATCTCCGATCAGGTAACGGAGATAAGAAAGTGGATCATCGCCGTACTGGTACATCATAGGAGCCTGGGAAATTTTGTTATTAAAATAAATAAAAAAAAAAAGATTTTCTTTGGTTTGGATGGAAAATAGGAGAAAAAAAGGGGTGGGAAGCTTACGGTTGGCCCAGGACATTCGAGGAAGAGCCGTTGGAGGACGAAATCACCGCTCATCCAAAAGCGATGATTCTGACGGCGAGCATCCTCACGGGCAAGAGAGACCTTGGTGACCCGTTCACAACGCTGAACGGCAGGGCCCAGAAGCAGGCGATACAGGACCAGGCTCCTTGGATCATCAGAAGGAGTCGAAACCCTGTAGTGCTGACACAAAACATGCGTCAGCCAGGCATCAGCGCTCTGCGCAACGAAGATACGGCACCAGAACTGAAAGAAGGAAAGATTACAGAATCGGAGAAAAAAAATATAGTAATAAGGAAAAGATACGCAAAGATTAAGACCACTTACCGAATCAAGGTAGGGCGAGAAACCATCGCCGTAGAAGACGCGGACGCTGCCCTGGGAATCGTAGAAGTAGTGGCTATCTGTGGCCACGCATCCAGCCTCCAAGCAGTCATACAGCTCAGGATAACCACTATCGAAAAAACCACCAAACACAAGGGAAGGCAGGCTTAACGCCGACGATGCCTCGGGAGGAACAAAATAATGCGCCGTAAGATCAAGCAGGGGGGGAGCAGGCGCAGCTTCCTGTTCAGGTCCCCACCAAACCAATACGTTAACCCAGGGTACGCTCTGCATTAATTCCCTGAGCTGTAAAACCCGAGGATCTCTCTCGTCAAGGGGCATGATGAATTGTGAAACAAAAAGGGGCACACACAAGACGCTCTCAACAGCACTTGAAAGACTGGAAACAGATTCATAGTCCCCAGAGTGTTGACCACAACGGAGGAGAGGAGAACACCAGGTTCTAAGAACGTCGGGAGATAACCGTCGCTTGAGAGCTGCATCAGCGAAAATCGCAGCCGAGAAAAAAAAACAACAACAACCCGTCGCCTGCATATTATGATATTTTCTGCTTCTTTAGGATAGATCTAATCGACCGTTTGTTAGTTCCGGATAAAAACTAACTGGCGCCCAGACTAGATTAAGTATTTAAAAATTCAGGATTTTTTTTATTTAAAGAAAAATGGGTAAATTTTTTTTTCTCTTTGTTTTTGCGTAACAGACGACAATGATTTTTGTTACCTTTTTTTTTAAAAAAAAAAGGGATAACAAAAATTTAAGTGGGGGAGGGGGTTGTAAACTTCGTTTACAACGAATCAGGCTGGAAGGAAGACCGATTTCTTCCCCGTAAGTTCATCCTTACGGGAGTAAGAATAGGTTAAGTGGGGGAGGGGAATATACAGGAAAACAGGAAGGAAAGAAAAATCCATATTGTTTATTTTTTTTCTCTCGTCATGTTTCAGGCTCACCGCGAGCCCGGAGAGGTCTGACATCCAAATATCTCCAATGACGAACCAGAATGGCTTATTTACAAGCAGATTTTCGGGATTGCGTGTGTACCATACCACGTGGAGATTGGTAACACACATAGAGCTAGAAAGGTTCTTGGAAAAAAGACAGGAGATGACGAAAAATTGGTTAGGATTGAGACTTGCGTGCAAAAGAATATCAGATGGATGTACGATTGATGATCAAATTGATCAGTCGATGCACCGGTTAGACATCATGGAGGCGACGCACAAGCACATGGGAGAATTATTATCAGATGGGAACAAGCGGGAAAAACGCGCACCTCTCGGATTTATCGGAAAAATTAACAAGATTCTATTCGGGACAATGGATGAGGAGGACGCAGAGTATTACGACACGTGTATTCAGAAACTCCAGAATACTTCGGTCGAGACTCTCGCCCTCTTGGTAAACCAAACTCACATCGTTCAATCGGAATTTGAGAAAATTCAGATAACGGCACGTAATTTAGACCAAAGAATAGGAATGATCAGTAATGTCTTTGATGCAACTGTGGGAAAAATAACCGACCAATTGCAAAAAATTAATAGGAACGGGAAACTCGCAAACATTCTCTCTGCACTTAACTTAGAGCTAAGTGAGTACGAGTTGGATACGCAAATTTTAATCAACGCAATTTTATTCGCGAAACGAGGACAGTTACATCCGTCGATATTGCAACCCGAGAATATAATTGCCGCAACTAGGGAAATTAATGGGTACAGCCGAGGAACGGAATTCCCTGTAACCCTTCAATTGAACAATATGGGCGAACTGCTACAACTATCGGATTTGACGGCTTACTTACATAAGGAAAAGCTCGTGTTTGTTATAACGATACCGATGACTGACCTTACGAGGTACACAGTTTATAGGCACGTTGTCTTACCGAT
Organism: Aleiodes alternator; assembly: GCA_963921955.1. Taxonomy (NCBI): domain Eukaryota; kingdom Metazoa; phylum Arthropoda; class Insecta; order Hymenoptera; family Braconidae; genus Aleiodes; species Aleiodes alternator. The sequence goes on along the minus strand of OY998098.1, from coordinate 234,327 downwards.
ACGGCTGGGAAATACGTCGAGCCCACTTGTAACATTTATTGTCCCCTCTTACCCATACACTGCTATGTCAGAATTTTCAAACTCATATTTTAAACTTACAAATGAGGACATGGATGATTGCAAGAAGGGACAGGACGAATTAATATGTAGAGCATCAAAACCGATTTTTGAAGTAAATGGGGGACAAGACTGCGAGGTCCAGCTCATCGTAAACCCGCGATTTAAGGAGATGGAACTTTGCGACGTAAGGGTGAAGGGGATGACTCGTACATATTGGGCTAGAATCCAAAATTCCAATACATGGATTTTCACCGTCCCGACCGAAGATGAATTGAGAATTCACTGCGTAGGGCGTGAACCAAGTGTCAGGGTTATCACGGGGACAGGAAAATTGTCACTTCCGTCGGGGTGTGAGGCTCGATCACGGTCGGCAACCCTTGTGCCCTTCAGGCAGATTCATTCAGAGCAAGATTCTGAATTTGGAAGTCAGTCGAAGGTAAATATTCCGGCCATGATCGACAAAATGGTCGAAGGGCTAGGGGAAAACATTACCGAAATACTCGGGGAAGAAACTATGAAGAGACAGATAGGGGGGAAAGAGCAAGGTAATGAAGAAAACATAGACAGAGACAGTGTAGGATTACAGACGATCATAGACAAGGCTAGAGCTTTATCTATACAAAAAACTATGACAAGACGACTGAGGACAATTGAGCATGGTTTGGGATATGCGGGAATCGGATTCGGTGCTCTCGTGGTCGTAGCAGGACTCCTTTGGAAGTTCTCGCTCTGGTCGAAGCTTTCCGCGGTGTGCGGCGGCGTGAGGTGGCTAAGGGGCATCGGATCAGGAAATCCAAACCCGCGTCGACGCCACCATCGAACCCGATCTTCGGGACAGCGCTATCAGCGGAACGAATCGCCCATGACCATGAGATCGGTTCCTTCGGCGACCATCACCGAAATAGTTGAGGAACCTGAGGAAATAGAACCAAGACGGGTGGTGACAACACCAAGAGTCCCACCCCCAACGTCTACAGCCATACCCCAGGTGGCCTTGGTTCCACTTCAGCCGTATCAAGGGCCAGCAGCTAGGGAAGCTCCATTGGCATTCCAAGGAGCCGATGGTTGGCAAATGGTACCAATGGCATGGGGAAACAATGCCCCGGTGCCTCAACATCAAGTTAGGAGAGGCTTGGGAGGATGGTAAGCCTGGCTTATCAACAAGAGACGATCGCAGACCGGGGACAGGCCCCAAAGAGCAGGCTTAGCTGCCTGAACCGAGTGTAAAATCATCATATTCTTGCCTTTTTTTTTTTCCACACATATATTATAGATTTCCTTAACTTTTATCATGATTTTTTTTTGCATTATCACTAATTAGCATTAGAAGTAATACCTATGATTGTATCGAGTCGGAATGATTTTTGTTTTAGTCGAGGAAAGGAGTTGGAGATATTTCTTTTTGTAAAAGTCCGATCGATAGGGTTGAAATTAGATTTAAGTCAGCTCATAAAGCATCATTTTTGAGTTTCATGTAACCACTCTCACAGGGGTAAGAGTAATTTAAGTGGGGGAGTGTGACGTGTGTAGTAGCACACGTCGAGATATCCCATTATCTTGTTTGTTGTGTGGTCAAACACGTATTTTCCTAGAAGATAAGAATGGGTGTGAATATCATCCGCCTAAAGATTAAACATTTGCACGGAGTAATAGGAGATGCCCAGCTCTCTAAGAGCTGCTTGGCTTGAAAATACCAACGACAGTCTTCTGCACTGAAGAGACTGTCCCAACCGTGGGAATGCTTAATCAGCAGTTTAAGGACGACGAGAAAAAGGAATAGGGAACTGGGGGGCATTATTCGTTTTGGCTTCGAACTGCCAACATCAAAAAAAGATCTTAGACTCGCGTACGGACTTGAACTCTCAGAGGTGTATCACACTTTTACAAGTACTATATAAAAGGAGTAAAATATAGACCCGCGTGTGTTTATTTGAGAGTTACCCCCCCCCCCCTTACATGTCCTTTGGATCCTTTCCCGTCCCGAGTGTACCCACCCGCAAACTCTGTCGAACGAGCTAGTCGCGGGCAAATCATCAATTTCAAGCGAACCACCTGAAGCAGCATCGAACGAGAGGAAGTGGAGAAAGGTCACACGTAACAACAGGTTGCTCCATTTTCAATTGCATTTAATTTTTCATTTATTAAATTTGCCATTGTCGAAAATTGATCTTCTAATTTAGAATATACAATGCATTCTTCACATGACTTGTTTGTCATGCTACTACTACTACTATTATTACTACTGTTTCTCTCATTTTTATTAATTCTGTAACGAATTTTATTAAATTCATGACCATTGATTTTAAGAATATCATTTTCAAATGAGTAACTTGTACTCGGAGTATTATTTTTTTCATTATCATCATCCTCCTCATCATCATCATCATCCTCCTCTTTTTCATCATCACCATCATTATCATTATTATCATTTGTATTAATTGACTTATTCAATAAGTCATTTATATTAATAATTGACTGATCTTCATCCACAGGAGCATCTCTACAATTATTTACCTCAAGAATGGTATTTGTAATATTTGTGTCGTCTCCTCTTCCTCCACTTCCTCCTCCTCCACCTTCTCCTCCTTCTCGTTCCATGTTAATGTCTGTTTTTTGTTGATAATTTTTTGTTATTTTTGTGAAAATTCAAAAAATTGATCCTGTAAAATAATGAAAAATATAATTAATAATTATACATAATAAGAAAAAAAATTTATTCAACATATATTTAAATATTTAAATATTTAAACATATGTTGAATAAATTTTTTTTCAACTGTAAAAGATCGAAATAAATAAATAAAGAAAGAAAGAAAGAAATGTTATATCCACCCCAGGATCAAATAAAAATTTTCCTTTTAAACACTTGTTAATAATGTTGAAAACGCATGAGTTGCAAAAATGTCCAAATAAAGTGGAACATTTTCGCAATCAATTTGGTAAAACCTAGAATGTGTCGCAAGAATGAGAAATCGACGAATTGTGATGAATCGACAAGAAGAAACATCTTTCAATAAACCACGGAAGTTGATCAGTCGCGATTTTACCAGGAACGAGCAAGGTTCCCAATTAACTTTCGTACGGTCTTAGATAACTAAATAGATTTTCGTTAACACCGATTCATCATAATTTCGGGACAAGTTCTGGTGTGCCCTGTAACTCCAAATTTTGATCTATTGAGACGCAAAATCGGCGGTGGTCTTCGACAAGCGAAAAACTCTTTGTGTAAAGTACAGAATTCCGGATAATTCTTGTGAAAATTAACCAAGGCACACGCGGACTCCTCAGGCCTAAAAGTGTTGATTCTTTGCGCGAATTATTATATCAGAATTCTCGAACCAGCAAACGAGAAAAACAAACCAACAAACAAGAAAACAACTGTAAAGGACAGGATCCAGAAAACTGTAAGTAATCTTAAAATCTGTGAAAGACTACAAAGATCCAAGTCCTCATAAACTCATCAGATTTGTGAAACACTTATAAAGAGAAGGGTTAAAATATAGAGAAATTGGGTATAGTCAAAAAGAGAGTATTTCCATCGAAATTTCCTACATCCTTAATTCCTTCACGCGAATAGTTTCACTCAACTCGCAGTAAAATAAAATAAAGAACCAATTCAATAAAAATCTGCAAATATTAGAAATAAAAGAAACACCAGCACGGGGAAAATCATAACTAATTTTCCGGGAAGAAAGGTAAGAGCTTCACTCCCTCCTTTCAAATTCTAAATTTCTTTGTTATTATTCAGATTCTCGGCTGAATAGTCCCTCCGGACATAACAAGCAAATTTTGGTGGCAGCAGTGGGATCCGGTTAGTCCCTCCTTCGTGCCCAGTGGAAAAATTCTACAACCTGTAAGGTTTGAATTTTAATCACTTCAATAAAAACTTTCTTTAAATAATTTAATCACATTGAAATTGTCAAATCTTGAAAATTTCAACTTTTTGGGGAAAATTAGAAATTTTTAGAAAAAACAAAAATTTTTGTTACGTTCAAAAATTTTAAATAGAAATTCCCTGTAACAACACCTTTTCACCCTAAGCCCTTCCATAAATAAAAATTCTCAAAAATGGCTAATCCAGATATAAATTTAACTCTCAATCAAACACAAATGCATGCCGACATAGATAATGAAGAGTATTATAAGGCACAGAGTTTGACCCAGAAAATTCCACAATTTTCTGGTGATAGATATAATAAAATCACCTTCGATATTTTTGAATCAAGCATCAGGAATATTTTACATCTTATTCCTGAGGGGAAGCATAGACATTACATTCCTCATATTTATGCTAATATCTCTCGTCCTGCTCGTTATTATCTAGAAGGCAAGCAAGTTGCGAAAGTAGAAGACATATTAGAAATTTTGAGACCGAAATTCAAAAAAATAAAATCAGCTAGATAAACCAGAGAAGACTTGGCTCAGGCATCTCGTCACCCAGATGAGGACTTGGATCTTTTTCTAGTAAGATTAAGAACTCTTCTTGACTCAGCTATAAATGCTGCAGTTAAAGAATATGGAGAAGCCGCAAAGGCAGGTTTCACACAAGATCTTGAGAAAATTGCCGTCGGTCGTTTCATTCTAAATTCACCAAAATTCTATAGGAATGCATTATTAGACACCAATGTAAAAGGTTTAGATCAGGTGGAGGCCATTTTGGTCAAACACCAGGAAGCACAAGATCGTTATGGTCAAGAAATTTTCGATGAAATCGAACGAGAGCTCGATACGGATTTGTCACGTTCACGATCTCGTAACAGGGAGCCTGAACGAGCAGCTGCGGATAATCGTGATTCTTTTTATAGGTCAAATGACTATCAGAGAGCCGCGAGTCCATATCGTAATCCGAATTATAATTTCAGGCATTCACAGCCATATTTATATAGGGGAAGAGAACGGAGTAGGCAAAGAGACGCAGATTCTCAAAACCCTATTCCTCATTCACAACCTACTGGAACCATCCCTAACGGGGGGGGGGGGGGGGGGGGGAGAGCAGGAAACCAATGCAACAGTTAACGTGATAAATCCTCAGTCGACTCGCGTAGATAAATTAGAAAATAAAATGGATGAGATTAGTAAAATGCTCGCAGAATTAATGAAGAGAAAAGACGAAAAATCGGTTAGAGAGAGTCGTGATAGTTCGCATCATCGGAGTAGAAAATCTTCCCATTCCAAAAGATATAGAACTCCCTCCCGACACCGCTCTTCTTCCTCTAGCTACTCGGATTCTTCTCGGGGGACCAGCCCTGAGAAACGTAAATCAAAATCGAAATACTCGAGAAATAGGCGGGAAAAAGATTATGATAAATCGAAGTCTAGGCATAGGGACCAATCTCGCGAATCAACTTCAGAATCAAGGAAGCATTTAAACGAGGAAAGCTCTCACCGCGAGGACGCAACGGCGAGCGAAAAATCCCAGCGTCCAGAACAACACACTGTTACAGCAACTCATCCAACAAAAATCCAAGAGAAGAACACACAGAAGTAGTAGTTTGTGTATCCGGAATTGGACCCACAGTCACTTTACATGGACCCCGATTACATCGCGAAGGTGCTCTTGCATTAATAGATACAGGAGCAAAGGTAAATCTGATTTATGCAAATGCTTTGCGTCATGGGACAAAAATTGATACCTCTCAGAGCATTAAAATAGGGGGTCTTACTTCAAATTCAATTCAATCAATTGGTACAGTAAATATTAAAATTCTAAATTCAGACGTAAAATTTTATGTAGTAGATTTGCAACCTGGGGGATGCAAAGCACTCTTAGGAGATGCATTTTTAGAGCAAGAAAGAGCTAGAATTTCTTATTGGGATGATACTATAACTCTAAAATCTAATCCAACAAAACCTATCCATTTTTGTCTTGACGCATGCAGAAGAATTGCGACAGAGGCGGATCCCTTTGTCTGCGTGGCAGAGGGGGGGCCTCGCCTAAATATTTCGTCAACTGGGCTCATTGACCGTAAGCAACGTTTCTTGGTAGATACGGGGTCCTCTGTAAACTTAATCGAAGAGTCAGCATTAAAATCGGGTGTTGAAATCGACAGAAGTAGATCACAAGAAGTCAAAGGCCTCACAATCGACACAATACGTACTCTGGGTGTCGCAACTTTGCAACTATTGGGAACGTCAGCACATTTTCATGTCGTCAACATCAAACTCCCCATTGATGGAGTAGGGATATCGGGAAATGAATTTCTTGTGCAAGAAAAAGTGGAAATTTTATACGGACATAGAAATATTACCTTAGCTAAAAACCCTAATAATCCTATTGGTTGGTATCGAGATATTAAAATGAACTCTCCAGTAACAATCCCTCCTAGAGTGAGATTAGCCATTCCCCTAGAAGTAACAAATGGCGAAATTGAACAAGGTTATTTGCCAAAAATAGATCTGGCAGAAGGAGTTTTTGCAGGTGAAGCAATAGTTCAAGTGGAGAATAATATGGGTGTGGTTATGGTAATAAACACAACATCGGAACCAGCAGAAATTCAAATTCCTTCGCAACGATTAGAGTCATTTGATTTCAAATTAAATACAGAATTGAGAGAGTCAGGATCCGAGGAAGATGTACCTGAGTTGGCAACCTCAGAGGTCCATGCAGACTCTCTACAGCGGATCGAAAAATTGAAAAATATGATTCCAACAGACCATCTAAATGAACCAGAGAAATTGCAGGTCGAGGAAATAATTAAAGAGTTCAATGATATTTTCTTTCTACCAGGTGATGCCTTGGAATGTGCCAAAAATTTCACTTGTAAAATAAGAACAACTGACGACAAACCAATACATAGGAAACAGTATCGCTATCCAATGGAACATCGTGACGAGATTAATAAACAAATCAATAAAATGCTTGAACAGGGGGTCATTGCTCCATCAGAATCACCATACAATTCACCTCTCTGGATTGTCCCGAAGAAAGCTGACTCCAAGGGAAACAAACGATGGCGATTAGTCATCGTTTTTCAAGATCTAAATAAAAAAAACTATAGGTGACTCCTATCCTTTGCCTGAGATCAGCGAAATTTTGGATAAATTGGGGGGTGCAAAATACTTCAGTGTATTTGATCTAGCAAACGGCTTTCATCAAATAGCAATGGACCCCACAGATCGCGAGAAAACAGCTTTTACAGTTCCCGAAGGCCACTGGGAATTTTGGAAGATGCCTTTTGGATTGAAAAATGCTCCGGCTGTTTTTCAAAGAATGATGAATAAAATTTTGAGTGGATTAACTGGAACTGAACTTTACCTTTATTTGGATGACATCGTAATTTTTTCTCGAAATCTGGTAGAACATCATGCAAGAGTTAAAAGGCTCTTTAAACGATTAAGAACCCAAGGAGTTTCTTTGCAGCCAGATAAATGCAAATTTTTGTGTAAAGAAGTGGGTTATTCGGGTCATTTGATAACCGACAAAGGCGTACGTCCAGACCCAGCAAAGGTTGAATCACTTAAAAACATGCCTAAACCCAGAAATGTAAAAGGAATGAGAAGCTTTTTAGGATTCGTGAATTACTACAGGAAATTTGTGGACCATTATGCAGATAAGGCTAAACCACTAACGGAGCTTTTGAAAAAGGCTAATAAATTCACCTGGACTGAAGAAGCTGACCAGGCGTTTGAGGAAATGAAAAAGTCGAATTGCAAAGAATCTTTACTAATTTATCCTGATTCAACAAAACCCTTCATAATAGCTGCAGATGCTTCTGAAATCGGTCTGGGAACAGTTCTTAGTCAAAAAGACGAAAATGGAGACGAACGCCCAATATCTTTTGCATCTAGACCATTTCTTGATGCAGAAACACGGTACACAGAGGCGGAAAAAAATTGTTTAGCAGTTTTCTACGCGATAAATCACTTCAGGCCATATGTGTATGGGAGACCATTTGTTCTATATACCTCTAGTTTAGCCATAGAATGGCTAAGGGACACAATAACACCTACTGGAAGGCAGGTCAAGTGGCGCTCACTGTTACATGAATTTGAATTCACAGTAATCCACAGGAAATTGAAGAGGGAACGATATGCAGATGCATTCTCCCAAAACCCAGTGGAAATAGAGGAAAAATTAACTTCGGAAGAAAATCAATCAGATTCAGAGCCTGAACCATTTACCGTTCTCCCGGTAGGCAAAATACCAACAAAGTCGATTTTGAAGAAAACAACCAAAAATCCTCTCACGCTTATCAAGGAGGCTGCAAAACGACCTCGAACACTAAGTCATTCGAAAGTTCTCCAACAGCCTAAAGAGACAATAGCAACTAGAGTGAGCACGAGACACGCAAGTCTAAATGCCGACAAAAAACCGCCAAATTATAAAGAGTCGAGGGCTTATAAAAAGAGGACACAAACACCTGGAGACGAGGGAAAGAAAACGACCATAGAGACACAACCTTCAACATCAGAGATTAGAATACCTGATCTAGAGGAAAACTTGGAAGTTATCGAAACTATTGAACCTGCGTCGGATCAAGAATCGAATGATAATCCATCTGAGGAAATTGAAGACGAAGTCTTCGAACCAGCAATAAATAGTTCGGAAGAAACTATCATTACAGATGTCGATCCAGAAGCAATAGTTGAAATAGCCCCTGATCCCAAGGATTCAGAGGAAATGGACTCAGATACTGGAGATGAAACTATACGTGAACAAGATAATCAGGAACTAAGAGAAGAGCCTCAGATAGAGTCTCAAGCTCAACCAACAGAAAACCCTGAGGAACTTAACAGAGAGAGATTATCGACTCAGGAGTTGACTCAGATAAATGAAAGTCTGAAGGAATTTCGAGAAATATTAAATGATAATAACAGACTCTCTACCCAAGATCTCCAAGAAATAAACAGAAGCATCCAACAGTATGATCATCTGATGGAACCTGATGACCAGAACGAAATAAACGAAACGTCTGAAAATACCGACCGAGAAAGAAATTTTATTTTTTCATCGGAATTTTCACCAATCAAAAAATTTGCAGAATTGGATGACGAGGAAATTCGAAATCAGGTCATAAATTCAACCATGAATTACGAAGAAGCTAGTCAAAGAGGTAGAGAACAGGATGAAAATATTCGAAGGCTGTGTGACGAAACTAAACGTATTTACGAACAAACAGTAGGAATAATTCCCTCTCATTTAAGACCAGGAAATTCCTCAAAACCATCAAATGCTACAATAACAACGAATTCACAAGAGGAGATTACGGCATCACCATCTTCTCCAGAAGAAAATTCAAATACAGCAAACAAAAGAGTGACTTTTGCTGTGGGACCTGAAAATAATAACATTCAATCGAACACCATAGAGGATAATGTGATAGATGAGGAGGTTATAGCACAAAATTTGGAGGAGGCCTTTGACGAACTGTCAAAAGCTCAAGAAACTGAATCTTCGGAGAGTGAGACACACAAAATTTCAGGTTATGGACCAAGATTTGCGAGTCAAATCCAAAGATCTGAGCAACAGAAAGACAACAAAGAAAATTCAACGGAAGCAGAGTCAGGCACTGCTACAGAAAGCTCATCTGAGGGTGATACCTCAAAAGAAGGTGGGGGGTGTGAGTCAGAGCCTCCACAAGGAAGTCAAAAGGCAAATACTCCAAACAATCTGATAGATGAAGACTTTGAGAAGGAAGAATTAGAACAATACAGGGTGTACGACCCAATTATTCCTCAAGATGATACTCATCCACATCCTGAGAACATAGTACAAAGTCGAGACGGTCTGACTTACGAACGAGGAAATATTGTTCACTTCCTAGCAACTGATTGTAAACCCAATAGTCCTTCCACTCAATTGCTAGCAGATTTAAACTACATCAACTTCGAAATTCTGAAACAAAATAAACCGAAAATTGGCAAAATCATCGTCCAGAAGAAAGGAGCCCACAAGATCTTTATAGTATTTGTAAAGAACTCATGTTGGGACTTGATTAAAGTTTCAGAATATAAAACTTGTTTACATAATCTCCATTATGCACTGCAAGCGCACAAAATAGAATCTGTTCGAATGGCAAATAAGGGTAATGAGCTGAAAGGGGAAATCAATTTTATTCATTATTTGTGCAGAGAATTTAGAGATAGCAAAATCAAAATAACATTATGTAATGGGAATATTACAATACCAAACGAGCCTCTGAGACCCGAAATTATAAGAGAACATCATGACAGTCTGATTGGAGGCCACAAAGGCATCGTTAAAACCTATTTACGTATTAGAGAACAATTTTATTGGCCAGGCATGAAAGGTGACATTGAAAAATATATCAAGAGCTGTCGCATCTGCCAAATCAGGAAGTTGAGAAGAGTAAAAACTAAACAACCGATGCAGATAACCGATACACCCACAGAATCTTTCGATAAAATCTCAATTGACATCGTTGGACCTTTACCCAGAACTCCTTCAGGGAATACAAATATCCTTACCATCCAGGATAATTTTTCTAAACACTGCACAGCAGCCCCTCTACCAGATGGACGAGCCATTACTGTGGCTGACGCACTCTCAAACAATTTTATTGCGTTATATGGTTGTCCAAAGACTATTTTATCGGATCGCGGAACTAATTTTATGAGTAAAATGATTTCTCAACTGATGAAGACTCTCAAAATTCAACATAGAACTACTTCCGACTATAGACCTCAAACTAATGGGTCACTAGAACGAAATCATCATGTTCTGGTAGAATATCTGAAAGCATTCACAGATGAGTATAACGACTGGGATTCACTTTTACCTTTCGCAATGTTTTCTTATAATACTACTATGTCCATAGCGCAACAAAATATACTCCATACGAATTAATTTACGGAAAAATAGCTAGGATACCAGCTTCTCTTGGAGAGAATAGAACCATTGAAACCTACGATGAGTATCTAGTAGATTTTATAGATCGGTTAAATAATATCCAAATAATCGCGGGAAAAAACCTACTCCAAGCCAAAGAACACTCAAAAATTCATTACGATAAAACATCTCATCCGGTTAACTTTCAAATTGGTGAATTTACCTATGTCCTGAAGGAACCCAAGAAAAATAAATTAGACGACGAATTCGTAGGACCGTTTGAAATAGTTGATAGAACACAAATGGGTGATTTGGTCCTTGAAACGATTGATGGCAGTAGATTCATGAAACATCCGAATAAATTGAAGAGAAGTTTTGAATAAAACAAAAATATTCTTTTCAGTTTATTCACTGCCGAAATGCACAAATTCATTTTAAACTACGAGAACTCATAGTAGTTCGACCGAAAATTTTGCTTTTATTTTAGGGAACCGAAACCAGAGATGGGAACCAAATCATTTTTTCTCATATCTACCCTGATGACGTTTGGAATACATGCTAGCCTGATGAATGACCATGAACAATTTACCATCCATCCACTGAGGAACAACCCTGGGATTTTCTATGAGAAAATGGACCCGGTCCACATGACAATAAAAACCTGGACAATCACAGTAGCTGTGGATGTGGAGGGAACTTTGAATTCACATCAAATAGGTTGGGAGGACCTTCAACGAATCTATGTCTATTGCAAGAAAGAAACTGTTGATCAGGGACGAGAATTAAATTGTGAGCAATTATTGAAGATCCACGATCAAGAAAAACTTCAAGGGCAAATAAAGAAGATTCAAAATCACCTGAACCTACTACTGGAAACTCAAGGAAAAGAAACACAGAGAATCCGAAGGGAAGCACCTGTTTTTGGCTTTATATCCAGAATATTGGGACCCATCGTTGGATTCACAGATTACACAGAACACGAATACCTAGTCAATCAAGTGAAGAAACTGTACGACGATAAAAACGAAATCCCAAAAATTCTGAGGAATAGTACACACATTTTACAATCAGAAATTGATGCAAATCGTAATTATCTCAAAACTACAGCACAAAATTTGAATTTCATGAAGCAAGATATACTTGCTTTGAGTGGAGCGATGGCAACCACATCGGACAGAATAATTCGTCTTGAGTTTGTCTTCAAACTCATGCTGATAGGGGCTGAAGCCTTAACAGCCACAGAACATTATAAAATGGCACTGGAGAAAATAGTCCAGGTTGTTGAGGATGAAAAACAAGGCCAAATTAATTCAGATCCCCTCACCCATGATCAACTCGTTTCAGCAATCAAGGATATTAAAAATGAGGACTCGAATTTCAAATTTCCTGTTGACCTAGAGAGCCCAGACCTGGGTCTCTTATCAAGAGTCTCGAATATACAACTGATTCGATCAGAAGGAAAATTCATTACCATCATAACCGTTCCACTGGCTGACAGAACTCCACTAAAACTATTCAGGATGATACCCTGCAAAATGCCACAACAACTAGCTCGAAACATAACAGGATCAACCTTCATACAACCTTCAACCAAATACTTGATCACTACGTTAGATCGTCAATACTACTATAAAGCGGAGACAGAATATCTTCAGAACTGCGAGCATGTAGGAACATCATATTTGTGCTCAACTCACTCTCTACGGCAGTACAAAGAAGTACCATGCTGCGAAATTGAATTGCTCGTGAGCCCATCAATAGAGGCAATGAGAAAATGCGATATTAAGATTCTCAAAAACCACTTTACTCAATGGACCCAATTAACAGAATCACGCTCCTGGCTTTATTCAACCGCGAAGTCCCTAACGTTGAATATTGTATGCCAAAAATCGTTAGGCTACACAAAGGACATCGAAGGAACCGGCATTCTACATCTGAACTCAGGCTGTGAAGCACGGACAAATTCAGACATCATCCGGAGTATGGGAGCTACTAAATCAAGATTTTCTGATCTCCATGTGGCGCCATTGAACTTGAACTTGAGCCTTTTATCACCAAAATTGATAAAAGAGGTTGACTGCCGCACCTAACAAAAACAATCAAGTTAGAGCCACTACCGAACAATTCACATGAGAATAATATGCACACCTATGAACATACCTTGGACCTCATTACAAACCATAATATGGATCCCTACAACAGTGACACCATTCACATGGGAATAACAGGATTCATTGGTGTTGGATTCATAGTAATATTGATACTACTGTGCATTTGGGGGAAGAAGATCAACTGCTTATTATCTTGCTGCTGCTCAAAGTGCAAGAAGAGAAAAATCAAGGAAACGCCATCACAAGTATCCGTGATTAGCACACCCAAGATCATCTATCAGCCATCAAACGAGAAAAAGGTAGAGATCCATTGTCCAAAAAGCACAATCATCACAACATCTTCGCCAAGAATCCCACCTAGACCTTCATCAACCAGCCTGGGGACGGATCCAGCAACTTATAATATTCCGAAGTCACGTTTTTAAGCTGAAATATATTGAAGGAGGTATGGGAATTTTGAACTTTGGAATGATAAAAAAAAATATATAAAAAAAAAAATAATAAATAACATACATATATGTGTATTAGGCATTAAATGTTCAAATTTCAAAATTACTAAGAAATTATATATTTATATGAATAGTTTAAGAAAATTCCAGCATCAACAGCTCACATACTGACAGATACACCCACACGAGACTTCGATTTCGAATCGAATGTGAATCGAAGGCCCGTGGGGGGGGGGGGGGGGAGGATGAGAGAAAAATTGCAAATTAAAATTTTTTTTTTTGTTTTTCCCTGCTTTCTCGGTACATGTGTATATGCATTCATTTTATTTGAATAGGTTAATGAGCCCCTCATCCAAAAATTCCTCTGCTTTCCGAAGCTTGTTCTCTTTTTCCAAAAGATACACTAGGCGAAAGCTGGGTATTTTCGTTACCATCCATCTAGTATGAAGTAACGTACAGAGTGTCCGGAATAATATTTGATGATGATGGAAGGGAAGAAGCTGCAAACAAGTAAAATAAAAACAGTAATTATAAATCAAAACAGAATGATAAAATACTCGACTTATGATAAAACTCACTTCAACGCCGAAAAATTGGCGGAAAACGTAAAATTCCCACAAAGCGTCACATCCAATCGGTTGAAGGGCATGGCGAGTAATTAACATATTGGTTTGCTTCTCAAATCAATCGGAATTCCCGATAAATTCTTTGATATCTAAAACAAGTAACCAGCCCTGCAGCCTACCCTTGAACGCACGAAGTCCACCTAGCGCGTTGATGTGTTCAGTGGACAATTGATGCCTACCAGAACCAAACAATAATCTGCGGCCTAGCTCTGACCAGATAAAACACCACTCGTCACAGACAAGGTGAAACGGTCGAACTCGGATGGGAAGCTCATGGGGAGAAACTGCGGAAATTTCAACTAGAAGAACAAAATTAATAGATAAAAGATTGTAATAATTATAAGACACGTAAATGCACTTCGCGTGAATTAACCAACCTTCAAGAAACAAACGTTGAGAGTAATAAAATTTCTCGAACTGTTCCAGAAAAGAAATAAAAGAAGGCAAGCCCTTACAGAGATATGAAGATCGGAGATCTCGACGAGTAGAGGGAGGGATTCGTATGAGGTAATGGAATAATTCGAATATCCACCAAGAATATTCCATCGAAAGACTCTATAAAATGAAAATGATAATAATAAATAAATAAATTAATGATAGATATATAGGGGAAGGGCGGGCAATATGACATAGCATCTTTTCGGAAGCCTTGTAGTCACTTTTTCTTTTTCCCATGAGCTTCGTGATGTGATAAACAAATCGTTGCACTTTTTTCATTCCGATATGACCGTTTTTTATCCCCACGGGCAAAATGACATACCCCGGGCAAAATGGCATACCCAAAAATGATCAATTTTTTTTTTTCAACTATCGAAAAATCCAAAATAATAAATCGCTGCGACGGAAGCAATAATATTAACAACAGGAATTCCTAGGAATATGAGAGACATAGGGGGGGGGGGCGCCAGGGAAAATCACATAGTGGAAAGTGGGGTAAAGTGAACATTGCAATAGAACAGCTCGGGATAAAAATTTTTTAATGACTCCATTGGAAAATCAAATGAATTTTAGCTGGGAAACCAGTGTTGGAATTCATCCCTCCGGAATTTCCTAAAAATTGGACTATATTAGCCAAGATTTGAAGAAAGAAACCCCTTCCATCACATGAAAAATTTCAATTTTTATGAATATTTCCAGTTCTATTTATTGTAATCAGGTCTTCTGTAGTTTGTCTCAAAGAAAGATGAGCTCATTCCTCATCAACCTGTGTGTTTGAAATTTCTTTCAAATTTTTCTCGATCACTCTTAGGCTATGTTCTGCAGATAAGTTTTTGTGCTATATCTGAAACCTTGGTTGCATGTTCCGCAAACTTCATGAATCTGTGGGAAATGAGCTCACCTTTCATTTGAGACCAGCCCCAGGTCGATGTAACCAATAATACCAGAGATATCCGGAAAAATCGCAATTTTTTAAAAGCAGAAAATGTTTCACTTTCAGAACTTGATAGACAAGATGGAATTCTCAAAGATTCCGAAAAATAAATACTGGCGAATGATTCCTATCAAAAATTTCCTTAGCTTTCTAACGGAATCATTAGAAAAAACTTATCGCAAATATTTTTACGAAATTCGAGCCATTTTCACAAGATAAAACATCAAAGTTGAATTCATTCTTCCCTTTATGTCTTTTTCACCCGTCTCTCCCTCATTCGAAAATGGTGCGAGAACATGAATGAAAATCATATAGAAAGAAATTATGCAACTGTTGCAAACATTTTTCAATTTTTTAATGTTTCGCCCCAAAATGTGGGTATGTCATTTTGCCCGCCCTATGTCATATTGCCCGACCCTCTGAAGGGATATTTAATAATCCACTTCAATTATGTAACACACTTACACTAATTTATTTACAGGTCTTATAATTAAATACAATTCAATTAATAATCGTATCGAAATTGGAATTTGGCTTGACGCGCGGTCTCGGCACAGGTGTCTATCGTACGACGATTCTCTCGCGAGTGCCTTCTCCCTCTTCTCTCTATTGTTCTCCGGCTATCAAATCTTTTCCAGAAGTTTCTGGTAATATTCTCTAGCCCGTAATATTTGTGCGCGAATCCCCAGCGTCGCTACAAACCTCCCTTGGTTGAAAAAAAAATTCTGTGGAATTTTGAGTTGTTTGCTGCTGTAACAGAAAACCATATCATTGTTGCTCTTTTCAGCCGTGAGGTTTTATTGAGAACATTGAAGGAGAATAGACCAAGAGTGAATGATAAAGATGTATTGGAAAAAGAAGAGGAAAATGAGAAAGAAGAAGAGAAAAAAAAAATGTTTGTACTGACAGTAGGCTGCCGAAAATGGGTTTTCCCCTTGTCACGTCCAAGTGTCAAAATTATTTTCAATTAAAAATAGAATTTAATCAAACAATTAGATGTTAACCTGACACTCAGACATTGACTGGATACGTCTCCGCCTCCGTTTTTGCCCTTACCTTTCGGTAAATAGACTGGATTGGAGTAATTTCCTGAAATGGCTTGAGGTTTTGATAAAAAAATTATTAAATTCAATTTTGATTTAAACTGGCCAAACTGGCCTATATTTTCGAAGGGACTCAAAATTAAATTTATAAAAATAATTGAAAAATATTGCCGACATACTTGTATTTTCCGCCAAAATGAAAGGAAACCGTAGATCAACCGACTTTTAATAATTGTAGTTAAATTCCTCAAAGGTTCAACAAACTAATTGTTCAATTACAATTCTCCAACGACTTCAATTAATTCTCAAATATTCCCGAAAGAATTCAAATAATTCTCAACTAATTCCCAAATAATTTCCAGTCAATCCTGAAATTATTCTCAAATAATTTTCAAATAATTTTCAGATAGCTCTGAAATTATTCTCAAATAATTCCCGAATAATTCCGAAGTAGCTCTCAAATTAAACGGAATCAGTTATTGATATAACTTGATACAAAAGACTAAGTTTTCTTTAGAGGAGAAACTCAAGATTTTTTCCTAAAATTCCAAAGAGAGATGCGGGTATCTCAATTTTAATTTTTTAGTTTAGGCGGCGAGTTCACAACTGACTTTTTGGTTTTTCTTCTCGTTAGAAGAAACCTCGGTTGACCCGATTTCCCTTAATTTTTTTTGGGTAGGGAAATTCAGAGCCAATGGCGTGAAGCCCTTAGCCTTGACTTTCCCTCCTTCCTATTTCGGTAGATCCGATGCATTGGGAACGCACACTCCCTCCGCATGGGATCATAGACATGTGGGAGGCTACTTAGAGGTTTAAATAGCCTACCACAATGTTTTGGGAATGCCCACCTTTCCCTCCACAACTTTTCCTCCTTTCCTAAAATTTCTAAATTATTCGTTGAAATAAAATTTTTTCTGTATTTTATAAACTTATTCCTTAATTTTTGGAATATATATATATTTATTCACTTATTTTATGAATTAAATTTCAGTTATAAACCCGAAGTAACTTCTTTCTCCCATATTTTAATTGATTTGAAACGAAATTGTTATTAAATTCCTTTATTTAAAGTAAATTATTGAATTTTCTGATTATTTTGAGTTTAGTTGTTCGTTATTAGCTAAATTACAAATAACAGTTTATTCTTTTTATGAAATGATCGAACTAAGCATTTATGCGCAATTTGAGTTATTCATTTCTTTGAATTTCGATGTTATTTGAAAAAAAAACATTGTTTTCGCTATTCGCTTTTAATTTTGTTACGTCAGAACTATTATTTTCAAATACCTCTTTATAACATGGGTTTATTTGTTTTCCTGTTTTTGAGCCTAGTCGATGACCAATAGCTCGGGATAGGAAGGAGGGAGTTTTGCGTTTGACGGTTCAATAATGAGACAAGGGTGAAGCAATAAAATGAAACTTATATAGTTCCTTTTCTTTATTTCGATAATAAATTGATAAAAATGCAGCTTAAGTTCTAATTCTTGCTATTCTACTAGCGGATTTGATAATTCAAATTTTTGGGAGTATCCTGAGTAATTCTTTATCTATCTCTGGAATCCTATAGTTTATATATCCTCATTGAGGATTCAACAAAATGGTCTATCTCTAATAATTATTTCTCTATTATTATTATTTAATTAGTTGTCTCTCAGCGGATGGTTGATCATAGATCCACTCCCATTTCATCATTGAGACTGATAAAAGAAAATTTTTTTATAAACGGAACAGAGATCTAACTTGGAAAATCCCAAAAACTCAAATTTCAATTATTTGAGCTCAAAATTTTATTAAAAATTTTTAAATCTTATTCAAAATTCGAAAATTCCCAAATGAAATATTTTTGCATCAAAAGGAACCTTTCCCTCACCTTTTCCAAAATTATTCAAACTCAAAATGGTATTAACAGTTCAAAATTTCATCTAAAATTCCAAAATCTCCAAAAGAAATATTTTTGCATAAAAAGAAACTTTTATTCTACCTTTCTAAAATTATTTAAACTCAAAATTTTATTAAAACTTCAAAATTTCGTTTAAAATTCGAAAATTCTCAAAATAAATATTTTTGTATTAAAAGAAATTTTTATTTCACTTTTTCAAAGTTATTTAAACTCAAAATCTTATTAAAAATTCAACATTCCATTTAAAATGCGAAAATTCTCAAAAGACATATTTTTGCTTTAAAAGAATCTTTTATTTCACTTTTTCAAAATTATTTAAACTCAAAATTTTATTAAAAATTCAAGGTTCCATTAAAATTCGAAAATTCTCACAAGAAATATTTTTACATTGACAGAAATTTTTATTTCTCTTTTTCAAAACTATTTAAACTCAAAATTTTATTAAAAATTCAAAATTCCGTTTAAAATTCGAAAATTCTCAAAATAATTATTTTTGCATTAAAAGGAATTTCTATTTCACTTTCTCAAAATTATTTAAACTCAAAATTTTATTAAAAATTCGAAATTCCGTTTAAAAGTTCGAAAATTCTCAAAATAAATATTTTTGTATTAAAAGAATTTTTTTATTTCACTTTTTCAAAATTATTTAAACTCAAAATTTTATTAAAAAATTAAAATTCCGTTTAAGATTCGGAAATTCTCAAAATAAATATTTTTGCATTAAAAGAAATTTTTTTATTTCACTTTTCCAAAATTATTTAAACTCAAAATTTTATTAAAAATTCGAAATTTCGTTTAAAATTCGAAAATTCCCAAAATAAATATTTTTGCATTAAAAGAAATTTCTATTTCACTTTCTCAAAATTATTTAAACTCAAAATTTTATTAAAAATTTGAAATTCCGTTTAAAATTCGAAGATTCTCAAAATAAATATTTTTGTATTAAAAAGGAATTTTTATTTCACTTTTTCAAAATCATTTAAACTCAAAATTTTATTAAAGATTCGAAATTCCGTTTAAAATTCGAAGATTCTCAAAATAAATATTTTTGTATTAAAAAGGAATTTTTATTTCACTTTTTCAAAATCATTTAAACTCAAAATTTTATTAAAATCCAAAATCTGATTCAAAATTCAAAAATTTCCAAATTAAATATTTCTGTGGAAAAAAAAAAAAGATTTTTATCCCGATTTTTCGGTTTCCGCGCACAATATCCACTCGTAAAACCAAGAAAATTTTAAACCGTCTACTTACGGTTGTGATTTATCCCTTTTTCTTTTCCTTTTTTTTTTGTGTTTATTTAAGTTTTTTTTTTTGATTATTCTTCCCTTTTTCTCCACCAAATTGTAAATTTTTCTTTTGTTATTTTTCCTTAATCTCTTGCGTATCTTTCTCTAAAATTTTTTCTTAATCCTTTTTCTTTCCTGTCCAAAACCGGAGTGAGGAAGTGCATTTTCTCTTGAGAGGACAATGCCCCTTCCTTACCCAATTCCCTTTTTAGTGGGGTCAATCATGTGACATCTTTTACACATGATTGACCCATTTTTGAGGAGTGGGGATCCACCCGCACTTTTCCACTGTCGTCAAGGGCATCAAATATCCGTGCCCTGACGACAAGCGGAGGAGCGGGTGAAAGGGGGAACTCTCGAATTAAACTGCGTGTTTAACTCGAGCTCGTTTCCCCTCCCCTTTCTCCTTATGCTTCTTCAGGTTAACAATGGTATGCACCATTGTTAAACCTGAGAGAATTTTGATAATAAAAAAAATAATAAAAAAAAAATAAAAAAAACGTCAAGGAATCGAAATTCCTTGGACGTTACAATTTGATTGATTTGAAAAGTATTTCAATTAATTTAATTATTATTGAATATTTCTCATTAAATATTCCATTTGAGTCGACTCAACCTTTTGAACAATTTTTTCTTTTTAATTAACTAACGGAGGGGGTGCCGTGTCATGGCGGTAGTAGTTAGACTAGTTTCGCTTTACTCCTGACTTTTTTTTGATTTTTTTGTAGCTTTTCTTCCATCCGAAGACTCGAAAGTATCTGTGAGAACTAACGTAGTGCTAGTGTCTAGTTTTTTACAAGTGCAATCAATATCCTGATCATCATCTTCCGATAAATTACATAAATTTACTCGGTACCTTGGCGTTGCAATCATTTGTGAGGTTAAGATTGTGCCACGAGCCAGCCGATGGGCTCCAATCCAAACTCATATGATAAGACCCCTAACTCAATTCCATCATTACCGACTGTTAATAACCTCCATAAGGCTGTCTCTGAGAGTGATCATACAGAGCCCCTACATATCCCCTCACTTGGAGAACCCAACACAATCACTGAGACACCTGAAAGAAGAGATCTAAGGGAGGGGGAAGACTCTGGGAGAAGGGGTAGACCATCGATTGAACGACTTAGGCTCCGTATTCGCGCCAATTCCATTGGTACGATTGATGAACTTTTTGATAGACAGAAACGTAAAAGAGAAGAAGACTCTGAACCCCACGTTAGCAGACCCACCAAGTATCATAACATAACCCCACGCCCTCAAGCCACTCAGATTGCAGCTGCAGAAGCTCCGTCTGCTCTTCTCTCACCTGGCACGAAACTCAGTGATTCTCCACTTTTATACCCCGATAGCCCCTCCACAATGTCTCCCACTGGAGTGGGTGCTAACAGTCCTGACCAGACTGTGGCACTACTCATGTCTGAAATGAAAAAAGAGAACAAGAGCCACTTAGAGGCCTTGAGGAGTAGCAATCAGGAAGTCATGCTGAAAATCACTGAGTCGATTAATAATTTTAAATTGGAGACCACAAGAGAAATCCAAGACCTTCGGGCTGAACTTAAACGTGAATTAGATAAATCAAAATCGGAACAGAGAAAAGAATTATTCAACCAGGCTAGTCGTATTGAATCTATTGAGAGAACGCTTGAGCTAACTGACTTTAACAAAGCTGCCGTGGAACTGAACAAAATCCAACAGAATTATGAAGCCGAAATTTCCCGCATGGTGATGGACGGTAATAACTTGAAGAAGGCCGTAAGTAGACTTCAGAGCACAATGAATTCAACCCAGAGGAAGGCCAGAGAAAATAATATTACTATCAGAGGCCTCCCCAACACCCTCAACCTTCAACCTGAAGAAATGAAAACCACTGTCGACCGTTTTCTCTCTACTCGTTTTGATCTGACCGGCAAAGTTCTGGAAGCCAAAAGAGCGGGCAACAGTGAGTTGCTTATTGTAACACTCGTCAATACCAATATAAAAGCTGAGATCCTGAAAAGGAAAAAAGAAATCTTGCATGGCCACTCGATTTACATCAACGCCGACTTAACGAGAGAAGACAGAGCAACTGCAGGAAAATTGAGGGAATTTGCCAAGATTGAAAGAGAGAAAGGTAACACAGTTAAATTTGGCTCTTCTAGTAGACTGTGGATCAATGCAAAGTGCTGGAAACTGAATGCAGAGGGCTCCAGACGGATTGAAATAACTGGTCGTCACCATAATAACAGAACGAGCATGGAGGTGGAGACTTCCCCTCCTTCATCATCATCAACACGTGATCCGGTAAACTGATCGGTGGGGTCCCTCTCTGCCATACGTTCAGCGTTACATTCTGGAATGCGTACGGTTACAACAGAATTGATGAATATTTCATCAGAGAGGGGTCCCCAGTTATGTTTATTTTTGAAACCTGGAAGGAAGAGAAGCCACGAACACTACCATCAGCGTGGATTAAATACCACTCCATTTGGGCTCCAGCGACAAAAGTTAAAAGTAAAGGCCGCGCGAGCGGTGGCATAGTGTGCCTAATCGATAAAAATGTGAACTCTTTCGAGCCTTTAGTTGTCTGTAACTCTTGGATTTTTATAAAAATAGTGCTTCAAACCAAAGTGTATATAATAGGGGGAGTTTATCTGAGACCGGGCAGAGAACATCCAATATCGGAGCCACTGGACGACCTACAATATGTTCTAACATACATTGACTCTCAATACAAAAACAGTACACTAATTATCGGGGGCGATTTTAATGCTCGTATGGGTAGTTCAGATTTCATGGATGAAAGCATTTTTGATGGCACAAATTTACTCCCACGCAGAGTTTCCCTTGACAAAGTAAAGTGTAAAAGAGGTGAAAAATTGACGGAATTTATGTACGCTAATAGTTTACTCTTAATTAATGGCAGATCGAGGAGTGATCATCCAGGGTGTTATACTTATTGCTCCCATAGAGGGCAAAGTGTTATTGATTTAATCTGGCTCAAGATCGATCATGTCAACGAGGTAATTGATCTCACTGTGCTCAGCAAAGCGCTCAGATCTGATCACTTCCCGGTCTCCATTGCCATGGCCTCTCCTCAGCTATGCAACGACTCTACCTTGCGAACTGCAACTGAGAAACAGTCACCAAAAATCTCATTGCGTTGGGACCCTCTCAAGGCCGCGGATTACTGCAATTCTTTGAAATTTTCAGATAGAATTAAAATTGACTTCAGTACTACTCATACGGACAAGCAATATGAAAACTTTTGCCTAGCAATTATTGAAGCTGCGAAATCCGCTGGCCTTCGGAAGGTCTCCTCTCTAAAGTTTAATAAACTCAGAAAAAAACCTTGGTTTGACGCAACCTGTATGTCATCGCGAGAAGAATTAAAATCTTCACTCAAGCGAGCCAAAAAATCCAACTGGACTGACACAAACACCGATGCTTACTTGCGCAGTAAATCTGCCTACGAAAATGTCTTAACCACTAAAAAAGCGGATTACTATAATGATATCAGAATAAAAATTGCTAATGTTAAAGATCCCACTTCCTTTTGGAAAACTGTCAAGCAATGTAAATTCTCACCCCCCATCTCAAACAAAATCACCACGGATAAATGGTCTCTTTTTTATGGGTCCATCTTCCCTTCAAGAAACCCTTCCGCCGAGGTAGAGTTTAGCTCAAGCTATTTTAATCCGGATCTAGACAGAGACTTCACTCAGAGGGACCTGGATCTGGCTCTTGATAGAGCGAAAGCAGGTAAGGCGCCTGGCTTTGATCTTATACCCAATGAATTTTTGAAATGTTTGCCTGATAACTGGAAGCTTTACCTGCTTGTTATGTTCAACAAAATCTGGGCCTCTGAGTGTCCCCCTAGTGCGTGGTCCAAGGTGATAATGACTATGATCTACAAAAAGGGGGATCCTTCGGACCCCTTAAACTATCGTGGGATTGCGCTGGTCAACTGCATCACAAAGCTATTCACATCTATGCTTAAATTAAGACTGGAATCCTGGGCTGAAACCTCCGGGATATTACCGGAAAGCCAATCGGGCTTCAGACCTGGTAGAAGCTGTGCTGACAATGTCTTTGTGCTGCAGTCAGCCATTCAATTGCAATTACGACTGAAAAAGAGGAAATTATACACTTTATTTGTAGATTTCCGTCGCGCTTTCGACTCTATCAATCAGAATAAATTATGGTCAAAGCTCTGGTCATTGGGAGTGAGTGCAAAGATGATCCGATTCCTTAAGAATCTGTACGACTCTGCTTCCCTCCAAGTTAGAATAGGAAATAACTTAACTCCAAGCTTTGATATCACCGAAGGTGTTCTTCAAGGGGAAATTTTGAGCCCCCTGTTATTTATCCTGTACTTATCAGACATTGAAGCCTCATTCCGCATTGACTCTTTACACGGAATCAACTTAGATAATTACTACGAACTGATGTTATTGTTATATGCCGACGACCTGGTGATTGTAGCCGACAGTAAAATTGATATGCAGAAAAAATTGAACGTATTGAGTGATTATTGTGATCGTTTCGACCTAACTATAAACTTAAGTAAAACCAAGATTATGGTTTTTCGGGCGGCAGGTAGACTGGTAAAAGACCTGTCCTTCACATACAGAAAGGAAATGGTTGAAATTGTCAATAAATATGAATATCTGGGGGTACCATTCTTCAGCACGTTATCGGGCAATGTTGCCGCCAATGAGGCAGTCAAAAAAGCCAATATGGCTACTGGGGTTGTTATGGGTATTTTGGGTGGATCGGGCTCGGACACGTGGGAGAGTAAGCTGGTACTGTACGATAGTGTAGTAAATTCAACTCTCCTCTATGGTGCTCATCTGTGGGGTCTGAGAGAGGGTCAAATTCTTGAAAAAGCCCAAGTCGGATATTTTAAACGTCTACTTCTCTTGCCCAGAAGCACTGCCGGTTACGTCCTGAGACTAGAGCTGGGACTGGTCCACACTTCACTTAAACTTGCACAACTTGCCATTGATTGGGTAATTAAAATTCTATCCATGGATGACTACAAGTTACCTAAAATCTGTTTGCTGAGACTTGCCCAACTTGCTCGCGGAGAAGCTGTAAATTCTAATTATAATTGGTGCACTCAACTAAGTATCTTATTGCACATGACAGACATCAGAGACCTGTGGTCTAAAGAGGGACTAACTGTCGAAAGGTGGTTGGCAAAAAAAAATACTTTATTAATGCAATACAGGCTTCATCTAATTGGCACAGATGTTCAAAAATGGCGTGCTTCTGACTCTCTCCAATCCCCACATTTGACTCCAGCAGCCACCTCGAACTGCCCATACTTTGCCCAAAAATGCAACATTGTGTTCATCCGAACGTTTGCCCAGTTGCGACTAGCTTCTTTTCGCTGTTTTAAACTTTCACATAACGCTATTTCATACCAACTAGAACCCTTGAGCTCTTGCCCGGTTTGCTCACTCCACGTGCCCGAGACTGTGAATCATATTCTCACGGAATGCCCTAGCTACACTAACTTCAGAGAGATTTTGAAAGCTAAATTGCACCGCAATGACTTAAACACTGTCAATATTCTTAGTGATTTCTCCGCTGAGAGCCTAAAGTATGTTTTCTATTTTGTTATTAATTGTATCAAGCACAGATCTAAACTACTGAACGAATGATCGAATGAATGAATATAGTGTAATCGTGTGGGCTATGCTTAATCCTCGGATCTCTATATAAATTCCTAATTACTTTTACGTATATAAGCTATTGTCATACTCCCCCCCATTGCTACAAAGTTGTATCTTTTATGAGCAATAAAATTACATACATACTAGAGTGTCTCAAAAAAATCGAATATTTTTTTTTTCTCGAAGCACATTGAGAAATCGTCGAAGTATCTCTAAAAAAAGATCCTGTAAAAATTTGAGCTCTTCATATTAATATTTAGTGGTGGCGCTTTGTAATTTTCTATTTCCCATTTGAATAACATAGGAAAATGTTCTTTTGAATTTTTGAATTTTGTAACGTGATAACGAGCTACTTCACAGGTAAAACCGAATCAGTCTTTATAGGAAATTGAATGCTCTACAAAAAAGGTCTGATTGACATTTTGCGTAAGTCAAGCTGTTTTAAAGATATCGAGCTTCAAACTTCAAACTGTTTAAAATTACGCTTTGTTTTTTTCTTAAACACAAAAAAAATAATTTATATGTATTAAAAACCCATTATTAGTAACTTGAGATAAAAAATATGCATATATTTAATGGAATGCATATCCAAAATTCTCAATAATTTGACAAATGCTAATTTCTATTCATTTTTAGCGAAAAATACACCCAGCAAAAAAATTAAGGGAACGGTAAATTTTGTCAGTTTTTTGCTTGATTTTCAAATGGCTGTAACTTCGCCAAAAATGATCGTATCAGAATGAAAAAAAAATCGTTGGAAAGCTTGAAGTCTCTACTCTTGAAATCTTGAGATGAAAATTTTTTATGACCATTCGTTATAACGAGATAGGAGAGTTGAAAGTGGAAAATTTTTTTTCCTTTTTTTTTCATTTTTTCAACTTGTTCCACGGACTTCAAAAAAATTTTCTCGACTTAACCCTTATAAAGATCGTGTAGCCTGGTCTTTCAGCTTCAATTTCTTTTTTTTTTCCCTACGACCCTTTGTTGCTGAGATATTGTCGATTGAATCAAAAAACACCCTTTTGTCTTTAATCGTCGATATCTCAGGAACTACTGATCGCACAGCGAGCGGATGACGAGATTCGTAAACTTGAATAAATTTCCTGTGAGATTTTTGCACTGCTTGATTGAAAAAAAATTTTCTTCCAATTTTAAAATTGGTTCGAAAAACTACCAAAAAATTGAGTTTTTTTCCTTTTTTTGAAAATTGCCCTGCATTTTGCGAATTTTGCGAAAATTGAAAATGTTTCAACGTTTTCCTTTAGTTTAATGTGTGCTGGAACATCCCCTCAATTTTCAAGCCAATCGGTTCGACCGTTTTTTTTCCCGAACGAACAAAGTTTCAGCAAAAATTAAAGGAACACTTTTTTGTGCCCTAAACAGCAATTAATGATGATTAGGGCCGAAAATGTTTTTTCTCCGTTATTTTTCCGTGATTTTTCGTGCAAAATTTGTTGAATTCCATCGAAAAATGAGAACAATGAAAAATGAAGAAAAATCAATAAAAAAAATCGGAAAAACAATTTTTTTAAACGAAAAAAAATTGAAAAAAAAAATTGTTTGAAAAAATCTGCTGAGTCACTATCTCTCCAAATCAAATGCGATTCCGGTGTTTTTTTTTCATTTTTCGAATTTTTTTTCCAAGTTTTCTACTGGTTTTTGGAGAACAAAAATTGATTTTTTCATTGATTTTCAAAAGAAGATAAAATTTCTAATTTTCCATTGATTAAAAAAAAATTGAATTTTTTATTGATTAATGAAAAACAAAATTTCAATTTTTTTATTGATTTTTCTTCATTTTTCATTGTTCTCATTTTTCGATGGAATTCAACAAATTTTGCATGAAAAATCACGGAAAAATAACGGAGAAAAAACATTTTCAGCCCTAATCATCATTAATTGGTGTTTAGGGCACAAAAAAGTGTTCCTTTAATTTTTGCTGAAACTTTGTTCGTTCGGGAAAAAAAAACGGTCGAACCGATTGGCTTGAAAATTCAGGGGGTGTTCCAGCACAGATTAAACTAAAGAAAAATGTTGAAACATTTTTAATTTTTGCAAAATTCGCAAAATGCAGGGCAATTTTCAAAAAAGGAAAAAAACTCAATTTTTTGGTACTTTTTCGAACAAATTTTAAAATTGGAAGAAAATTTTTTTTCAATCAAGCAGTGCAAGAATCTCACAGGAAATTTATTCAAGTTTACGAATCTCGTCATCCGCTCGCTGTGCGATCAGTAGTTCCTGAGATATCGACGATTAAAGACAAAAGGGTGTTTTTTGATTCAATCGACAATATCTCAGCAACAAAGGGTCGTAGGGAAAAAAAAAAGAAATTGAAGCTGAAAGACCAGGCTACACGATCTTTATAAGGGTTAAGTCGAGAAAATTTTTTTGAAGTCCGTGGAACAAGTTGAAAAAATGAAAAAAAAAGGAAAAAAAAATTTCCACTTTCAACTCTCCTATCTCGTTATAACGAATGGTCATAAAAAATTTTCATCTCAAGATTTCAAGAGTAGAGACTTCAAGCTTTCCAACGATTTTTTTTTTATTCTGATACGATTATTTTTGGCGAAGTTACAGCCATTTGAAAATCACGCAAAAAACTGACAAAATTTACCGTTCCCTTAATTTTTTTGCTGGGTGTATTTTTCGCTAAAAATGAATAGAAATTAGCATTTGTCAAATTATTGAGAATTTTGGATATGCATTCCATTAAATATATGCATATTTTTTATCTCAAGTTACTAATAATGGGTTTTTAATACATATAAATTATTTTTTTTGTGTTTAAGAAAAAAACAAAGCGTAATTTTAAACAGTTTGAAGTTTGAAGCTCGATATCTTTAAAACAGCTTGACTTACGCAAAGTGTCAATCAGACCTTTTTTGTAGAGCATCCAATTTCCTATAAAGACTGATTCGGTTTTACCTGTGAAGTAGCTCGTTATCACGTTACAAAATTCAAAAATTCAAAAGAACATTTTCCTATGTTATTTAAATGGGAAATAGAAAATTACAAAGCGCCACCTCTAAATATTAATATTAAGAGCTCAAATTTTTACAGCATCTTTTTTTAGAGATACTTCGACGATTTCTCAATGTGCCCCGAGAAAAAAAAAGTATTCGATTTTTTTGAGACACTCTAATACATACATATACATACATACATTAACTAACGGATATTTTATTTTCAAACGTACTTAAAAATTCCTATTTCCGTTAGACTCTAAATTTTCTTCATTCTCAGTCGAAAACGTTTTTGTTTCTTAATGTTTCCCGTTTTTTTTATAATACTATCCTATTCCCCGATGCATTTTAATTGCCTAATCGTCTTTCAGAACAGTAACACCAAGTGTGTTCTGTTCATTTTATAGTTTTCTATTTACGCAATGCATTAGAGGAATATTATTTTCGGGTATCATACTACGCGTGTGACTATCATAGAACCGGATGACGAGAGTCATAAAAAAGAGAGAGACAGAGCGCGCGGGCTTAACCCAAACGCATCAGCTTTCGATCTTACGCCCGCGTACGTGCATTGACCTCCCTTTTTGGAAGAGTCGTAAAACGTTAGAAAAAAATAAATGTACGGAATAGAAATAAGATACCGTACAATATCTTGAAAATTATATTTCCTCTAGAAATGAGGCTATCGTAGTTACCTTCTTTTTGTAAAAGTTTACATTTTATAAAACCCGAAAATTTCCATTAATAAAAAAAACAGACGGACGTCACAAGTTATTCATTTATTTTTTAATTAATCTTTTCTTCAATCAATTTTTATCTTGAACTTTTTTATTTTCTATTTTGAATTTTTAAATTTTTCTATTTATTTATTTTCTAATTAATCTACCTATTTTTTAATTTGTTTATTTATGTTCTAATTAGGCTATCTATTTGTTAATTTAGAAGAAAGGAATATATATATGTAATGAAATTCAAACATTTCCGATGGGTAATGAAGAACTCATTACCGACTGACGATTCGTTTGAATTTTGAAATTCAAACTGAAGCGTTTTCAGTGGGTAATGAAGAACTCATTACCGACGGACGATTCACCCGAATTTTCAAACCACACCCTAGAGGGCACAGTGGCTTCATGCCCAACTGGGTATTAGGCCCTTGATCCCTAGAGGGTGTTGTGGCCTGCTGACTCAGCTGTATATTAGGCCCCTGCTTCCTAGATGGTGCAGCGGCTTGATACACAGCTGATCGGCGCCATGTCACAAATATATGTTTTTTTTTTCTAAACACACACACAAACACACACATTTTTCTTTTCACATTTTCATATTTTTTTTCACACACTCATTCCAATTTCTAATTTTTCACAAACACACACGCACACAATCATTTTTTTTCCCCTATTTTCAATAATACACTTTTTTTCATCATTCTTTCATTTTTTTTCTCATTTTCACACACACACACACACACACACACACACACACACACACACACTTTTTCCAAACACTTTCACACGCGCGGGCGCAAACACGAATACACACACGCACATTTTGTTTTTTTTTTTTTACACGCACACACACACTTTTTCACTAGCTCCACTGCTCCCTCGTGGATCCGCGAAGTCTCCTCTCCGCTACACGCTGCTCCAAAGCAGCGATGCGTTGCTGCACCTCCATGACGCAGCGCCCCCTGGCTCTCCTTAAAGCCCTCCGGAAAGCCACCACGTGGGCAGGCTGGAAAAGCGGCCGTACAGGGGGTGGTGGGAACTCCTCGTCCCACGACTCAGCAGCCCCATCCCACATGCGCCTATATTGCTCCACACTATTCTCCCATCGCTTGGTCTCCATTTCCTGAAATCAAAAAAATAATTAATAATAATAATAAGTATGTTTAAAAAAAATAAAAATAGTTACCTGCTCTCTCTTGACCCTTTCCACATATTGCGGGAACCGCACGTGAATATCACGCGGTATTCGTGCCGGGAAGGAACCAAAGTTGACGTAATCGCCAACTTCCTCCACGAAAAACCAAACCGCGGTCTCTGCCTCGTCGTCGCGGTCCCTGAGCTCCATCCTGGTGAGATAACGCACAAGATCGTTCACACCGTTGAACATTTTTTCGTTTTTTTTTTCAAAATTTAAAAACTTTTCACGCGCGATGTTTTCCTTTCGGCTGGAGAAACTGGAGTGAAACTATCTCCTAAAATGTTGGGCAAGGTCCGGAGCTAATTTGCATATTTTCTCCCTTTAGAAAATTTAGAAAACGCACACACACACACACACACAAACACACGCGCCCGCACTTTCTCCTCCTGGCTGCTCCTCAACCGCAGAAACACGTGGACAGCCCGCATTCCCCACAGATGTATGAGTCTCCTCTCTCTTGTCTCCATTGGGCCAGCCGCTTGATTTCTCTTTCCAGCCCTTGTCTCTGCATGTTCGCGTTGGTCAGCCATTTTACGACCTTCATCCACGAATCTGGGTCATCCAGCTCCGGAGGGGGTCCAGGGTTTCTCCTGAGGCTCAGCCTTGCAAGGGGGGACGACGCGGTGAATAAGCGCCTGCGTACTCTCTCCTTCCGCGATTCCGCCACAACCCTCCGCGGCCTCTTGGATTGGAGCCATGGAGAAGAACCTCTCCCTGGAAAAGAGAGAAAAAATGAAAAAAAATGAAAAATTAATGAATGAATTTTTTTTTAATGTACTTACAGCTGATTTCTCCAGGTGACCTGACCACTGCATCCTCTACAGCGCTTATTTCATCCCCAGGCTCAGCATCAATGGGGGAACCCGGAGATGGCAAGGGTTGAGCC
This sequence comes from Aleiodes alternator, assembly GCA_963921955.1. Lineage (NCBI taxonomy): Eukaryota > Metazoa > Arthropoda > Insecta > Hymenoptera > Braconidae > Aleiodes > Aleiodes alternator. The sequence goes on along the minus strand of OY998098.1, from coordinate 203,254 downwards.
TCCTGGTGCGATGTCTCCGCTGCAGGGTACGCTGGAGGTGAAGTCGTCACCTCAAAAGGATTTGGCGGCGATGCTGCTGATGAGGGCGAGGGATCCGTCCTGCTGAAAAGGTCAGGCGATGATGCTATCGATGGAGATAGCGTAATTACTTCTGGTGATTGTTCCAGAGTAATTAATTCCACCGGTGGAGCACGTCCTGAGGGTCCAGCACGTGTTGAAGGACTAGTATTTGGTGTACTAGTCACCATCACTGAAAAAAAAAATTAATTTTAAAAATAATTCATGATATTTTTTTATGTTGAAAATATTTTATAATTACTTACGTTCGCGGCTGCTTTTTTGGCGTGGCTTGACACTAGCCACAGGTTTATCGGCGAGCTTCTCAAGCTCAGCCACTTCTTTCTCATCTAAAAAATTAAATCATTAGAATATTTGTACCAATAAAAAAATAAAAAAATTCAAAATATTTCATATTGTTAAATTTTTTTCACTTACCAAATTGAAAATCCTCAAATGCTTCCATTTTTTTCAGCTCTCCGGAGACGATGTTTCCACGGTGATGGATTTTTTTCGAATGGTTGATTTGAGAAAATACACTTTTTATGAAAAAGTGTAATTTCCGTATCGAACATTCTCGATTCTTCTAATTCTTTTCGATCTTTTTATGGGGTAAACACGGTAAGTTTGGGGACTAAAGAAGCGCATTTTAATGAGCTTCTGAATCTCCATATCTATTCATTTTTTCTTTCCCGTGCAGTAGAAACCACCTGTTTCACGCACTTTCTTTTTAAAAGATATTTTTATTTTAAAAATTCTAAAATATCTTCTACTTTTATTTTTTCCCCGCATACCTACTCTATTTTTCCACTCTCCTAATACTTTTAACCCCTTAAAACCCCCAAATATATCCTTTTTTCCTGCATACCTACTCTATTTTTCCATTCTCCTAATACTTTTACCCCAAAAAGTCAACATTCCCATGAATCCCATCCCAAATTTCCTTTGAATTAATTTCTAATTTCCCTGTTCTCCTGATACATTTCAGGATACACATTGCCTCATCGTCCGCGAGTTCCCCCCTCCCTCGGGAAAACCCCACTACTCCCACATGGCCCACCGCGAGGAGGCCCGCGCTTTTCCAGCAGCGACGGTGGCCATTTTCCTAGTCCCCTAATACTCATCAAATTTATGATGAGTCTTATTTCCCATGCGAGATCCCCCTCCCCTCGGCAAGGCCCCAGCACACCCACGTGACACACCGCGACCCGCGCTTTTCCAGCGCGACGGTGGCGCCCCCAATTTCCCCGCCGCGGGAAAAATGCACACTACGCTCCAGGCGTACCCCTATCTACTATCGTTGATCCAGGAAATTCTCAGAAAAATGTAAGTACTGAGTGAATATTAAAAAAAAATGGAGAAATTAATTAATAATATTTCTTTTATTTTTCAGTGCTATTTGTCCTGGTAGTTTTCCGAGCGTGGACGCGGAAGGAAAAGCGTTTTTGACAGGAAAACACATAGTCGTGAGGTGAGAGATACCTTTACTTGCAAAAAGAGTTGCACCAGTTGTGGAGAGTTTCCTGAACGAGTAGCCAGCAGGTACTGCAGTATTGTACATCCAGCACGTTCCAGAGGAACGAGGACGGTCACATTCCGCAATAATCGTGAGTTTATTGAATTGACTTAGTGAAAAATTCAAATTAGTAAAAGAGCTGGAGAAATTAGAGATAGACAACTTACTAGAGTTACTAGAATTTATGTTTTTGAATTTTTTGAAAGTTGTTTTTTGGTAATGTACTACTCTGTCGACGACAAACAACAATTTGTTCAGTTTGCTAGAAATTATTGATTATTTCTGAAATAATGTTAATACTCTATTGGTCAGGCCAACAAGTGATGACTCACAGGGAAGAAGAGTGGGGATCCCAATTAATGTATAACAACTACTGGAAATTTACTTGAAACCAAGTGAAAAAATTTTCCCAAAAATTAAAGTGGAATTATCAAAAGAAAAAAGGAACAACCAACTGATTGGTGGACCACCACGTTTAGCGTAACCCAAGGCCACCTCGTGGAGGTAGTGGTGTGTAGGCCTCGCAGAATAACCTAACACAACAACCTATTAATTGACTCTTGGGATTTAGATGAAAAAATTGTGAATAAACAACCACCGCTGCACCTTCTATCAGCATTTTCAAAATTCAAAATAATTATTTGAGTTATTGTGTGAATTTAACACACTGAGTACTCAAGTAATCAATAATCCACAATATTGTACAACTTCACGTGTGACCAACAACCAGAATACACAATACATACTGACTCTACAGTTCAAAATGGAGCAAGAATTCATACATTAATGTGGATTGTGGAATCTTGCCAAAATTTCGAAGAAAGCTTCAATACGTTTATCATAATTAAATGTGCGGTTGAAAACAAACTTACACATTTTTGCGTCAAGTTTCTTCCCACCCACGCCGTACTTTGGAATAGTGGACTTCAAGTCCCTCCACACACGCTCGATGTTCTGTGTGTGCACGTTCTTGTCGTGTGAATTTACGAATTGGTAGGAATGGTTGACCCGAAGGTGGTTAAATCCCCTCAAGATCAGGCCACTGTAACCCTTCCAACCGTCCGTATACACTGAAGTACCTGGCTTAACTGCACTGATTATGATTTGATGGAGAGTTCTAGAGGAGCGGTCACGGACTGGCCAAAAGAAGACTCTTTTAGTTTCTCTCTCGAAAATGCCAACAATCCATTGTCCCTTGCTCTTTCTCCCTCTATTATACTTTCTCCCACCTATCTTCGATTCGTCAATTTCGACAATTTTCCCCTTCCCACCCATCTTCAGTGCGAGGTCACCCCCTACCCACTCAACCAAAACAGAGTTAATCCTACCAAGCCAAAAGCGAATTGTTTTTATGGATAAAAGTGTTTCTGAAGCTAAATTTTTGAGAGAAATTTTATCATGAATTAAATACAATGAAATTAATTGAAATAAAATTCTAATATCTAAATTGGTGCCCATAAACCATGATCCCGTGAACATACCAGTCTTGGTGTTACATTTTTTCCTTACACACTTTTTGTGTGAATTTTTGGTCTCAATGCTGTTATAACATCGATGCATTAGTTCTTTTTCATTGAACACCATTAGCTCACCGCATATTTGGCAAAAATTGCGCGCTCTAATGACATTCAAGGTCTTCAGATAACGTATGAGATTAAGTTTATTTTGACTCAATCCATACATCTCGACCAAACGCATTTCTGTTTTTTGATTTTTATTTTTACCAGCGACCAATTCAGACAATAGATTACGTAACGTCTTTATATATTACAGATGAAAAAAGCAAAAACAACAAAGATTTGAATAGCGTCGCCAGGGTCTTACTTTACGCAACACTTAAAGGGGTCTCTACGCCATTTTTGTTAAAAATTATATTACAATATTTTCTACATTTGTATTATTGAAGGAATAATTTGTTGCAGATCGAATGGTGGTGAGATAGATTTCCTTCATAATTCTATCGAAAAACTGGGGAAATTGGGGACGGACAACCATACCAGAATTTATTTTTTTGTGTTTTCTGAATTTTTTTTGCAATATTCAAAGAGGTCCTTTCGCCATTTTTTAAAAAATTCACTTTTGACAGACTGTCTCTGGTTTTATTGATCTTAGTGTAAATATTCCAAATGGAGGTGAAAGGTAAAATCATTTGCTATCGATTTATAGGGTTTCAAATTGAGTAATATCAATTTTTAAGATGATTACAGGACAAAAACTTGATTTTCAACATTGGTGGCCATAAATACCTTAAAAATCAATATTTTTCAATTAAAAACTCCATCAATTAATTGTAAATTATTCTACCTTTCACCTCCATTCGGAATTCCTACACAACAACCAATAAAAACAGAGATATTTTGAGAAAAGTAACTTTTTTTTTAATAATAGAGAGAATGCAAAAATGCATTAGGACAAAATTTCACTCTATCTCGCTTAGTTTCCGGCATCCTCAAAAAACGAACGATGAAATGAAATCGATTTGTCTGAAAACTTTTCAAAAAAATTTCGTTCTATCTTTTTTTTTTTTTGATAATATCTCTAAATAGTTCATGGAAATTGCTCATTCTTAGGTTTTCATTAGCCGATTTTCCTTCTTCAATTTTCAAAAAATAAGCACTCGGAAACTACTGGAGATAAGCCCATTTCACTCTAATCCTTTTTTGTAGAGAATTTCAAGAGCTACAAATAAGGTTTCTTGCAAAATCGCTCTATCTCGCTTAGTTTCCGGAATATTCTTAAAAAAAATCAACTTCTTCTGCTTTATTTTTTCATCATTCGAGAATTTTATAAAGAATTTGATAGAATTTCTTCTAAAAACCATATTGTTATCTTGGAAACAAAGTGACGTAAGTCATATGTATTATAATAGCACTTACGCCACTTTATTTCTAAAATGACTATATAATACTGCTCATTTTGCCCCAGTATTCTTCAAAAAAACTAAAAACCTGAAAATAAGCAATTAATTCATTTTTATAAAGTATTTTTTTCGTTCTATCTTTTTTTTGTTTTTTTGATAATGTAACGGGCAGAAAGGCCCATTAATTAATAGTTAAAAGGGTAAAATGAGCGTACTTCCCCTTTCCTCCCTGCTCCGGATAGAATGAATGAATGAAGACTGAATGAGTGAGTTGTAAGATGAATGCTAGAAACAATGCGCTCAAAGGAACTCTGGAAGAGGGGGAATTGTAGCCGAAGGACCACCACCACCAAGATCATCAACCCGGAAGCCTCAGGAGCCGATAAAATCCCCGGAGAAACAGCTTAAACGTGTAGACGTTCGGAGAGAGGAGAAAGGATCGAGAAAAACAAGGCCAAACGACAATTACCATCCGTCGTTTGGCATTGACCTAGTTATCGACGAGGATAACTGGGCCGAAGGTATCGATCTGCGCCACAGAGCGCCTCGATCGATGCCCGAAAATGTCCAGCCAATAGAAAAAGCCCAAAAGGGAATTCTCCACACGGATTGGCCAAAGCTGAGGAATCCGGAAACGAAGGCCGCCATGACCACCGACAACATCACTCTGGTCCTGGTCTTCGTTGAAGCTACTTCATAATTATTTCTAGTCGTAATTTATTTATTAATATATAAATAAATTGCGTGAAGTGGATTGACGAGAGGACCCGTAGAATCGCCCGGACTTCAGCAACGAGCTGATTAATCGAGCAAAGTTCCAAAGAGCGTATTGCGTGAGTAATCGAGAGATTATTATTGTGACAGGTGTGTGTGTGCAAGGTTAACAATTAGCATAACCGCGTGGTATTGATCAATTGCCCGAAATTAATCCCGCGTGATTAATCCCGAAGGGTTCGATTCAGAATTGACTAAATTCTTTCAATAAGTATTCATTGTTACGTAGAAACGTGCCCGGAATTCCGAATTAACTCATTGCGAAAATACCGTTGTCGCCGGCCTCACCGGCGACGCCATTTTGAGTAGTAGTGCCGGCACGTGCATACAACATTTGTAATTTTCAAGTTTCTCAGGAATTATTAATAAAAACAAGAAAATAAGCCCGCATTCACTTGACAAATAATATTTGTCAAGTGATAGAAAGGAAATTAATTCGGAATCGGGAAGATTAATTGACAAAACTTGAACCAATCGAGAGATAGTGAATTGTATGAGTGCGAGAGAGACGGAGAGTGGAGGAGTGGGGGGAATATCGCTGGACGCAGCATATTCCCCACGTTTGATACACTTTATATAAAAGTTAGCGGGTGTCTCATCGGAATAATCTTCATCATTGTTTAAACTAACGAAACATCGTTGCCCGAACAGATAGTCTTTTCTTTTATTAATGTTAATAAACATATATTGGTAATAAAAATGCATTAAATATTTCAATTCGTGTCCCTCTTTTATTTGAAGTTAGCCCGAACACAGTAATCTAATTATTTCAGTAAATACTTGGCCCGAACAACAATAGGTAAAATTGGAACAAACAAAATTGCCCGAATACAGAAAATTCTAGGAACAGTAATTATCAAAGAAAAGTATTAAAAATCCACTCAGTGGTGTTGAAGTAATTTTCAACGTCACAATAATATCTCTAAATAGTTCATGAAAATTGCCCATTTTTAGGTTTTCATTAGCCGATTTTCCTTCTTCAATTTTCAAAAAATAAGCACTCGGAAACTACTGGAGATAAGCCCATTTTACTCTAATCCTTTTTTGTAGACAATTTCAAGAACTACAAATAAGGTTTCTTGCAAAATCGCTCTATCTCGCTTATTTTCCAAGATATTCTCAACAAAAAAACATGAGCTTAAGAAAAAAATTATCTCAGTCTGACACTTGGGTAGAGATGGGCAATGACGGTTATTTTTTCACCGACGTCATATGACCAAAAAATGACCGTCTTGTGACGCTCACATGACGTCACAAAATTTTAAAGGAAAATGACCGTCACAATTGAATTTATGCTTGTCAAGGAATGGAAAATGAATGAGATGGTAAAATACATCTATATAGATGTAAAATGACCGTCATTAAATTTTTTCAATTTGTGACGGTCATTTTTTTCAGTCAATTTTGAAAATCAGTAACTATTCAATACATTTGATTGCAACATGAATTTTTTATCTTTCAATTCAAACGGGTTTCGATTGAGTCTTTCATTTCTAAATTTATTTACTTTTGTCAAGGAATGAAAAATGATTGATGGTAAAACATCTATATAGATGTAAAATGACCGTCATCAAATTTCTTCAATTTGTGACGGTCATTTTGTTTAATTAATTTTATGAATCTGTAGAAATTTAATACACCTGATTTCAATAATCAGGTGTATTATAGGAAACTCTATTATAGGAAACTTTCTTCCAAAATTCACCAGAGTGCGGAATTCTATTTTCTCAAAATTCAATAATTTCGAAAAGGAAAAAGAAAACATCAATATAGTTGGAAAATGACGGTCATAATTTATTTTCCTTTTATGACCGTCATTCAATGAAATTTTGTGACCGAATTCTGTCACGGTCACAACTACTCCGTGTCGTGACATGACATGACCGTCATATGACCGTTTTGTGACGCGTCATGTGACGGCCGCCCATCTCTACACTTGGGGAGTACTTGGGATATTGCCCCAAGTACTTGGGGATAATGAAATAGGGGAAGGGCGGGCAATATGACATAGCATCTTTTCGGATGCCTTGTAGTCACTTTTCCTTTTTCTCATGAGCTTCATTATGAGTTAAAGAAATCGTTGCACTTTTTTCATTCCGATATGATCATTTTTCCTCCCCACGGGCAAAATGACATACCCAAAAATGATCAAATTTTTTTTTTCACTATCAAAAAATTTTAAATAATAAATCGGTGCGATGAGGGAAATAATATTCACAAACAGGAATTTCTAAGGACACAAAAGACATAGGGGAGCGTTGGGCCACATGACATTGTGGAAAGTGGGATAAGAAAGACATTGCAATAGAACTGCTCGGGATAAATTTTTTTGGATGACTCTATTAGAAAATTAAATGAATTTGAGCTGAGAAACAAGTGCTGGGATTCATTTCTTTGGAATTGTCTGAAAATTTGACTAAATTAGCGAAGATTTGAAGGTAGAAACCCCCCATTACATGAAAAATTTTGATTTTTGTGAATATCTCCAGTTCTATTTATTGCAGTCAGCTCTTATGTCGTTGGTCTCAAAAAAAGATGAGCTCATTTCTCATCAACCTATGCGTTAGAAATTTCTTTCAAATTTTTTTCTCGATTACTCATAGGCTATTGTCTGCAGATAAGTTTTTGTGCTATCACTGAAATCTTGATTGTATTTTCCGCAAACTCCATAAATCTGTAGGGAATGAGCTCACCTTTCATTTGAGATCAGCCGCAGATCGGTGTAACCAATGAAACCAGAGATATCCGGAAAAATCGGAATTTTTCAAAAGCAAAAAATGTTCCACCTTCAAATCTTGATGGAAAAGATGGAATTCTCGAAAATTCCGAAAAATGAATACTTGCACATGATTTCTACGAGAAATCTCCTTAGCTTTCCAATGAAGTCATTAGAAAAAACTCATCGCAAATATTTTCACGGAATTCGAGCCATTTTCATAAGATAAAACATCGAAGTTGTTCCCGTTTTTCCCATTTTGTCTTTTTCACTCCACTCTCTTTTATCCGAAAATAGTGAGAGAACATGGACTAAAATCATACAGAAAAGGAATTATGCAATTTTTGCGAATATTTTTCAATTTTTATTTTTCTTGCTAATATATGGGTATGTCATTCCCCCACGAAAAAAGTTATAATCTAAAATATGAGCAGATATAATTTCTTATAATCACTTATATTCCTATGATATGTCCAGTTATATCTTCTAAATTATATTTTTCTTTAAATATATCCAGTTATAATAAAAATTATATTATGATATAATTAGAATGATAACAATAAGATATATCCTCAGATGTGTCTTTGATAATATATCTCAGAATATATAAAGATATAAGATGATATATATCTGCTCAAGATAATCAAATTATAATCGAGGTTAGATCCTCTGATTATAAAACAAACTATGAAAATATATATACTAAGATATATATATTATTCATGATTGAAATGTAACCACAGATAGATCTACAGAATATAACGGAAGTTATAAAAATATATATGCTGCTATATATTTGTGAGTTAAAATTAAATTCTAAGCACAGATACATCTTCAGGATATATCGAAAATTATAACAAATTAAGGCACGTCAAGAAAATGTATTGGAATTGATAAAATTTTATATAAAATAGGATTTCAACGAAAAAAAAAGAGATAGCAGGAACTAAGGAGAGTCCTATATTCTTTTATTAAAGCTCAAGGTATCAATATACACTCTAAAAAAAATATACTCATGGCAAGTAAAAATAGTACTTGCAGCCAGTACATCGGAAAATCTTGGATTAAGTAAATGTTTTTACTCGTTACGAGTATAAAATAGGCTCCCCATAAGTATATCAGCTTGATCCCGAATATACTCATGGGAAGTATAAAGTATACTCAGGGCTAGTATACTTTATACTTGTGACAAGTACCTAACTCATTCTTGAGCTGGCATCATCTTGATACTTGCTACAAGCTCAGAGAGGACTGGTGGTAAGTATATTCGATCATCATCAAATATACTTGGGAGTAGTACTAAATATACTGGAGAGTAGTACTAAATGTACTAGAGAGTAGTACTAAAGATACTTGACTCAAGTATAAGTAGTACTCATATCGAGTTTTTTTTTAAATTTATTCTAAGTATCAAATGTACTTGATGCAAGTCCGAAAAATACTCCCAGCGAGAATTTTTCATATTTTAATATTTGCCGCTTTCAAGTGCAAGGACTTAGAGGTGAAAGGGCGTAAGTTCCATTTCTTCTGTCTTTTCTTGAAATAACAAAGGCATATCTCCAGCATTTTGCATTAATATGGGATCAAGAAGGAGTTTTTCCAGTTTTTCGGGATTATCTTGGTGAATAAACGAGATAGAGCGAAATAGATATCAATATTGAATCAGGAGAGAGTTTTTTCAGGTTTTCATTAAAATCTCGGTGAATAAGTGAGATAGAATGAAATGGACGATGATATGGGATCACCGGGGAGTTTTTTCCGTTTTTTGCTATCATCTCGGTAAATTAGCGAGATAGAGCGAAATGGACGTCAATTTGGGATCAGGAGGGAGTTTCTTCAGCTTATCACGATTATCTCGGTGAATAAGCGAGATAGAGCGAAATAAATATCACTATTGAATCAAGAGAGAGTTTTTTCGGTTCTTCACTAAAATCTCGGTGAGTAAGTGAGATAGACCAAAATGGACATCATTATGGGATCACCGGGGAGTTTTTTCAGTTTTTCGCTATCATCTCGGTAAATAAGCGAGATAGAGCGAAATGGATGTTAATATGGGATCACCGGAGATTTCTTCGAGTTTTCCGTGATTATCTTGGCGAATAAGCGAGATACAGCGTATGTTAATTTGGGATCGAGAGGCAGTTGATTAGATTTTTTGCGACTATAGCGGCAAATAAGTGAAATAGAGCGAAATGGACGTTAATTCGGGATCAAGAGAATATTATTTCATCTGAAAACTTCCTCATAATTCCATATGTGTACTTCGCTCTATCTCGTTTATTCACCGATCTAGTCGCGAAAAACTGAAAAAACTCCCACCTGATACTAAATTAACGTCCATTTCACCTTCTCCCGCTTAATTACAGAGTTGATTGCGAAAGTTGAGGAGACTACCTCCTGATCCGCTATTAACGTCCATTTCACTCCATCTCGCTTATCCACCGAAATAATCACGAAAAACTGGAAAAACTCCCTCCTACTCCCATATTAATCTCCATTCCGCTTTATCTCCCTTATTCGCAAAGATAATCGGGAAAAACTGGAAAAACTTTCTCTTTCTTCAGAATTAACGTCGATTTCGCTCTATCTCACTTATTCACCGAGTGATAGCGAAAAACTGAAAAAACTCCCCGGTGATCCCATATTAATGTCCATTTCGCTCTATCTCACTTATTCACCGAGATGTTAGCAAAAAATTGAAAAAACTCTCTCCTGATTCAATATTGATATTTATTTCGTTCTATCTCGCTTATTCACCAAGATAATCACGAAGGGCTGGAAAAACTCCCTCCTGCTCTCATATTAACATCCATTCCGCTCTATCTCGTTCATTCACCGAGATAATCACGAAAAACTAGAAAAACTCCCCGATCATCCCATATAAAGATCCATTTCGCTCTATCTCATTCATTCACCAACATAATCACGAAAAACTGTCAAAACTCCTTCTTGATCCCATATCAACGTCTATTTCGCTTATTTACCGTGTGCGAGACAGTACTCGTCACAAGTATAAAGAAGTACTTGTGATAAGTACAAAAAGTACTTGGGATAAGTACAAAAAAGTACTTGTGACAAGTACAAAAAAGTACTCGTGACAAGCACCAGACAGTACTTGTTACAAGTATAAGAAAGTACTCGTGACAAGTACAAGGCAATACTCGTCACAAGTATTTTTTATACTCGACGCAAGTATTTTTTGTACTTGTCACAAGTATTTTTTATACTTGTCACAAGTATTTTTTATACTTCATGTGTGGCCGTTGTACTCATGGTGAGTACCACATTACACTCATCGCCAGTATTTTTTTATACTTCTCACAAGTGTACTGTACTCAAGTACCAGCTTGTACTTGTCACTAGTATATTTTTTTTAGAGTGTATAGGAATGAATACATTTCGACAATAATTAAATATAAAAAATTGTAATTTTCATGATTTTCAATCTAACATTTCGTTATAATTAAGGTAAATAGAATACATGCAAAGTTAAATACAATAGTTGAATACATATGAAAAGTATTTGAGTGTATGTAGGCAGTCCATGTTCTCGAAATTAAAATGGCGTGCGTAGCTCCGTGGTACAAAGCGTAGGTTTACTAATCGTAGGGTTGTGCGTTCAAATCCTCAGGTCGGTAGAATTTTCATGCGAAAAAAATGGTATTTCGGGTCACGAAGCGACAGGGAAGCGTCTTAGAAGGATAGTAATATTGCTATCAAACAAATGTGATGAACTAAAATTCCTCATTATTTTGGAAACAAAATTGTATTTTGGTAGTGGTAATTGAGATTATTCTTTTACCACCTCAGTTTCGGTTTAAGGCTTAGTTTCAATTTCAGAGTTTATAATAGAAACTATAATAAAAAATTATGATTTTGGTCTTAGAATCTAAATTAGAAGACCAAATTATATCCTAAAAATATAAGAAAACGGCAAAATGTCGTATATCTTGGAGTTATTTCTTCTTATATTCTAAAATCTATCTTTACTCATATTCGAGGATATATTTTCAGCTCTATTTCAGGATAGAATTTTTTTCGTGGGGGATTTTGCCCGCCCTATGTCATATTGCCCGGCCTTCCCCTATATATTATTATTTTACAACATTATTTGACAACGGGCGTCAATCGTACATATGTCATACTCTTCCTGGATCTCATCATTCTTCTCTTTAATAGCTTGTTTTCCTTCCTTCGACATTGAATTACACTGCATAGATTTCTTCTCGAAGTACTTGTGCGGAGGAATTTTGTTGATAGATCTTCGCGAATCATGACCGCGAGATTCAAAATCAGTCATAAAAAAAAATTGCTTTCACTTGCTCTCACTTCGCTCCCACCGAAAGGGGCCCCGGAGAACGGGGGGGGGGGGGTAAAGGGGCGGATAAAGGGGCTGGTTAACCGAGGTGGAAATATGCTTGACATATTTTGACAAAAAATGTCATAATGTAACGAAAAATGGCAAAATATGACAAATAATCAGGGTGATGATGAATTTTGACATAATATTTCCTTTTTTGATATACTATGACAAAAAATGTCATTTTTTTTCTGACCAATAATGACCAAATATGTTAGATTTGGTCATCGATCGAATATGACATAAATCGTTAGAAATTGACATTTTTTGTTAAACATATGTCACAAAATGTCATTTTTTCTAGAAAATTTGAAACTGTTTTTTGATATTTTATGACATATTTTGATGTGTCATAAATTGACAAATTCTGATAATTAATGACATTTTTTCGTGAAATATGTTATAAATTTTCAGACATTATTTGTCATATTTTTATGGGACATGAAGTGTAAAAATAGGACAAAATATGTCATAGGAAGTCATATTATAACAAATTTAAAAATGTCATAATTAGCTATATTATGAACAATTCGAACAAGTATTTTAGAGAATATGTGGGTGTCATAATTTGACAAAAAATATCAAATTTTGTCATAAAATAAGAAAAAAAGACAAATGATAGAAACAATTCGGTAATTGAGTACTATAGCTCTGCCAACTGGAAAATAGTGAAATTTAGGTTTTTTTGTTCGGTTTTTTGACCAGGCTGGTTCTTTGAGTCATTTCTGGGTTCGCATTGAAGTTCGTTTGGTGAAATTCTGAAAAAATTTAAATATTTGACAGTTGACGTCTTATTTTGCTAAATACCTCATTCTAACGCTCAAAATGAGGTATGACGAGGTTTGTCATCATACCCGTAGTAAAGCTGATGCTATTATGTTTTTACAAGAACATGATATCATAAAAACCCAAGCTTTATGTGAAAAGTGTGGGAGCTTGATGATCATCAACAAGCAGCTTACGGGATTTGTGTGCAACCCGGGAAAAAATCGACATATATGCCCATATATGTCCATATATGATCATATATGTTCATGCGCGGTCAATTTCCATATATGACCATATACGAACATATACGGCCATATATGTCCGTATATGGCCATGTATGGTTATCCCGGGAAAAAATTGTCATACATGTCCATACATGATCATATATGAGCATATATGGACATATATGTCGATTTTTTCCCGGGTATGGCAGTCCCATACATGATCATATATGGGCATATATGATCATATATGGGTATGTATGCCGATATTTTCCCGCAATATATCATCAAAATGTTCTAATATATGAACATAATACATCAGTATTAATTCCCTTGATCACTCAATTCCTCATTAGTAACGAATTTGAATTAAAAAAAAAAAAAAAAAAAAACATCCAGCTGGGATCGAACCCGGGACCGTCACATGATGAGTCCATCATCCTACCAACTTCGCTATTCGCATTTCACATACTTGTTGGATGAATTTTAATCCTGATATAGTGATCAATGTCTTTTGGACTTAGAAAAAATGAGTTCAATTGAATTATTTCAATCATTGTAAATAATTTAGTAATTCCGAAAAAACTGATTTTCGAATGCTGGCAGAATTTTAAATTCTCAAAGTAAGCGGTAAACAACTAAGAGAACGTGCATTTACCATTAATTATTCAAATTTATCATTTTCACGTTCTTATATGGATTGAGTGCGCATTTTCTCATATATTTCATATATGCACATATATGTTCATATATGTTCATATACGTTCCATATATGCCCATATATGTTCATATATGTCCATATGCGTTTCATATATGCCCATACCTGCTCAGTTTCCACAGGATCATACGACCATATATGACCATGTAAGCCCATATATGTCCATATATGTCTCATATATGCCCATATATGTTCATATATGTTCCATATATGCCCATATATGCTCCTATATGTCCATATGTGTCTCATATATGCCCAGACCTACTCGGTTCCCACAGGATCATACGACCCTATATGTCCATGTATGCCCATACATGTCCATATATGTCCATGCATGCTCATATATGTTTCATGTATGTCCATATACAGGGTGTACCGGAAGTACGGGTACTCCCGGAAATCCTGGGTAAAGGGGTTCATTTGGAGCAGAAAAGTCCTCTTCCACTTTCATCTCCGATGAACCCCTGCGGAGATATGAGGGTGGAAAGGTGGTGCCAATGAGAGCCCACCGATAGACGGCCGCACATCCGTAAGAGAATCACGGATGTGTTGGTGCGTCCCCACTCTGCGGTAACCGATCCCCTCCACAACCGCCGAGTCTCCCGCTCTCAGTGACGTGGAAGGGATCAGTGATCGTCAGCTGTCACCTGTCAGCTGACAAGGCATAAATGTTGAAATGAAAGGGGAGGGAGGGGAGGAATGCTCTGAGAAAAAAAATGAGGATTTCTCCAATTTTTTTTCCTTAAATTAATTATTTCACTTTTTTTCATTTTTTTGATCATTCTTGAATGATCAAAAAAATGGAAGAAAATGAAAATATTCATTGGAGGAAAAAAATTAAAAAATTCTGATTTTCCCACAGTTTTTCGAAGCGTCACGTGACCTTGACGCCTCGAAAAATGGAGCACCAGTCGCTCCTGGGGGAAGGGGGGGCGGGAAGGGGCATTTTTATTCCTCAAAGCGTCTCTGTACTTGGTACAAACACTCTTTGAGCCACAAAAAAAACCCTCGCACCTCCGGGGGAGAAGGGAGAGATACCCTGAGAAAAAAAAATTGGGATTTTTCCAATTTTTTTTCTTCAAATTAATTTTCTCACTTTTTTTCATATTTTTAATCGTTCAAGAATGATAAAAAAAATGGAAGAAAATGAAAATATTCATTAGAGAAAAAAAATTGAAAAATCCTGATTCTTCGACAGTTTTCCGAGGCGTCGAGGTTTCTTCGGTTTTCCTGTTGAACTGGGACAGGAGGTGAGCAAGGAATTGGGACAACATGCGACGTGCTTGGTAAAATCGAAATTTGTCGTATATTCTTCGAAATCGGAGTATTAGTTTACATGCTCTCGTGGATAATGTGGTAATGAAATTCCAGGTAAGTATTACATGCAATTAAAAAAAAAAAATTTTTTAAATTTGAAAACAAAAATGTTGACAATAGAAAATAGAAGGTGCATCAGTGACTTGTGTTTGATGAGATAGAGATTCTGAGGTTGGAAAAATCAAAGCAACTGCTCAAAATGCCCCCCCCCCAACTTGGATGCATTTTCGCGCCCTCTCTACCAGATTCCTCCCCATGTTGGACAGGATTTCTGGCGTGATCATTTCCACGGCACCATGCATTCTGGCGATCATCGTCATTTCGTCCGGCACCGGGACTTCAAAGATTTTTTCTTTTAGGAAACCCCGCAAGAGAAAATCCAGAGGATTGAGGTCAGGAGATCTGCCGGAAAATATGGAGTCATGTACTCGGTGATCATATTCATAAATAAGATTTGTCTCACCGTGGAGGCCAATGGTCCATGCTTGCCAATCCACTGCTCCGGAAATGTCTCATCTAAAAATCGCCGAGCAACTCGTGATGTGTGAGCTTGTGCACCATCTTGTTGGAACCAGACAAGCCTCCCTGCTGGTCCATTCCCGATGATATCCGGAAGATTTTCAGCAAGAAAATCTCGGTAATTATTCCCCTGAAACAAAGGTGGAGGGATACTGAAGGAAAACAGGAAATGGAATCTTCAAGATTGTCAAAAGAAAAAGGACATTTAGGTGCCAGCTGTGAGGATAGGGAACCTTCGAAAATAAGTTATAAGATAAGTTTGAAGAAAAGTATTTGGCAGAATTTTAAGTCAAATATTCATGATGCTTGCTCCGGATGGATCAGGAGCTAGACGTAGATGAACCTTATCGCCCAAAATGGCACTCCAGACATTCAGATGTTGCCAATGGTATTGGAAATTCGATGGTCTTGCCAGGTGAGGATTATCAATGCTCCAATGATGTGAATTGTGATGATTGAATAATTCTTGCCTATCAAACATGCACTCATCACTCCAACACACGTGGTAGATGTAATGAGGATCCCTGCGATGCGCTTCTACCAAGAATCGGCAGAAATCCAACCTCGCTGCATGATCTCTAGACAACAATTCCTGAACGGGGGTGAAATGGAACGCATGGAATTCCTCGTTCTTCAGGATTCGGTGCACCTGACTGTGGCTTGTCCCGATCGCTGCAGCAATTTTCCTGATGCCGATGGTTGGGTCATTTTCCACTGCGTCCAGCACTTCGGATGGGTTGTCCTTCACCATGCGGTGGAAGCACTCATCACCCAACCTCGTATAGAGGTTGACAAAAGCACGAGCGCCAAGATGATGGAGACGATTCGGATATCTATCAGCGTAGAACTGCGCTGCGAGATTGGCATTCCCATCGGCCCGGCCGTACTCGAAGTGCATATCGCAATATTCCATGGCCGTTAATGGCATAGTATAACTATCAAACGTATGGATACGACGGAATACAAGACTGGAATGGAAAAATGAACGCTGACGCCGTGTTCGCCTCACGTCTCTTCTTTCCGCGAGGAGTAGGAGAATAAATCGACGAATGGAAGCGCGAAACAAACGACGATCCTTGCGATATTCTCATCGGGGGAGAAGAGGGGGCAAGAGGAGGAGAGCGAATGGCGGATTCTCGGAAAAGCACCGTCCGCCATTGCGGACAATATAAACAAACGGAAATCCGAAAAAAAGAGGGTGCGTGGAACCCACGCGACAGGAGTGAAACTTTTTGCTCATTATGTATAGATAACGATAAATTATTCGGATTTTTTTAAATAAACAAGTGATAATAATTGAGAAAAGTGAGGATATGGGGTTAATCTCAAAGGAAAACGGAGAAAAGTACAGCTCAGCACATTCAGCTGTGCAATGAACATAACCCTTTGAGAATTTGAGTATCCGCCTATAATATTTTTGTTATCTGGTCATTAACAAATTATCATTTTTTTCACGATTATGAAGTGTTTAGACAACTAGATTTTTTTAATCAGTTGTTTGGGAATACACCACAAATTGAGATGAGACGAGTCGAGATGGAGCAGTTTTGCTTCAATCCTTTCTTGTAGCTCTCAAAACTCTCTATAAAGAAGAGTTCGTACAAAATTGCTCTATCTCGCTTAAATTCTGGAATATTCGAAGAAAATTACGGATAAATTAATTTGTCTGCAAACTTCATATTCTTTTGTTTTTGATATACGTTTTGTCGAAAATATCTAGGAAACTGAGCGAGATAACGGAGTTCTTCTCATCAGTTTTTCTGTAGAGAATTTTGAAAACTACAAAAAGAGTTTCTACAAAAATTGCATCATCTCGTTCAGTTTCCCAGATATTCATCAAAAACCTTCGACGAAAAATAGATTTATGAATAGAGGAATTGTTTCAATGGTTTTTTGCCTTGAGAATATATGAAAATCTAATGGTGATACGCCCATTTGTCTTAATCTTTTTTAAGCTCTTCAAATCTTCCACAAAAAAATAGATTCAGGCAAAATCACACTATCTCACTTAGATTCCAAGTATTCTCAAAAAACTACACGGAGAGAAAATTCTCGAGAAAATCATGATGCTCAGCTCCATAGAGCTGATGCAAAATACATTCCGGGGACAACTTATGAGTCTACAAATGGCAAAAACTGTTTTTTTGTCAAGAATTAATGCTTGAGCCGATTCATTTTTTAGAAAAAAGTGTCACATTAATTGTGAAGCGGTATCATGAGAATATTAGCCAGTGCCTTTCTCTCTGACAATTGAAGAAGAATTCTCCATCCATCCAATGACAAACTCTCCTGGCACTTAAAAATTTTAGGTAGCCACTCAGAATCCTTACACGTTTAGTTCCGAATTTTTCTCATGCCAGTCTCATAATATGTTAGACGGAGGGGCATAGTTGGGTACCTTCGACTGTTTTCGGTACATGAGCCATTGGTCATTTTACACTTGGCTTTGGATTGAAATATGTCGAAAACTATGCAAAATTCATCGAGAGATGCTGACAATGAAATTTAGGGGGAAGATTGATGAACAAAATAAACAAAACGCGGTTTTTCTACGACCAGTAGTTTTCGAGATATCACTTTTTTAATGAGTAGTTCAGAAACAATGGATGAGGCCCGATAGCAAATACATGAGCGCTTGGATATCCTTTCTGAATTTTTCATTCAAAAATCGATATCTTAATAACTACGAGTCGTGAAAAAACGGAGGCTTGCTTATTTTATTCGTTAATCTTTCCTCGAAATTCCATTCACAGCATGTCTCGATAACTTTTGAGTAGTTTTCGAGATATTTCAATCCAAAGCCCAGTGTAGAATGGCAATCTTTCAAGAAATAAAAAGCAAAAATTATGAGGTAGAGCATAGATATTTTTCGGTCGTGTTTCATGACAACTCCTCCTTTGAATGACAATTTTCCGTAATTTTTTAAAAAATCATTTAGATAAATTCCCATAATTTTCTCTCCATGTATTGAAAAGAAAAAAGAAAAATGAAAAAACACAGGCTTCCCCCACCCCCGGAGAGCGACCCGACGGCAGCAGCAAAAATTTCTCCTTCCCCCCCTACTCTACTACCACGTTCCCCTCGAAGCATTACGCTTGTTTCGTGACGCGAGAAAAAAGTTGATACCCTCCCAAAAGAAGTTTCACTTCAAAAAAAAATTCCCACTGAATGATGTTCTTTCTCTGGATCAATTGATATTCTCGTTCATCATTCCTCTAAGTTGACTGATAATCGACTCTGATGGAGGGCGGTAATATCAATTAATAGAAAGAACGAAAAAGAATAAATCGAGTAATTTATAGGGAATGCACGGTGAAAATTCGCATCTCTCCTCTGCACCAGAGGAGGGAATTTTAATTACTCAAATTGGCACTGCCCTCGATGCAGAGAGAATTGGAGCAATAGGGATTTCCCTCTCTCCACCACAGAAGAGAGATTCTCTGTTACTCGATGCATGGAAGACACACGACCTCTTGGAAAACAGCGAGGAAATAGGGATGGAAAGATTCACAGAAGAATTGATTCTCGATTCCGATTCTTATTTCAAACCTTTCGATTCTCAGAATCGATTAATCGACTACGAGAATCGATTGTTCGGATTCTAATCGATTCTTGAGCTCAAAATTGATTTCAATCAAGGAAAATTATAATCATTGGAATTTAAAAGAGCCAAGCGGGGTAAAACAATAGCACATTGGGGATATATGAACTTTAGGTCATTTTTATTATAAACTGTCAATGATATCCAGTTGTGAATCCAACGAAATAATCTAGAGAACTCAAAAACAATAAAAGAATTACAGTTACCACATGTTTTGTGGAACTGATCTCAGAAAGAGCAACATATTTAGATGATCAGGCGTTAGTCTACTCCGGAGCTGATTTGCAATCAGACCGGTATGTGAAAACAGCCGCTCACATGGTGTTGACGTTGCCACAATCGTTGGATATTTTTTAGCAATTTTTGAAAGGTGTGGGTATTCATGTTCAAGGGACCTCCAGATGACAATGGGATCTGAATCGATTTTCCTGGCAACTGTTGGCCGATTGATAAATTGCCTCAATTCAATCGGCAACCCGCCTGCTTCATCACTATCGTGGAATTGATGATTTTGTTGCACTGTATCGTCCAAGAAATCCCAAAGATCATTATCACTTGAAGAGGGTTGATAATCTGGAGTCTGGTCACTTTCATTTTCAATCGCAACACTTTTTGATAGTTGAATTTCCTTCTTCAAAAGATCACCTATATGAATGAAGTTTCAACAACATTAAAAAACTAAAAATAGATGATAAAAGTTTCCACAATTATTTGAACTGGTTCAAAAATTGTAACGAAAGGAAAAACTTTTCCTCCTTCAGATTTAGAGATTCCTCATGTTGAACACATACCCACAGTAGTCACAGCGCGCGCGGAATAAACAAAATTCTGAAAGGCTAGTTTTTTAAATCGTGGATCAAGAAGTGTAGCAATAGAATATGATTTTACGGATTCAATGTTCGTAAACTTTTGTTTGATTTCACTGATCAATTTTTTTTTCAACTGTTGTCCAATCTGTGTAGTAGGAAGCAGCTTGTCAGTTGCCTGAGGAAGAAAAATTATGAAATGATTTTTGATTTGAACTAATCAACTATTTTACCACGGCTGCCACCAATTTTTCGAAAACGAGTTTTCTATTTCCTGAGCTTTTTTAGTACAATAATGTTAAAATGAACTAAATTTATTTTGTGGCCACCATGGAATACAAGAAAAAAATCAATGAATCAATCAAATGTACTCACTCGTTTGAGTCCTGTAATTAACGGAATACATTTACTCAAAGTCACGTGCTTGTCTGCACTGACTTCGTGAGTCACAGTCCAGAGAGGGTTTAACATATCTCTGACTTCGATAAGCGCATCAAGATCATCACCTGATAGAATATTAGGTGGTTTTGATCGTGAGCTCTTGTCTCTTTGAACTTTAAGAAGTGCTCGACTTACATAGTCGGCTAATATATAGTTCTTGCATCAGCTTCAATGCTGCCTTACAGCCTGACCGTTCCTGTAAAGTCTCCAATTCTCGTGAAGCGATTTCGCTACAGCGAAAAAATTTAACGGTTTTCTTAACTTTTACTAAAAGATTTCTAAGTGAAGATCTCTCGGAATCTTCAATAGGAAAATCTTCTGTGTCGCTGTCGTGTTCGTTGTCAAGTAGAAGCATCTCATTATCCTCTGATTCAGATGCAGGCTTGGTTGAATTTACTTCAATTAGGTTTTGACCTATGTTGTTTATGACGTGCCTAAAACATGAAATATGCTTCGATTCACCAAATTCTTCTTTGATTGCACCTTTGATGTTTGCTCCAGCGTCAGAAAGTATTGCACTAATGTTATCATAATCAATTTGCCATTCGTTGAACAATTGAAAAAAAATTTGAATAAAAGGTTACCATAACCAAAAACAACGGGATCATTCGTTCGTACGGTCCTGGGCCGAGAAATAACGCTACGCGATTGGTTACCTCCACTCTATAGCCCCAAGTACGTTCTAGTACGACTTGTGGCTTAGAGGGTTACTACTATTCCATATATCTTGCATTTCCTTAGAGGGTGATGATGACTTACTAAGCTCTTTGAATTTTTTCCTTTTAATTTTTCTCAACTTTTTCTTTACTTTTTCCCGTATATCCAAATATTTATCAAATCCTTCCATAGAAGGATTTGTTTTAACATTTTTTTCTGCTTCTCTTCTTTCCTCAATCAGACGTGAACATTCTTCCGTCCACCAAATTGTGGGAGGAGGAGTTTTCTTCATTTTTACCAACAACGTATTATTCATTTCTTTGGCTCCTGCGCTTGCTAAGTCTTCCTTTATTGTATCAATTAGTTTTTCATAATTAGGTATTGCATCTGCGTCTTCCATGTGAATGATTATATTCTGATTAAATTTAAGCCAATCAACTTTATTAAAATTAATTTTATTTCTAATAGATATCTTGAAAAAGGGAACATAATCAGGCCAAGTAATAAAAATTGGGAAATGGTCGCTTCCCATATTATTATCTTCCACCATCCAGTTAAATTTGAGTGTTAATGCTTGTGATGATAGAGTGAAATCCGGAGCGCTAATCAGGTTTCCTGGCCTATTCTTCAAAATTCTAGTTGCGCTTCCGGAATTAAGAATATGAAACTCATAATTAGGGACAATTCGCGCAATCAGTCTACCCGTTTGATTTTCTTTAACTGTGCTGCCCCATTGAACATTTTGTGAATTCAAATCCCCACAAATTATCATGTTTGTCCCCAATGATTGGATCTTATCGAAGAAATTCATCCATTCTCCGTCATTAACATACTCGGTGGACGATATATGTTTATGATAAACAGTGGATTACTTCCTTGTTCTATTCTTATGGCAACCAATTCTAATTTATTTGTGATATTTTGAATATCCAGCACGGTATATTCAATGTTTTCTCTAATCGAGATCATAACTCCTCCATGAGCATCAGAAACTCTATCTTTTCGAACACTTTTGTAGCCTTTCAAGGATATTTTATCATTATTACGAAGCCAGGTCTCTTGCATGCAAATTACATCAAAATTATAAAGATTGGTAAAATTTTGAAACTCTCCTAGTCTGTCGAAAAAACTGTTACAATTCCACTGGCACATTTTGAGTAACTCCTTTCTGTTCTTCTCCCCCATCTTGCAATTCATCGTAAGCTTCCGTGGTTTCTGTAATAATTGTATTGATTAATTGTTTATCTTTCACGTATTTCTTCAATGATCGATTAAAACTTTCTGAGAATAATGTTATTTTCTCGTCTACTATTTCCTGGATATATTGTCTCAGTTGGGCACTACTAAAAACTGAAACATTTTGTGCCGGTGTATTTATCACCTCTTGTTGTATTATCTGGCTTCATTGATTTGAAAGGGAGTCATTATCCCTTATGTTTATCACTGTATTAATTGAATTATCACCCTCATTTGACAATGACTCTAATTCTAATTGATCTTCATTTCCACTTCCGAGAGCTCTGAAGTTTTTTCCTTTTGGAATATTTAACATTCGATCATGTTGTAACGGGCAAGAAGGCCCATTAACTAATTAGAGTAAAAAGTAAAATGAGCATGCTTCTCCTATCCTCCCTGCCCCGGACAGCATGGTGAGAGTGTGTATGATGAGTGAGTGGTATGAAGAATGAATGAGAAGAATACGCTACAGGAACTTTGGTCAAGGGAACTTGAAGCTGGAAGGACCCCCACTACAAAGAACACCAACCCGGATCCCTCAGGAGCTGCCAAAATCCAAGGAAATTCCCGGAGCTACAGCTGATAGTGTGTAGAGGCCGGGAAAAAGACGAAACACTGCGCTAAACGCCAGGAAAGGCTGGAACTGAACGGGCAATGAACCCGGAAAGAGAGGAATGGGAAAGCAAGGCCAAACGACAATTACCATATGTCGTTTGGCATTGACCCAGTTATCGACCGGATAACTGGCCCGTTGGTATCGATCAGTGCCACCGAGCGCCTCGATCGATGCCCGAAAACCAGCTGACCAATAGAGAGAGCCCGAAGGGGAATACTGCACGCGGATTGGCCGGAGAGAAGGGATCTGGAAGACGAAGGAGCCATGACCATAGACAACGTTACTCTGGTCTTGGTCTTCGTCGAAGCTACTTCATCATTATTTCTAAGTCGTGATTTATTTATTAATATATAAATAAATCACGTGAAGTGGATTGACGAGAGGACCCTCAATATCACCCGGACGTCAGCAACGAGCTGATTAATCGATCAAAGTTCTAAAGAGCGTATTAAGTGAGTAATTGCACTATTGATATTGTGACAGGTGTGTGTGTGTGTGCAAGGTTAACAATTAGCATAACCGCGTGATATTGATCAATTGCCCGAAATTAATTCCGCGTGATTAATCCCGAAGGGTTCGAATTAGAATTGACTAATTTCTTTCAATAAGTATTTATTGTTATGTAAAAACGTACCCGGAATTCTGAATTAACTCATTGCGAAAATACTGTTGTCGCCGGCCTCACCGGCGACGCCATTTTGAGTAGTAGTGCCGGCACGTGCATACAACATTTGTAATTTTCAAGTTTCTCGTGTATTATTAATAAAACCAAGAAAATAAGCCCGTAGTCACTTGACAAATAATATTTGTCAAGTGATAGAAAAGAAATTAATTCGGAATCGGGAAGATTAAGTGACAAAACTTGAACCAATCGAGAGATAGGAAATTGTATGAGTGCGAGAGAGACGGAGAGTGGAGGAGTGGGGGAATATCGCTGGACGCAGCATATTCCCCACGTTTGATACACTTTATATAAAAGTTAGCGGGTGTCTCACGCGAAGACTTATTATTGTATTGAAATAAAATCATATTAATGCCCGAACAAATAGTTGGATTAACTAGCTTTATAATAAATGTTCACCTGTAAAATATCTCAATTTGGGTTCTTTTGTATATTTTGCCCGAACAGATCCTAATGTCCTCATACCAAAGTACTAATACTTGAAATCATTGTATTTCCCTCTTTCCGGGGAAATACCAGGAAATAAATAAAGTAGATAAACGAGTAATTGGCCCGAACAGTACAGAAATAAATTAATAAAAATTCAAATCAGTGCGTTGGGATTATTACTTTAATTTCAACGTCACAATGTACAATGGTTTTTGCCTCTTAAAAAGGGATATTCTGAGTAATGCTTAATTTGTTTGCTTCATAGTGCTCTCTTCTGGTTGTGCACTTCTTGTTGAACACATCATGATGACCCTCGCAATTAAGGCATTTGATGATTTTTGACAGACACACCGTAGCATCATGTCCTTTACCGCATTTGGAACAAATAATTTCTACTGCCACCCTGCACCCTGACTTGATATGTTCAAAACGATAACATTTAAAGCATTGATTGACGGGCGGTATGTATGGATTGATTCTTAAACTAGTGAACCAAACAAAAGCATTACGCGGTAATTCTTCCTCCCGAAAAAAAACTTTGACAGCAGTAGTGTTAACGAATTCATTGTTTCCATCTTGTTGAGTTACCTTCCTTTTAATTCTATTGATTTTCACCGGCACAATTAATTCTTTGTTTGTCTCGTCTTTATAAACTCGTAATCCTTCCTTTATTTCTTCTTCTGTAAATTCTGTATTTATCCCTCGGATTACCCCCACTCGAAAAATTTTGAAAGTTGGAACCCCAGCACGCCCGTTAGGATTGATGGATTTGATATTCTCAATTAGTTCATTTGCATGTTCATATTCTTTGAACGTCAAAGCGATTTTCTCCTTGTTTACCTTCCGAATAACAATAAGCCGATCAAGGTAACTTCTAAATTTCATACCCAGTCTCTGAATGTGTAAATTGCCTAGATTGTTATTACCTGTTATTGGTGTCTTGTTTACATCCCAAACATGTATGACAAACGGGGGACTCAACTTTGCCGACAGCTGACGATCGCTTCCACGTCACTGAGAGCGGGAGACTCGGCGGTTGTGGAGGGGATCGGTTACCACGGAGTGGGGACGCACCAACACATCCGTGATTCTCTTACGGATGTGCGGCCGTCTATCGGTGGGCTCTCATTGGCCCACCTTTCCACCCTCATATCTCCGCAAGGGTTCATCGGAGATAAAAGTGGAAGAGGACTTTTCTGCTCCAAATGAACCCCTTTACACAGGATTTCCGGGAGTACCTGTACTTCCGGTACACCCTGTATGCCCATATATGCCCATAGCTGTCTGATTTCTCGGAGAAACGTGTGAGCATATATGTCCATATATGTTCATATATGTACATATATGTGACATACATGTACATATTAGGCTGGCTCATTTGGAAAAAGTTCTGAATTTCAGCTTGCCTATCCTCAAAAATTGGAGTTTATGATGTAAAAGAGCCATGGGAATTTTTTCAAATTTTTGAAACCAGTTCTTCAGGTTGCGCTGATCTTCTTGATTCTTAATGGCTACTTCCATAAGAAAAACGTGAAAAAACTTCTAATTTTTATTTCGCCGTATATTTAAATGAATTTTTATGAGTCTTTCTCGCAAAAGTTATTCTATGAGGTTCGAAATTCAAAAATATTTTTTTTTATTCGTGGAAATGTTTTTTAGGGAATAAAATTGCATCAATTTAGACGAAATCAGAGGTTTTTAGAGGCACATAAATGGCCTTTGAACTGCATCAATTCTTTTCAAATTTCACTGACTGGTAATTCAAACAATAGACTATGATTTTTGAAAAAAAAAACTAATTTCCTCCATTTTTTAAACAGAAAAACAGTCGAAGAAAATTTTTAAATTTTGAAACAGTGTCAGGTGTTTCACCTCATCAGCTGCTTTTACAACGGCCATAAACGGGAAACTGAGAAGGGTGACAACTAAGCGGTCCTTTTCCGGAAGGGACAAATTCTTTTATTACATGCAATAAAGAACAGTACACTTCGTTATTTTTAATGCAAAATTTTTATTTCTTTTTACAATTGAAAAATACAATCGATATTATGAATATAATGAATTAACGCTGATGCTGGCTAAATTTGAACGGTAAAAATCGTACAATTCAAAGAGATTTTAGATTATTAACAATTTTGAGCATCTTCTACCAATAGATAATGGAGTTTTATTACACTGCATTACAATAGCACATGCATTATATGTTAATAAATTCATCAAAATGAATTGAATTCAATTAATTCATGAAATCATATGATTTCAATTGTTTTTTCTTTAGAGAAAATCATTTGTTTACTCGCACGTTCAGACATAAGACATTTTTTAGAATAATTAAGGAATTTTGTACGCCTGAACAATCTCAAATTCGCTATCATCGAAATTATAATTCACGTCCATCTATAATGCGTTTGAAAAAATTGAAAACGAAAATGGCACATGAACAATCAAATTGAAAACAAAAACTTTTGCAAAAAAATTGCCTGTCTGATTAATGGAGAAATGTGAATAAACAAAATTATATGTTGTTTGAAGGCTTCACAGATGAATTATTTAAATAATTTTCCAATGAAAACTTCAGACTTTCTTTAGTATTATCTGAAGATACTTCTCGAAATTTTTGGACAATTAACATAATATCCTGTTTGCTCTCTTCATCTTTACTGAGCAAGTCGTTGTATTCAGTGATAAGTGAAACACTCCTCTCAGCTAAATCGTTCGTGACTTGTAGTGATTTTACTATTCTCGAACTAGTCATGAAATCATCTCTTTCTTCCCATGTCGCGGGATCACTAGTTAGAAAAGCACCATCTATTTTTAAAATTTTGAAGAACTTGATGGTATTCTGGGTAACAAAAGAATCTAAATTCAAATTTTCAATGGATTTTAGATCTGTGACTCTGGTTTCTCTTTTCTTTTCATCACTTCCCAAGGCAGGTGGCAATCTCATAGCCTCGCACATTTTCCTCTTACACTCTACACTCACGCCTTTATCAAAGAAGGAGAAAGCAATCAACTCTTCAGATAAATACCACAAGTGCTTTGTGAATTTGTCAAAGACGGATGTACAGATTTTTGAGGAGATACAGCCTGAATTTGCTACCAATGCTTTCAACAGCTCGAGATCATTTCTTGGAGCTGCAACTGCGTCTGGAGCAGTAAACCATGATCTTTGGTACATGGAAACAATAAAAATGCAAACATCTCTCAAATTTGAAGTTTCTTGAGGTGTCAAATGAAACTGATTCCGGAATAAAAATATCTTCAGAGAATAGATCGCTTTGGCCATCCACCTAGCATGATGAATTGGCCCCAAAGTTCGAAAGCGATTTCCATTTGGGATATCCTTTCCAAGAAACAGCACCACCAGTTCCAGGAATTCTTGATAATCGTTACGGTTGTGCGAATTCTATAAATTGAATGTCAAAAGGAGGATAATCGTGATTGCAAGATAAATGTGATATTCTTGTAAAATTGAATCTTGAAACTAACCTTCAATTGTGCCTCAGCGAAAGCCAGAGCCGCTTCTTCATTGCCGCTTAGAGATTCTTTCACTTTAGTGTCCTGTACGCCAGATAAGAACTCCCTTTTATCTATATCTTTCCACTGCCCTTGGAAGCGTTTGAAAATTGAAACATCAGGTCCTGAAGTAGGGTCGAACGTACATTCAAATGCAGTCTTTAAAAGCAGTTCGAATATATGATGACGACAAGCGAGATGCAGTAGATTTTTCCCCAACAGCTGTTCAAGAAGGACACATGTACCATTTTTACTACCCGTATTACTAGCAGTGGTATCAAATACCATGGCACAAATGTCATCAACAACTTCCCATTCCTTTAAAAGAGAGTGGATTGCATTTGCTTGATCTTCTCCAGTTCCTCTCTTGAGCCTCGGAACCCCAAGCAATTGAGATCCTTCATTACTCGATACGAGAATTGGAAGACGATCAACTCTTTCGAATTTATTCTCCGCTTCTGTAAACTGCTTGCCATCCCAGTGAAGCGCGAGTACGCTCTGGAAATTTTCTTTGAAATTGTTTCGAATTGTGTCACTCAAAGATGACCGTTGTAATTTTCTATTTCGACGCAGTGTTTCCCGGCTCAAATGAACGTCTTCCATTGTCACGCCAGCTGTTATCAAGACTCCCGCTAATACACGAGCAGCCATTCGATCACTGACTTTTGCTCTGTCCAAAATCGCCGTGATGTCGGGTGTCGCAATTTTGAGTTTTTTACATCTCATAGAAGGCAATGGAACTTCATAATCACTATCGACGTCATGGTTCTCTTCAAGTTGTTTTAGCAATTCGTCGAGATCTTCGTCTTCATCGAGAAGATAATTGCTTAAATTTGCAGTTATCGCATTTGGTTCCACTAAAACAAATTATAACATCAATGACATAATCAAACAATTTCGTAAACAGTTGAAAAATATGATTTTCATCATTCATTAGTTGGTTTCTTTAATTATAGTCTCCTTAATAATATTTCAATATGTTTCAAATGCAAAAAAAAATACATCAAATGATTTCTTGTGCTGAAGCATCTAACAAAAAAGTGAAGAATTGAGGTGATTTTTTTTGATTGTAGAATGACTTTCCCTGAACTTCTCCCCCATTTTTTTCTAGTTTCCTTCTGTCAGCGTGATCCAATTATTTCGTCAAGAATAATTTCCAAGAAAATTAAGGATAAGAGCGAAAGAAAGAGTTCCATTGTTTTTCTGTACGACGTTGATTGCAAAATAATACTATACGAATGTTTTGAAAAGGCAATAATTCAGTAGTTATCGTACCTTGTTCCATTTTATCCTTAGTGGTTTCTTCTCTACTCCTCTGCGTATCTGGAACACTCCATGTTTTCGTATCGATGATTCTATCCAAAAATCCGCGGCGTCCTTGCTCTCGATGAAGACGCAATAGTTCTTTTGCAGATTCATTCCTCATGGAGCTCACTTCCTTTTGATGAGCAATGTTAAATGATTCGTTCAAGGTATATTCAAAATTAATTCTTCTGGTTTGAACATTATCGTCTTCTTGCCGAGCAACACCGAATTTACCAAGACTTCTATATTGTTGCACCAATTTCTCAACTTTTTTGATTGCGTTGCACTCTTTAATAACGGGAATCTCTGCATATTCCCAAAATACAGTACATTTTCGCACAACGCACATGGCAGCTTCGCGAGCAGTTAGTTTCGGTGCTGCATGTCTTGTGTAGAAATAATAACACTGCAACAGCTGCCTATTTGAGGGCAATTGATTTCCACATATTTCCGCCGTTACATTACCGATTAACGAAATATAAGTGTCTTGTCGCGTTTCCGGCATTTCCTGGTGACTGAAAAAATCGCAGAACTGTGGTTCAAATATCGCACTGACTTCAATGTCAACTATTTGAAGGACTGTCTTCGACTGACTGTTGAAGTCTGTTTGAAACTATACAAAAGTAGTTTATTCTAAAGAGGCGAGGTAGGTAGTGTCATAACGGAGCTGAGAAAAGAGACCAGCATTGAACTTCTTACATGAATCATCAAGGTTATTCCCCGAAAAAATATCCGCCGGGGCGTGGTATATGTCAATAACCTGCCTGGACAATACACAATATCCTTATTCCATGGAATAATTGTAATACATTTACGTTTTTCGTATCTCCATTATTGAGAAAAAAAACAAAATCGACTATATGAAAATTGCAAACGAATTTACAGTTTTTTAAAAAATATTCTGGAATCTGAGCGAGATAGAGCGGTTTTGCTTTAAGAAGCGATTGTAGTTTTTAAAATTCTCTCGATAAAGTATTTGGATGAAATCGCTCGATCTCGCTTTGTTTTCGAGATAATTTTAAGAAACGACCGAACAAAGGATGAAATTTTCGATTTTTCTGGATTTTCAGTATTTTTTTTTAATAATCTCGGGAAATAAGCGATTCCACCCGAATCCTTCTTTGTAAGGAATTTCGAGAGACAAGGAATAGATTATTACAGATCAATTACAATTTGAAATTTCTTCCATTAACCCTTCGTTGCTTGCATAATGAGCGCGGTGCCTTTTTCAATTTCAATTTTCAATAAAAATATATTCAACAAGAACATTTTTCAACATTTATCCAATATCTCAGGCCAGGTAGTTCGGCTGAATGACAATAATAAGCCTCTTATTTATGACTTGAAATGCGCATCACTCTGGCTAGGTAATTTTCCTACCTGACAATGGAGGGTCATTTGGGCCGTTTGACTTCTCATTAAATTTTATAGTCGAAAACTGCTAGTAGGTCAAAAATTTTCATGCAACTTTAGAAGACTCGCGCAACCTGTAAAACTATGTTTAAAATTTTCCAAAAATTCACATGGCTTTTTTACGTCATAAATTTTAATTTTCGAGGATAGGCAAGTTGAAATTCAGAACTCTTCCCAAATGAGCCAGCCTAGTACATATATGTCACATTTATGTTCATATATGTCCCATATATGTACATATATGTTCATATATGACGATTTTTTCCCGGGAATGGCTCACATTATGAGCGTGACAGCCGTCGTCGCAAAGTCAGGGTTAGATGCTCAACGTACTTAAGTATTTATGATGATTCATGGTTCGTCGGGCGAAAGGCGAATATTCAGAGTATCTTGAAGCTCATCAGTCTATACTTGAATAATTCTAAAATAACGCAAAACCAGCTGAGCTTTGAGACACAACTGTCTAGAAGAACGGTGATGTTTTGGGTTGGTAAAGTTAACGAAAGACTTGTACAGTGGACTAGTGAAACTAATAATGAGCAAATGGGAGGTGTGGGACATGTAATTGAGGTTGATGAAACAAGATTAGGTGGGAAACAACTAGCTAGAGGCCGACCGGTCAAGGGTGCGGTGTGGGTGCTAGGTATTCTTGAGAAGGACACTGGACGACTAGTCATCGTTCCGATTCCCAATCAGAAGGCTGAAACACTCATTCCAATCATCCGTAAATATGTAAGACCGGGTTCAGTTATCCGTACAGACTGTGGGAAAGGGTACAAGAGGTTGTACTGCTGTGGCTATTACCACATCAGGGTCAACCACAAGGTACACCATGTGAACCCCAGAAATAAAGCGAGTACGCAGAATATCGATCGGATCTGGAGAGAGCTGAAGGCTGTGATTCCCAAATACGGGAGGAAACCGGCTGGGATCCTTGGAAGAGTGGCTAAATTCCTCTTTTTCAGGACCTATTCTGTTTCTGAACGTATGAACGCTTTTCTTGACTTGATCAGCTTCCATGAAGACCTTGATTTACTACCTGATGAATAACTAGTTTACGTACATGATCTGGATTCTTGAAATTCTACTATTAGTTGGTTTGGATTTGACGAACATAATGCCTATCACAAGTTACTTGTCAGCGCATATGTACGTTACAGGTGTGAATGGCTTATGTAGTTCATTAAAATAAAAAATATAATATAATTTTTAATGCTCAATGAAGGTGTGCGGTGGTTTAGTTGAATCCATGCTATTTCATCAGCAATTACCCAGTTGGTTAGGTGAATGGTTGCGGAGGTCTTCTTTTGGGGCCGTCGCACTACCACGTCCTCGCCGTGGTCCTGGGTACAGCTAAGAGTAGTGCATTTCCTGGTTTCGTTTGGTTAAAAAAGTTGTTAGAGGTTGTTTATTAAGAGGTCGCACATCACCAATTGGCATTAAGAGCGAAACTAGGATCCAAAAAATAATTGATTTTTATGATCATTTGGCAGAGTGAAACTAGTCAATTACCAACAATTCCTTATTTTATATGAATTTAACATTTTTTGACATATCATCTCATATTTTGTCAATTTCTTATTTGACCGATTATGACCGACTATGTGAGATTTGCTCATTGATCAAAAATGACATAAAATGTTAGAAATTGACATTTTCTGTTACACATATGTCAAAAATGTCATTTGTTTGAAAAAATTTGGGACTGTCTTTTGATATTTTATGACATATTTTGATTTGTCATAAATTGACAAATTCTGATAATCAATGACATTTTTTTATGAAATATGTTATAAATTTTCAGACATTATTTGTCATATTTTTAAGGGACATGAAGTGTAAGAATATGACAAAATATGTCATATTAAGACATATTATAACAAATTTAAATATTTCATAATTAGCCATATTATGATCAATTCGGACAAATATTTTAGAGAAAATGTGGATGTCATAATTTGACAAAAAATGTCATAATGTGACAAAAATCATAAAATATGACAATTGCAGAGAATAATGCCAAGTGTTGTCATTATATTTCATTTTTTGACATATCACAATAGGAAATTTCATTTGTTTTCTGACCAATAATAACCGATATGTCAGATTTTCTCATCGACCAAGAATTAAATTAATTTTGAAAATTTAACATTTTTTGTCGAACATATATAAACAATATGATATGTCAAACAATGACATTTGTTCGAAAAAATTTATGACTGCTCCTTGACATTTCTTGACATATTCTGATTTGTCATCAAATGTGAAAAATATCTTCGTGAAAAATATCATACCCTTTCGAACATAATCTGTCATAATTTTCGTAGTCATAAAATGGGGAAATATGACAAAATATGTCACAATTTTTCAGAAAATGAGGGTGAGGGTGGGGCGAGGCGTACGGGACTACGATGGCCTGAAAAGGTGTACAGACGCCTGTAGAGGACACTTTGCAAAAAATCATGGTGGAGGAATTTTGTTGATGGATCTTCGCGAATCATGCCCGCGAGATTCGAAATCAGTCATAAAAAAAAATTGCTTTCACTTTGCTTTCACTTCGCTTTCTGGAAAAAATCATGGTAGAGGAATTTTGTTGATGGATCTTCGCAAATCATGACCAGGAGATTCCAAATCAGTCATTAAAAAAAATTGCTTTCACTTTGCTTTCACTTCAAAACATCATGGTAGAGCAATTTTCTTAATGGATCTTCGCGAATCATGCCCAGGAGATTCCAAATCAGTCATAAAAAAATTGCTTTCACTTCGCTTCCACCGAAAGGGGCCCCGGAGAACGGGGGGGGGGGGGGGGGGATAAGGGGCAGGGCAAGGGGCGGGGTGAGAGGCGGGGTCAGAGGCGGGGTAAGGGGCGGGAAAGGGGCGGGGTAAGGGGCGGGGTAACGGGCGGGGTACGGGGCGAGGTAAGGGGTGGGGTGAGGGGTGGAGTGAGGGTGAGGTGAGGCGTACAGGACTATGATGGCCTGGAAAGGTGTACAGACGCCTGTAGAGGATACTTTGCAAAAAATCATAGTAGAGGAATTTTGTTGATGGATCTTCGCGAATCATGACCACGAGATTCCAAATCAGTCATGAAAAAAAATTGCTTTCACTTGCTTTCACTTTGCAAAAAATCATGGTGGAGGAATTTTGTTGATAGATCTTCGCGAATCATGATCGCGAGATTCCTAATCAGTCATAAAAAAAATTGCTTTCACTGGCTCTCACTTTCAAACATCATGGTAGAGGAATTTCCTTGATGGATCTTCGCGAATCGTGACCACGAGATTCCAAATCAGTCATAAAAAAAAATTGCTTTCACTTGCTTTCACTTTGCAACATCATGGTAGAGGAATTTCGTTGATGGATCTTCGCGAATCATGATCGCGAGATTCCAAATCAGTCATAAAAAAAATTGCTTTCACTTGCTTTCACTTTGCAACATCATAGTAGATGAATTTTGTTGATGGATCTTCGCGAATCATGACCACGAGATTCCAAATCAGTCATAAAAAAAACTTGCTTTCACTTCGCTTCCACCGAAAAAGGCCCCCTAGAACGAGGGGGGGGACACTTATGTCCCTTTATTTTTACTGATTTTGCCAGAAAATATATATATATTTATATTCATATTTATTAATTTCAAATTTCTGAAATAGTCAAGAAAAAGTCAAGGAATTTCAATTATAATCAGGCAAAATTTGCAATTTACTACTTTTTATTAACTCTTTTTTTTTAATTAAAAAAATTTAGAAATATTTCTATATAAATTAAAACAATAAAAAACTTTTCGATTCATCAGAAATCATCAAAAAAATTAACAGAAAAAATCATGGCTGTGTAAAATTTGAATTCAGAATTTCTCTCATCTTTAGTTGGCCTATACAGAATATAAAATTCTTTCGTTTACTAGATACCGCGATCGGGGATGTAAAATACCCTAATTACCCAGGGCCTGGGACCCTAATTTAAAAAAAAAAATGGCTTTAGAAAAGTTTCACAGTTTAATGTTTCTCATTTCGATTTATGGGATTAAAGAAAAAAAAAGGAAACATAAGGCAAATGTAAATTTTTAGGCAAATATTTATGGAAAAAATGATGGAATTCGTAGAAAAATATTGACTGTAGATTATTTCTGATAAAAACAAGTGACAGAATTAATTTATTTGAATTTTTAGAGATTCTGACTTTTGTTTTGTAAGCATTTTGGAGGGGTAAAATCCTTGTTTTTTTTTTTGTTAAACTTTTACTTTTTTTTAAACAAAAAAGAAATATCTTGGATTCTATTTGTCGTAGACTAAAAATTCCGAATAGAGGTGACGGTGAAAGGTGAAATGATCATCTTTGCAATCGCGATTCATAGGCTTAACAATTTAAAAATATCGATTTTTTTTAAAGTATTTATGGGCATTTTTGTGAAACAATTTTTATAGCCTATAAATATCACAAAAATTGATATTATTGAATTAGAAAACTCCACTCATAAATCGATGAGCTCATATTTCATTTGAGACCAAACCCCTTCACAAATTGCTACTACAACTACTAATAATTAAATCCGAGATATTTGCAAAAAAATGAAAATAAAAAATAAAAAAAAAGGAAGGGAAGGACCCCTCAAAAACTCTTAAAAACACTCGTTTTCTGGCTAAAATTCCCTCAGCTTATCAATGCAAAAAAAAAAAAAAAAATCTATTTCCAACTGTTTCAAAATAAAGAGTGTCCATTTGGAGCTCACTCTATCCAATATATCAATTTTTTCAATTTCATATAGGGCAAAACCGATTTTCTGGAATAAAGATATTAATATATTCGAAAAATTGATTATAAGAATAAGATTATAATAAGAGTGAGAGTAAAATTCTTGCGATCCGCCCAGTTTGGCCGCTTGCACCACGCCCCCCACCGCTATTAGCCTTACTCTTTACCATCAATGATAAAAAATATCTATGGTGGGAAAAGAGAGCAAAAAAAATTGAAAAGCCAATTTTTCTTATGGATATTTTTTTTTAATTTTTTCATTTTGATGATGTGTACTCGTTTCCACATCACCCAGGAGGTAGAGTACCCGATACTTTTTCTTACGTGGTATCCCCAATAGGACTAATCCAACAGTTTCTAGAAAATTAAAAAAAAATTGATAATGATAATAATAATAATAATATAAATTATACTTTATCAAAAAAATAAATTGTTTTAATAGTACGCTCTTGTTGTTAAAAATTTACCTTATTCTTCTAATAATAATAATAAAAAAAACTTGAATAATAAAACAAAAAAAGAGACACTTTTTTTTATATGTCTGTTTGTCATAAAAAGTCTTAAAAAAAAAAAAAAAACAAATAAAGAAAAGAAAGGAAAAAAAATTGA
This sequence comes from Aleiodes alternator, assembly GCA_963921955.1. Taxonomy (NCBI): domain Eukaryota; kingdom Metazoa; phylum Arthropoda; class Insecta; order Hymenoptera; family Braconidae; genus Aleiodes; species Aleiodes alternator. The sequence continues at coordinate 167,362 of OY998098.1, read as the reverse complement.
TTCAATAGTACGCTCTTGTTGTTATAAATTTAACTTATTCTAATAATAATAATAATGATAATATTAGCAATAATAACAACTCATTTTCAATTTTAATCAATAAATGATTGAAAAATGAGTATAAAGACAAAAAAAAATAAAGCTTTTATATTATTGGGAGAAAGAGAAAAAAAAATATACTTTTTAAACTATAATTAGTATAATACCATTACCACTCCAGTGGCATTATAGCTGTAGTTGTTGAACTATTAGAGCAGGTGTTGATTCATTAAATTGGCCCTGGAGGATGATTGAGAGCCAAATTATTGTTGAAAATTACCACCCCATTATTTGCAATTGATGCAGTAAAAACTAATTGATTACCAATTGCAGTGGCTGCAAAGTTAATCGGTAAATATTGTGCCGGATTATTTCCATCAGAGGGAGCAAATACATTTATAAGCATTTGCCTGTGATCAACTAGTTATGATGTTTAATCATGAAAAAAAAAGAGAAAACAAAAAAGGATTAATAACTTTCATAATTATAATAAGAGCTGTGTATTTTGAATTTAAGAATTTTTTTTTTTATCATTACAATGTTGTCCTCCAGCAGCAGCATCAGCACCAGCAGCAGCATTATTTAAATTTTCTTCTCCTTCTTCGGCTAGTGGTAATGGTAGTGGTGGTGGTGGTGGTGGTGATGGTGGTAGTGTTGACGGTGGTGTTTCCATTTTTTTTTTAGTTAGCTAATTATACTAAAAAAAATAAATAAGGAGAAGGAAAAAAATTTGCAAGGGAAATTGCTAACACGTCCAGACGCGAGCAATTTTCATAGGCGAATAAAGTTGAAAGATTTCCTTTGCACCCATTTTAACCTACTTTTTTTGCCCCCTCTTTGACACCTGTTACGTCAATTATTTTGAGAAGGGGGTAAAAACAAGCGCGCTCCTCATTGGTTGAGAATGAGCGGATGGGAGTAAGCGGATGACTGCAAGCCGAGTGGCAGGTATATAGAGAGCCTATGGCACAGACAAGGGTCACTTTGCCTCTGCCACCGGCGATTTACACTAGTCTCCTCTACTATCCAAAGAATTAAACACTCTTAGGATGAAATTGGCTAGCTCTGAACCTTGGCAGTAGGACGACAGCGGCGAAACAGCCCTAATCAACACGAGGATGACTAGGGCTCACAACATTGAAGCAGCGAGGACGGAGCCCTCGCAGCAGCAGCAGCCAATCCAGAGACCAGAGCCCAGCACCAACAAAGTTATTGAAACTAAAATGAGGCTTTTGGAATAAGGGAAAATGAAATTTTTTCTCTACTCCTGTATAATTGCTACACCTCCCCTGAACTCCAGCGATGCGATCAATGCTGGACATGAATTTTTTTTTTTTTTGTATCTTTCAAAGCTCCATGAACATGAGTAATTCATGAAAATAAATATAGGGGAAGGGCGGGCAATATGACATAGCATCTTTTCGGATGCCTTGTAGTCACCTTTCCTTTTTCTCATGAGCTTCATTATGAGTTAAAGAAATCGTGGCACTTTTTTCATTCCGATATGATCGTTTTTTGTCCCCATGGGCAAAATGACATACCCCGGGCAAAATGACATACTCAAAAATGATCAAATTTTTTTTTTCACTATCAAAAAATTTAAAATAATAAATCGGTGTGATGAGGGAAATAATATTAACAAACAGGAATTTCTAAGGACACAAAAGACATAGGGGAGCGCTGGGCCAAATGACATTGTGGAAAGTGGGATAAGATAGACATTGCAATAGAACTGCTCGGGATAAATTTTTTTGGATGACTCTATTAGAAAATTAAATGAATTTGAGCTGAGAAACAAGTGCTGGGATTCATTTCTTTGGAATTGTCTGAAAATTTGACTATATTAGCGAAGATTTGAAGGTAGAAACCCCCCATTATATGAAAAATTATGATTTTTGTGAATATCTCCAGTTCTATTTATTGCAGTCAGCTCTTATGTCGTTGGTCTCAAAAAAAGATGAGCTCATTTCTCATCAACCTATGCGTTAGAAATTTGTTTCAAATTTTTTCTCGATTACTCATAGGCTATTTTCTGCAGATAAGTTTTTGTGCTATCACTGAAATCTTGATTGTATTTTCCGCAAACTCCATAAATCTGTAGGGAATGAGCTCACCTTTCATTTGAGATCAGCTCCAGGTCGGTGTAACCAATGAAACCAGAGATATCCGGAAAAATCGGAATTTTTCAAAAGCAAAAAATGTTCCACTTTCAAATCTTGATGGAAAAGATGGAATTCTCGAAAATTCCGAAAAATGAATACTTGCACATGATTTTTATGAGAAATTTCCTTAGCTTTCCAATGAAGTCATTAGAAAAAACTCATCGCAAATATTTTCACGGAATTCGAGCCATTTTCATAAGATAAAACATCGAAGTTGTTCCCGTTTTTCCCATTTTGTGTTTTTCACCCCACTCTCTTTTATCCGAAAATAGTAAGAGAACATGGACTAAAATCATACAGAAAAGGAATTATGCAATTTTTGCAAACATTTTTCAATTGTTATTTTTCTTGCTAATATATGGGTATGTCATTTTGCCCGGCCTATGTCATATTGCCCGGCCTTCCCCTACATTAAAAATTTTTTAATATTTCAATGTTTATAAAATAGAAGAAAAAAAAAAATAAATTCACTAAACAGCCTTATAAATCCACTTGAATGTGCTAATAAAGTTGATTCAGCTTTGCTTTTTTTTCTTGAGAAATTTTTCTTGTTTGTTTTTTCTTTTCAATGTAGCAAGATCCTAATTACTACTCGTGTTATTTCATGTTGTGCCTCACAGATTGCCCACAGTTTAGCATGTTTCACTTGCATAATGATTAAATTAAAAAAAAAAAAAAAACAATTATAATTAGCTGGAAAATAAAAACAATTTGTATTCTGTGAAATCATGTGTAAAATTTATTTTATTATTATTATCATCATCATCATCATCATCATTCAATTGAATTTTACAAAGTTATTTGACCATATAAATTACGCAAAGCTTTATTATTTAATTGCAAACTAAATTCATCATCATCATCATTATTATTATTATTATTATTATCATTATTATTATTATTATAATTCAATAAATCATTTAAAATTTTTTCTTTTTTTAAACATATTTCTTGTATATAAATTTCTATACAATCTTGAGTTAATAATAAATAAATTATAGGCGTCTTTGTTTGGCCAAAACGATGGATTCTTTTGCACATTTGTAATGTTAATTGTGGATTATAATGATTCTCAAGTAGTATTAAATTATTAGCACCGCACAAATTCAGACCCTCATTACCAATTCTCAAGGTGATTAATAAAATAATACAAGAATTATCTTGAGAATCATTTAATCTTTTGAAAATGGCATTTCTTTGGCTCTGCCCAGTCTCATTATCAATCAATTCTATACCATTAATTTTATTCATAATTAAATAATTCTTTAATATTAATAAATGGCCATGCCATTCACTAGTAATAATGACTTTTTCACCTCTTTCCTGAATGCTGCGGATCAATACCAATGAAAATTTCATTTTCCAACTTATAAATTGTGTATTACCAATTAAATTTTTAATTTCTTTTTCACTTGATGATAAGTCAAATAATTTTTCAATAAATTTATTAATTTTTGTAATTGATAATGATTGTGTTGTGGCTAATTCGTGGATGGGTGGCGGCGCATCATGCAAAGAATTGAAAAAATTATAATTACTTTGTGTTAAAATTAATCCTGGATGATTAATAATTTGATGGATTTTGGTTAATAATGGCAGCATTATCGAGCTATTATTAATGATGCAACATCATTATTATTGTAAATGGAATTAATTGCATTATTTAATACAGCTGTATTCTCATGATTATTATTTAAAGGCCCACCACAATCATAATTTTCATTGGACGCAAATTTTTTGAATAATGGCTTTGATAAAGTAATTAATGATTCATAAAGGCTCCTGTGATGACCTGTCATTTTGCCAAAACATTTCTGAATCCTCATAGTGGGGATTGCTGGGACACGTATGGTATTTTTAATTATTTGGCTTAAAGTACGGCGAATGAAATATTTTTTTGTAGCTTGAATTAATTGATCATTCATTCGATTATTTTTTAAATCAACACCTATAAATTTAAATAATACAATAATATCATCCAATTTATTTTGTATTGGTGATCCAGTCAAGCACCAACGGTTATATGCTTTTAATTTATTACATGTATTAAATAATTGGCCCTTGATATTTCGAATTCGGTGGGCCTCATCTAAAATTATACGCTCCCATTTAATTTCAAATAATGGGCTATTTTTCATATGAGACTCTTGCACAAGAGTCTCATATGAAGTGATAATAACATCAAAATTGTTAAATTCTTGAATATTAGATGGCCTATTTAATAAATGATAGGTGCAGGCTAATAGGCTTTTGTTTGTTTTAAAATGGACTTTACATTCTAAATACCATTGATTAATGAGTGATGCTGGGCAAATAATTAAAGAAATTGGTTTATTATTATTAGCTTCTTCTTTTTTTTCTTGTCCTACTACTAATTGACTAGTAGAAGCCACTGCCTTTTTCTTTTCTTTTTCTTTTTTTATCATTAAATTTATGACATTTTTAATTAATGCTGTTAAAGTTTGTTACGATGTGATCGTAAAAGGGGTTTTTATCGTCGAGGCGCCCTCTCCCTCCTCCTCCGGACAATAAGAAATCCACCGTCGATAATCGATTTATCGACCGTTCGGAGGTAGAGGCAGCACCTGCCGGAGGCAGAGGTGAGGATTTTCACGGCTGTAGTGAAAATCCCCACTCCTGTAATAACCGTCAAAAGACACATAACGTAAATATTAAGTCTCTGTAGTAATTAAGTGATTAATTAAGGAAATATTAGTGTTAAGTGATTTAAGATAATAAAATAAAGACTCCACACGAGATTAGAATAAGTGATTAAATAAATAAAGACTCCAAGTGAGCTGTAGTGTAAGAAATCCGGAGGAAAACAACTGAGCTGTCACAAGTAAGTGTAATTCCGTTACCGCGTGCTCAGCCTCTGATAATCAAATACATATTAATTAGGGGAATATTTTGGGGTTGATTGATCCGGATAAAGTGAGGGATTAATTGTGGATAAATTGGGCCCATATTTTTGGTCAGAGATATTAGGATTTTGAGTAAAATAACTCGGTGGAAAATCACACAAGTATAATTGGCGTCCCCACGCCAATTAAATATCATTAGAAAGAATCCACAATTATCTCGAGCATCTGGGAATTAATTAAGCGGAAATATCAGCACAATTGAGGAAAAACAATTGAGAAATAAATTCATTATATTATTTCCGGACGATTCTGGAAATAATATAACATAGAAGGGAATATAAAATCGTCAACAGGTGTTGCCTCGTGCCACGTGGTCGGCCATCTTGTATACCGGCCGGCACATTCAAATCACACGGGTACACTCTCAGAAGTGCGAGTGGTCGCACTTTCAAAGTATACTCTCGGGCGGCAAAGTGTCGCACTTCTTCTGGCGCCAAATTCAAACGGTAGTATACCGGACTCTGTCACTTCTGGGTTAATAAAAGAGATATTTTGTATTCAAATGGTAATTTACATGATTTATTCCAAGAATAACCCCGAATATTGACCCCAAGTAATTGACGGTGAGTCTGAACCCAGAGGGCGCCACAGGAAGCTGGACAACGTTGGTGATTCCGGATTCTCGTTGCAGAAGGCCTATTTCGAATCGGATTTGGTCTTTTCCGCCATTAAGCACACACACACACGCACCTATTACACACACACGCACCTACTACACGCACACGCACCTACTACACACACACGCAACCTTCACACATACGGGCCCTATAATCAGACGATTTTGGGCCTCGTTACAGAACACGCACCATACACAACGAGGCAGGAATTCCTCCCGAATTTCTAGCCTCGTTACAGAACACGCAACCTCACCTCTCGGTTCTGAACACCACAGAACCACGGGGAATTGAGAGTTCAATTCTCAATTAATGGCGGAGAACTTAGGGGGGAATTAAATAAATTTCCGGAAGTCAACGAATTATTCAAAGATCAAATCATTGTTATTATTTTGTAAAGCAAAAGAGATTTGAAAAAGAAAAGATTATTATTATTGATACAATCAAACAAGAATTCGGGAATTGTAAGTTATTGTATTTCACAAAGTCAAAGGGGGATTTGAGAATTTAAAAATATTACTATTTCCTGAAATAACTGGGGATTCGGAATCCACAAAGAAAATACTAGTATCTGGGATTCCAATTAGAGGCACCGGAAGTCGAGAAGGTTCAAACTGATGAGTCGTTTGGTAGTGCAGCCCGAACCTCATTCCGGGAGTCAAAGTATTTGGTAGTCTCTTCAAGACACATGGTAGGCCTCGGGAGGGTTTGGTAAACCTTCGGATCGTTTGGTAGTCGGCCTAGCTCGTGGGGAAAGGTTTGGTAGTAGTCGGAAAGACTTGAAATAGTAGAGCTGACGAGTTCCAGCACTAGGCGACCGCGCGGATACGGAGCAACACCTGAGTTAGAGTAATCTGAGGCTGATCACGAGGATTTTAGTAGTTAGCTCACATTATAACGCACTCAGCTGAACTGGTCCGGATTACATATTGCTTGTCTCCCTCAAGCTTAACTAAGCAAGTCCTCTAATCCCTACTCCAAAACCTAACAAAAGGGGGGGAAAAAGTCCGGAGGGAAGAATAAGAGGGGGGAGATTCTTTTATTGATATTAAAAGGAAAAGAAGCAATATTGTAAGTGAGAGAGAGGGAGCTGTGGACGCATCGATCAGCGGGGGCGTTGCAGAGACAACACTACGTCAGCAGTCGAATAGTAATTCGACCAGCAAAACGATTGCAGAGACAACACGACATCAGCAGTCGAAGAGTAATTCGACCAACAAAACGATTGCAGAGACAACACTACGTCAGCAGTCAAATATCGACGTTGACCAACGAAGACCTGGCAGAGACAACGAGACACCAGCGGTCGAACATTCTTGTTCGGCCACCAGAGAGCAGCAGTCGAACGCGAGTTCGATCACCGGACGACCAGTAGCAGAGCGCAGTAGCAGCCACAATGAACAGACAGCTGGCCGCATTACCTGATCCGGAGTGGCCAAGGGTACTTACGGGAGAAAGGTTCACGTTCCGGAGGAGGTTGGCCCCAGCGAATGTTCCCACGCAATGCTTGATGCAGGTGTTGCAGTTCCAGCCATTACCAGCTCTGGTGGTGCGGATGGACAGCCTGGGTATCAGAGTGTTGGACCAGTCGCAAAACCAGCTGTTGGACCGTGCCTGGAGGTATGAGGTTGTGTCACGGGGCGGAGCGGGAGCAGCGCCATGGGATAATGGGGCTGACTTCACATGGACAGCAGCAACGACTGTTGGAGGTGCGAGGGCCACGGGTACACTGTCGTTCACGCCAGTGGAGGGAACACCCGAGCAGCTGCCATTGGAACAGGCGTACCAGCACATGATGCACGTGGTATCGGTACAGATGTCCAATGAGTATCGACGAATGGCGAACAGCCCGTATCAGTCATTGGGTACCGCAGCTAACTCCGGAGGGACCAACAATGGCAGATTCAGAGAGCCTTGCTTCAACTGTGGCAAAGTTGGCCACGGCTGGCGCAAATGTCCGGTACCACGTGACGACAAAGTCATTGCCCAAAACAGACGGGAGTTCTTCCAAAGAAACCAACGGATCAGTGCCATGTTCGAACGGGTCGCGTTACCATCGGAAGAGACCCTGATTGAGCAATTGCAAGAGTGGGGACTCTGGTCGGAGCCGGAGAACATCTGCCCGGAAAACTTCTGCCCGAGTTAGTGCTACCACCGCCGGACAACTCGGGACGAGAGGGCGGTAATGAGGGCTGGGCAATCAACAGTGTCCACCCAGCCTTCAGCGACATCCGGACGAGGCGCAGTGACGAGACGAGGGAGCGGGAGATCTCCGGAAGCAACGATACAGGCAATGAAGCTGGTGTGAAAGGCATGCCACGTGAGGAGGCGAAATTGATAGCACGGCGCAGCGATCAGGCGAAACGGTGGTACGTGGCCTTAGAGCTGAACGGCAAACTCCGGAGGGCCTTAGTAGACACAGGGGCATCCAAGTCATGTATAAGTCCGGCTTTGGGAAGTCAGCTGCTGGGATTCACGATTCCATTTCCCGGGAAGTTCTACGCCGCCAACGGGACTGCGATCGGCATACAGGGCCAAGTCTTCCTAGAGTTCAATTGGGACGGCATTGTCCAGAAGGTGCCAGTGTACATTGTGGACCCGCTGGAAGAAGAGTGCCTACTCGGAATCGACTTCATGGAGGCCATGGAGGTCGACCTCAGCGCCAAGGACCGGACGTGGCGACTACCTGGGCGAGAGGCAAAGCAGTTCGCGCTGTTACCATCACCGATGGACACATGGCCACGGATAAGGGTAGAGCCATTCCGGATTTGGGCGGCAGAAATCAGCACGATGCCCACAGACAACACCAAAATGGACAGCTGGCGCGAGGAGCTGCTAAGTTGGCTACCAGAAGAGCCAGACATCATCCCAATTACACCGCTAATGGAGTATCATATTGAACTCGATGACCCAACACCAGTGCGTCAACCAATCCGGATGACGGCGCCAAAAATGATCGCGATCATGCAACAGCATGTGGAGGACATGCTGCAAGCTGGGTACATAGAAGAGTCCATGAGTGCTTGGTGCAGCTGCCCAGTAGTCGTCAAGAAGGGAGATGGGTCTACAAGGTTTTGTATTGACTACCGACCGGTTAACAAACAGGTCAAAAAACTGGCCTACCACATTGAGCATTTGGAGAGGGTGCTAGACGGACTGGGCGAGGCGCACTTCATCTCAAAGCTGGATCTGAGCAAGGCCTACTTTCACGTGGCGTTGAGCGAGGCCAGCAAGGAGATAACAGCCTTCTTCGTAATTGGAAAAGGCCTATTTCACTGGTCAAGGATGCCGTTTGGGTTGAGCAATGCACCTGGGGTATTCCAGAAACTGATGAACAGTGTCATAACATCGGACCTCTACCCAAACGCATTTGCGTACCTTGATGATATCATTATCATAACACCAACGATGGACCAGCATCGAGAAATACTCCGGACGATATTGGGAAGGCTGAGTCATGCGAAGCTGACGATCAACCGGAAGAAGAGCGAAATCCTCTGTAAAGAAGCGCAGTTCCTCGGGTACAAGATCGGGCCTGACGGGCTATCAGCAGACCCGGACAGAGTAGCACCAATCAGGGAGTTTCCGGCGCCCAGAAGCAAAACATCGTTGCGGAGATTTTTGGGCATAATAGGGTGGTACTCCCGATTCCTGGGCGACTTGGGCAGGAAGAAGACTGCCCTGCTAAAGCTACTAAAGAATAATCAGTCGTGGGAATGGGGTCCGGAGCAACAAACGGCCTTCGAAGAATTACGGAATGCCGTAATCGATACACCAGTGTTAGCACGTCCCGATTTTGCCAAGCCGTTCACCATTCACACCGATGCCAGTAGCTTTGCCTTGGGCGCGAAGTTGACTCAAGAGACAGAATCCGGAGAACGACCAATAGCTTTCGCGTCGAGGACATTGCAGGCCGCGGAGATCAATTATACGGTCACCGAGAAAGAGTGCCTGGCAGTGGTGTGGGCCATCAAGAAATTCCGGCCCTACATCGAGGGATCAAAGTTCACGGTCATCACCGACCACCACAGCCTGAAGTGGCTGTGGAAGTTAAAAGACACCAATCAGCGGCTATGGCGCTGGGCCCTCGCGTTGCAAACACAAGACATGGAAGTACAATACCGGAAGGGGTCGGAGAACATTGTTCCGAACGCGCTGTCGAGGATGTATGAAGATGCCAATCAGCAGATTGCAGCGCTGGGGTATACGGAAGACTTGTGGTACCTGCAAAAGAGACAAAAGGTACAGGAGCAGCCGAGCAAATATCCGGATTGGTACGTGGAAGACGAACGGCTGTACTATCATAGGCCAAATCTGTATTTAGAACCGTTTGTGCCAGATCTCAATGCATGGAAACTCGTTGTACCCCCGGAACTACGTCGACGAATCCTCAATGACACGCATGGAGCTGCAGAGTCCGGACATCTAGGCATCGAGAAGACCTACGCCAAGGTACACCGAGATTTTTATTGGCCAGGGCTGTACACGGATGTCTTCCGATTCGTGAGAGGGTGCGAGCTGTGCCAAGCCTTCAAAAGCTCGCAGCAACGACCGGCTGGACTGATGAGGGAGCGGGTAGTCGAGGAACCGTGGACGGTGGTCGCAGCGGACATAACAGGACCTTTCCCACTGAGCCACAGCAGACATGCCTATGTTTTGGTGATGCAAGATCTATTCACCAAATACGTCGAGCTGTGCCCACTGCGTAAAGCAACGGCCGCAGCTATTTGGGAGGCTTTCCGGAAGCAGGTGTTATGCCGCTGGGGATGCCCTAAATACTTCCTTACGGACAATGGTACGGAGTTCACAGCGAGGTACATCAAAAACCACCTGAAAGAAGCGGGGATAAGACACATCACAACTCCACCGTACCACCCGCAGGCAAATCCGGTTGAGAGGGTGAACCGGACGATCAAACCGATTCTGGGGATTTATTGTAAGGGGAATCAGCGGGATTGGGATGTTTACCTTCCCGAATTGGCGTTCGCCCTTAATACCTCTGTTCAGTCCATTACAGGTTTTTCCCCCGCCTTCCTCAATATGGCACGTAATCCGGACCAGGTCCATAATCTGAAAAGGCAGATAGAGCAGCCAGAGGTCATAGCACCAGGAGACGTAGAGAAGTGGGGTGAGAGAAGCAAAAGAATGAAGTTGGTCCATGACCTGGTCTTCCGGAAGCTGGGTCAATCCCAAGTGCGACAAGCAGCACGGTACGACCAGGGTCATAGGAATGAAACGTATGAAGTAGGTGACCAGGTATGGCGCCGGAATTACAAGCTCTCTCACGCCGCTGAATACTACTCAGCCAAGCTAGCGGCTAAGTACACAGGACCGTATGAGGTTGCGAAAGTACATTCTCCGGTGTGTTACGACCTTCGCGACGCTCCCGGGAAGATTGCTGAGCGTGTACACGTGAAAGATCTACGGAAGTTCATGACTAATGAAGCATCTCCCCCGACAGATACAGAAGATGAATCCGGCAAGGAAGTGGAGATTGGTCCCGAGGAGGGGATACCAGGTCCCAATGGGGGAACTCCCGACAGTGGAGTTGGAGAGCCCACCACTCCGGAGTACGGGGGGAATGCCCCTGACGGCGCCAACACCAGCGCCAACACCAGTGCCAACGCCAGCACCAACACCAGAGCCGACACCGCCACCGACACCACCACCAACACCAGTGCCAACATGGAAGGAGGCAGCAGCCAGCGGGCCGGAGAGCCGCGCAGACGAGGGAGGCCGCGTAAGCAAGCGCGGCAGGACGAGCCAACACCAAGCCCCCGTCGCCTGCGCAGGCGAGCCGCGATCCTGGGTGTGGAGAGCCGAGTCGGGATGGGAGGAGGTCCGGAATACTGGCGCCACTTCCTCGACATTCACAGCTCGGGGAGTGACGCCAGCGATGGAGAGAGTCAGGAGGAGCTCGGGGAGTCAGACTCGGCAGACGAGGGAGGGCGGATCAGCGCCCTCGGCCGAGCATCGCCCGAACCAGAATCCGGAGTCATCGACGTCGACGCCGAGGCCCAGTACCTCTTCGGGGACTGGGAGCTCGGCAGCGGGGTGTTCGAGAGCTGGAGCGGTTGGGCCGAGGCCATGCACCCTGAAGCATGACCACAGCCGCCACGGCGACCGCCCCACTCTCGTGCCGGGGTTCCGCATCGACCCCTTGACCATCGGCAAGTGCTGGAAGTGCGGGAAGCGGGGCCACAAGAAGAGGGACTGCAAGGCAGAACAGGAGAGTCTCCACTGCAATACCTGTGGCAGGCCTGGTGAGAAAATCACCACCTGTCCGCAGTGCAGTGGAGCGAGGCGCCGCAACCCGCTGCCACTCGAAGTCCGGAGCCGTCTCGACAGAGAAAGAGACGAGAGAGAGGCAAGAGAAAGAGACGAGAGAGAGGCAAGAGAAAGAGACGAGAGAGAGGCAAGGGAAAGAGAGGAGAGAGAAGCGAGGGAGAGAGAAGAGCGAGAGGAGAAGGAGAAAGAAAGAGAGGAGAAAGAGAAGAAGGAGAAAGAGGGAGAAGAGCCAGAGGGGGAGGAGAGAGAAAGAGAGGAGCAGGACGGAGAAGAAAAGTAGGAGGACAGCGGAGAAGGAGCCACGCCCTCTCTCCACCAAAGAGCGCTTCACGCATTTCTGTTTTTTTTTTTCCTTTTCTCGCCCTTGGGCAAAAGTTCATTTTTTTTTTTATTTTATTATTATTATTTATTATTTTTCTTTTTGTGCTTTGAGCAGTATTATTCCCCTAGGGGTTCCGGAAACCTCGGCGCCATAAGTCTGGTTGCCAAGCGGTAAAGGGGGCCGCAACCAAGTCCAAGAGACGAGTTTTTTTTTGTTGTATTCACTTTCCCTTTTGTTCTTCTTTACTTTTTTGTAAACAATTCTTCTGCACTTTTTGTGTTGCATACACCTTTTTTTTTTATTATTATCATTTTTTTTTTTTTTTTTTTTCATTATCATTTTCTTTTTTTTCGCTTCCTTGCTCGTACGGAACTGAGCTCCGCACGAAGCCAATAAAGACATGTAACTGTAGATCACCAGAGTACATTAGTTACTTCACCTGATTCCGATTCCTTAGACTAACACCAGTTCAGTTCGATGAGTGGCGGTGAGCAGCTGCTGAGAACGGAGTTGCACAACGACAGGTAAATAGATTAAGGATTCACAGGGGACCGGACGACGGGAGCACAGGAGTCGGGGACGAGGAAAGAGTGCGTCTCGTCTGGCAGGGGGGTCTGTTACGATGTGATCGTAAAAGGGGTTTTTATCGTCGAGGCGCCCTCTCCCTCCTCCTCCGGACAATAAGAAATCCACCGTCGATAATCGATTTATCGACCGTTCGGAGGTAGAGGCAGCACCTGCCGGAGGCAGAGGTGAGGATTTTCACGGCTGTAGTGAAAATCCCCACTCCTGTAATAACCGTCAAAAGACACATAACGTAAATATTAAGTCTCTGTAGTAATTAAGTGATTAATTAAGGAAATATTAGTGTTAAGTGATTTAAGATAATAAAATAAAGACTCCACACGAGATTAGAATAAGTGATTAAATAAATAAAGACTCCAAGTGAGCTGTAGTGTAAGAAATCCGGAGGAAAACAACTGAGCTGTCACAAGTAAGTGTAATTCCGTTACCGCGTGCTCAGCCTCTGATAATCAAATACATATTAATTAGGGGAATATTTTGGGGTTGATTGATCCGGATAAAGTGAGGGATTAATTGGGGATAAATTGGGCCCATATTTTTGGTCAGAGATATTAGGATTTTGAGTAAAATAACTCGGTGGAAAATCACACAAGTATAATTGGCGTCCCCACGCCAATTAAATATCATTAGAAAGAATCCACAATTATCTCGAGCATCTGGGAATTAATTAAGCGGAAATATCAGCACAATTGAGGAAAAACAATTCAGAAATAAATTCATTATATTATTTCCGGACGATTCTGGAAATAATATAACATAGAAGGGAATATAAAATCGTCAACAGGTGTTGCCTCGTGCCACGTGGTCGGCCATCTTGTATACCGGCCGGCACATTCAAATCACACGGGTACACTCTCAGAAGTGCGAGTGGTCGCACTTTCAAAGTATACTCTCGGGCGGCAAAGTGTCGAACTTCTTCTGGCGCCAAATTCAAACGGTAGTATACCGGACTCTGTCACTTCTGGGTTAATAAAAGAGATATTTTGTATTCAAATGGTAATTTACATGATTTATTCCAAGAATAACCCCGAATATTGACCCCAAGTAATTGACGGTGAGTCTGAACCCAGAGGGCGCCACAGGAAGCTGGACAACGTTGGTGATTCCGGATTCTCGTTGCAGAAGGCCTATTTCGAATCGGATTTGGTCTTTTCCGCCATTAAGCACACACACACACGCACCTATTACACACACACGCACCTACTACACGCACACGCACCTACTACACACACACGCAACCTTCACACATACGGGCCCTATAATCAGACGATTTTGGGCCTCGTTACAGAACACGCACCATACACAACGAGGCAGGAATTCCTCCCGAATTTCTAGCCTCGTTACAAGTTTTACATGTAAATAAATCATTTAATTGATAATTCTGGCATACTTTTAAAAGGCCCAATGTATCACCAGCAAATTCAGCAACATCATCAATTTTAATGATAACATTTTGTGTTTTTTCACCACTATCACTTGCTAATTTTTCACATACCTCAGCCTGGGCTAATTGTTTATTTAGAAAATCCTCCTTGCTCTTCATTATAAGAGCAAGACACATAAATGATTTACCAATTCCCATTTCATCAGCAATTATTCCACCACGTATATTATTATTTAAAGAATTTTCACGTGTTATCATCCATTCGTAGCCCAATTGCTGATGAGGATACAAATTATTTGCCAGACAATCTGGTAATAATTTAATTTTTCTTTTTAAATCGTTTATTTTTGGCTGCTGCTGCTGCTGCTCCTCCTCATTTAATAAATCAAATTTGAAACTTGTATACTTAGTTAATAGTCTTTTAAATTTACTTGAATTTATTAAAGCATTTTGTAAACTACAATACGTTGAATATTCTATTAATAAAGGCTGGAAAAAATTTTTAAATTCGACACGAATATCATTAAAACGCGGTTTAAATTGTTGAATATCCGAGGATACAGATGGCACAATTACATTTTCATCTAAAAATTGTTGCATTGAATTGTATTTTATTAATTCATTATCACTATTAATTGTTAATGAAAGGGCGGATATATCTTTTTCATTATTATCCTTGTCACTTGTTTTGTTGTTTTTTGTTGAAATGGCAACATTAATTATTGCTGCAACATTTAAAATCACTTGTTGGGCAAATGGATCACGCTCACTATTTAATAACGACATAATTATTTTTTTCTATTAAAATTTTTCACACACACACACACACACATTTTTTTTAAAAAAACAACAACAATAATAATAATAACAACAACAACAACAATCTATAGCACCAAGAAACACTTGAAAAATAAAAAGATAGTTTTTCAAAGGGGGAATTATTTGCTTGCTTGGTTGGTTGGTTGCTTGCTTGCTTGCTTGCTTACTTATTCACTTACTTACTCGTACTAACTCGTACTGAGACTAAAAGAAAATGACAATTTTAAAATAGAAGAGTAGAAGAAAGGAGAAAAAGAAAAAGAGAAGGAGAAAAATTTTGTGAGAAAAGGAAAAAAAAAAAAAGTAGTCAAAAAAAAAAGGAGAAAGAGAAAAATGAGAAAAATTTGTGCATTTTCTTGATGTGTTGCAAGATTTACGACCGGGTCGCCGGAACAAATCCCTTGCTTCACTACTTGCTGCAACATGTGGTACTTTTATTAAGATACCACACAGCAGCCAAAAGGGAAAAGGGCCAATTTTTTTTCTCACATACTTGAGAATAAGTAAGTATATATAAATAAAGAATCATGCAAAATATTTCTTTTCTTTTCTCCCCTTTATTTAC
This sequence comes from Aleiodes alternator, assembly GCA_963921955.1. Lineage (NCBI taxonomy): Eukaryota > Metazoa > Arthropoda > Insecta > Hymenoptera > Braconidae > Aleiodes > Aleiodes alternator. The sequence continues at coordinate 151,660 of OY998098.1, read as the reverse complement.
ACAGAAAATAATTATAATAATAATAATAAAAGTACTAATTTTACGTATTTCTTAAAAATAATTTCATCACTTTTTCAGATGAAAATTAAAATTTATCAATTAATTTCTGACACCTATTTATGCACATTGTATATTGATGATAGATAGATGGATGGATTTGAGAGGAAGAACGAGTTGAATTATATATATTGTGAGCTATTCCCTTTATCCCAAATGTCCTTGACCCCAGGATTCAGGGAACAGCTGACACAACAAAATAAAGGGAGGGTTCTGGAAAAATACAAAAGATCAGAATTCCAATTTTATCAATAATCCATTTATTCAGCAATCTTGCTTAACCTAATTAACAGTATTTCTCTGTATTTCAACCAATCTGGGGATCTATTGCCTAGGGGTTACGATGGGTACGGTAGTACCTGCGTGAAACTGGCCTGCATGGTTTTCAGAACAGACAAAAAAAAAGAAAAGAGAAAAATCCGAAAGAAAAGGAAGGTGTGACGTGGTATTTTTCCACGCCACCTGTAGGCTAGAGAGAAAGGAGATTCGTGAGTAGAGAGAGAGAATTTCGCGCAGTTAGGACAAGTAATTCAGTTATTATATCTAAAAAACCTCCAGGTCATGAGGCTAAACCGACTTATGGTTACCTTAAAACCCTCCAGGTCATGAGGGAAAACTGACTTAACGGCTCTCTTGAAAAACCTCCCGGTCACGAGGGTAAACTGACTCACGGTTATCTGAAAAATCCTCCAAGTCATGAGGGAAAACTGACTATGGTTATCTTGAAAATATCGAGCATAAAACCTCCAAGTCAAGAGGGAAAACTGACTTACGGTTCTCTCAAACGGGGATTATAACGATCCCTTAAGGACTCGGTTAAATACAGCCCGAAAATACGTTCATTCCCACAATAAAAGAGCAATAGTACCGCCACTTCATCTTTTTATATAGTTTCCCGCAGGGTAGTACCTTTGGCTATCTTGTGGGGGAAGAGAGGGCCCGGAAGCACCATGGTTAATTGACCAAAATAACGTGTTTCCTAGGAGCTTCCGGACCACCCTCTTGGCCGTCCTCAGGGGTGAGTGCAGAGGACGACTTGAAAGGAGTCGCGCTCCAGGTGTGTGGGAATGATCAGGCCCTCGGATGGAAGGTCTGGAGGCAGGGAATAACCCATCCTGCCAAAAGAATTGCCAAAACTGGGTTTACGTTATCGCCGAGGTGAGTCTGCTCATTCCCCAGGAGACGTACCCCTCTGATGGCGGCTATTCCCCATAAGAAAGGGAAAACCATCTCCCCAAACAGGCTCAAAAATAATAAGCCGAACAGTATCTCCCAAAACCTATTTTTTCCAACAATTTCCCCACATAATAATAAATTTTTATACTCCGGTAAAGCCACCATAGCTTCCGAGAAAACCCTCAAAACCACCCTCTATTCATCCTCTACCGGTCACAAAAAAATATCCCGTTAAAAATTCCCCTATTCAGTTAAATAAAATAATAAAAGATAAAAATGGGAGAATTCAAGAGCATTTGAATTCTCCCACTCAAATCAATGCGCATGAGTGCGGCATTACTACCTCTGAGTGGCGCGAGGGCGCAGCACAACGCAGCTGGCCCCACCGCTCCACTCAACTCAACTACTCCCCTCTCCTCGAAGAGTTAGTTCGAGTAGAGTGGTGAGACCGTAAACATCTCTCGTGATTCGTTCTTAGATTATTCGTGTGTTCGCGAGAAAAAGTCTCCCCAAAAACCCCAAATATTCCCTAAAAAGTGCCTAAACCCCGTGGGAATAATGGTGAGTCCTTTACATTAATTATTTTCGCGAAGTGTGAATAATTACATCGAGTTTAACCGCCGCGAGAAAAAATTCACGATGAGACGCTACACGTGGTTGTAGCGTCCCTTTTATCTTCATCGTTTTCTCTATTTTTTCGTGGCCGGCTATCTCAAAAATTCATGAGGCCACTGAGAAAAATATTCAAAGAAATTTCGCGAATGTGTTTTCCGTAATCTTCGCGAATTTCAGGAATTTTTAGGACGTTTTTCAAGGACAATGAAAATGCGAGGAGAAACGACGCCACGCACCTCGTGGCGCCTCGAATTTTAATGAAGTTTTCCCCGGCTCTCTTTATCTCTCCTGGCCGGTTTTCTTTAATTAATTAGAGGCCAGTGAGGAGATAATGGGGAAAACAAATAAATTAAACATGTTTTAGGACTTTTCTTTCAGGATTTTGGGGCATTTTAAACGGTTAAAACCATGCATCAATGAGTTGATGCAATGCCGTTAAGCACGTGCTCCCCAACGCTTGGGTAGAGCCGGCTATCTCTTTCTCTCTCGCACACACTCACTCGCATACGGCTATCTCTCTCACACGCATAGCTGTTTGGAATTCTTTCGAATTCGCAGCTATTGCTGTCTCTCTCGCACTCATACAGGTTGCCGAATATTATTTCTACCTGAAATAAAGCGAGCATTCATGTAAATACGCTGTTGAGTTATTTCTCCTCTCGATTCGGAGAAATAATTCCAGCCGGCTTTCTTGGACTTTTCGAGTGCCTTTCTTTACAGGCATCGATGTCTCTTTTCCGTTCTGGGCCGTTTTCTCTTCCTTTTTCCTTCACACCCAAGTCGGTGCGAAGGCAGTTGGGTCACGCTCACAACCAGCGACCCAGCGACTCCCTAGGCTAGGGGAAATTCCCTAGTGACCGACTAGGGAGAGATTTAGGCGCGCTTTCAAGAGCATCGGCCTTGAAACACTCCCTCACAATTAATGTAGAGGGAAAAGATCTTTTATTATGAACTCTTTCGATAGGCTTTTGGAGTTTGGGTTATCTTTTGGGATTTTTGCATTAATGGAGGTGCAATAAATAATTCCCTATACCTATCAATGAATTAGGATATTTTTGGGCATTTCCGGTTCCCTCACTCCATTTTGAAGGAAATGCCGCCTAATTCGAAATAATGATGGGATTAATCGTGCCGCCGGTTATCTTCTCCGCCAGTTCATGGGAACGTAAGGGCGTATGAGCCTCTCGCAATGGCGCACGAGTTAATTGATGGAATTAATTAAAAATAATTATTAATTAACCTTGGCGAGTATCTTTTCGGGAATTCCGCCCAATATAACTGATAGATAATTATCTAAAAATTATCTTTACCGGATTTTGGGGCAATTTGGTGCCTTTTAGTATATTTTGCATTATTGGCGATTTTAGGTCCAAATTGATGAAATTAAGCAATTCTCTCGTTTTGTACGATTATTCTCTCTCTCTCTCGCTCGATTTAAGATGCTAAGGACTTTCTCGATTCGTCAGACTCTCTAAGGGAATTATCGATTAATTCGACCTTTTTACTGTTGTTAAGGGATTTTGGGTCGATCTTCGGGACGTTTCTTAAGAAAAGGCGTTTCTCGCGATTTTTCCTAGTAGCATTGGCTACTTTCACGATAACGAAGGAAGGAATGTACTAAGTAATGTATAACTGAAAGCTTTGTATAATTTTTCTGATTCTTGGATGCAATAGCGGAACACGTAAGGATATTATTGACTCGAATTCTTTATTTCTCAATCCCTAACCCCAAACTCTCGTCCTATGGTTCGGATCTCTTTGTATAATTTTATGGTGTTTTATCTCATTTTCGGCGACTTCTGAGTGTGCCCTAGACCTACGCCCTCTCTCCACGAAACTGAACTAGCCTAGCACAAGCCGCAACCCCCTTTTCCGACACCCTTTTCTCTGGCGTTTCCACAATCCCCTCGAGAGTTTACCGCTACCGTTACCGTCATTTTTACCGTTGGTCTGGTTAGATAGGTCCAGCAGTATCAAAATCTATCTGGCGCCCATATCTATTTTCTTTTTGAGCTACTCTCGAGGCGGGTTGGGGGACGGTATTTTGAGCCGTATCGGGTTTTACAGCCACGCTGGAGGAAGGGGAGGATGTGTCAAGGGGGCCGAAGGTGAAAGTTGGGATATTTACTCAAAACTTCGGTTGAGATATTAAGGGAACAAGGGAGAACGAAGTAGATATTCTAATTCCTCACAAAGGGAAAGAAAGAAAAGGTAAAACGAACCAACCACTGAATCCTCTTTGTTCCCTTTCAGGGTCTGCGACTCAGCAACACGAGTCGGGAAATTACAGGGAGAAGCCAAGAATTAAATATGGGGGGGCAAAGAAAACGTAACCCAAACCTTGGTGATTAGTCTCCCTTGATCCTCGTGCTGGTCAATCGTCCTCAAAATTCTCCCTTTCGCCAAATCTCTCCTGCCTTTCTCCTTCTTCAACTGTACTTTTTTTTCCTCCTCTCAACTGTCCCTCACACTCGGTTTTTTTGCGTCTTTTTCACTTTTTATCTTTTCTGGCAGCGTGGTCACCTCTAATATGGCCGTGGTCAACAACGATAATAATGAATTTTTACCTCTCTTGGTCCTTTTCCTCCTGTTTCCCAATTTTCTTATCTATTCCCCTCGGCTCACGTTCCCTTGTCGTTCCCTTGATTTTAGGTGAGCCATTGATCCTGATTGGATTTTTCCCCTCGATCTTCTGGGTCAAGGCCAATCAGGATCCATAGGTTCATCGACCGTTCCGTTCCCTTGGTTTCGGGGCGCAGGACGGCATGCGCAGCAGACTGCCCGGACTAGGGGAAGGGGACTTGACTGCCCGAGACGCGGGGGGGGAGATACCGTGTCACAATATATATTGTATGTTGTTTTTTAAAGAATCAGTCTATTATTTTACTATTGAATTTATTTAAGAATATTTTTTTCTTTTTTTATAATTAAATGTCGATTAGATTGACAAAGACTTGTAATTAATGAAAAAATTGACTGATCAATAGTTATAATGAGATGGCCCTCATGCCTTGAATAACCATTTGAAATTAATAATTGTAATAAACTTATAGGAGATGTGTCAGAAACATGAGATAATTCCAATTCTTGTAAATGCTGCGAGCCCATAATAAAATTAAACAAATTATGGGTAATTTCTTGAATATCCCCAGTGATAATCAAAATTTTTAATGACCTTGGAAGAAAATTAATGGGCTGTCCAGTTAATAAAAAGCTTGCGTTGATCAAGAGCCTCTCTAGTCTAGAGAGAGACAATAATGCTTGCTGCAAAGGTTCACATAATGCAGCTAAAACACAGAGAGTGGAAAAGAAATGATTTTTATTAGAAATTTAATTTGATTGAAGGAAAAAAAAAAAAAAAAAAAAAACAATAAAGAATTGTAATTACTCACTGCATGATTTTTTTAGCTCGAGGCACTTTAAATTATTAATAACAGAGATAAAATCTACAATTGGCCCTGGGCACAAATTGGGCTTTTCAATTATCAAGCATTGAAGGCTAGAGGACAAGACAGGACCATGCATTGGTATCCTTCCTGTCTCAGCAATAACTCGTGCTTGGACAATCTCCATTACATCATCTTCATCATCTTCCAGCTCTAATATGTGCGGAACAGCATTCAACAACTGTTGCTGATAGGCTGCTGCTTGCCATCGGTTCTCATCATTCTGAGACCAGTGATGAAATGACAATTTGCTGATGCTGGTGCAATCGACTAATTTTTGCCAAATATCCCGGATCATGTGATACGAATGAAAAATTTCCAACGTATCTTTACTGATTTCAATATATTCATTGATGTGTTGAGAATCAATTATATGCTGTAAACTGCTAAACCGGATGCCAAAATTTAACAATTGTCTATCACGTGGTATTAAATAGAGAAAGTCAATGGAATAATATGAGTGAATGGAGCGCATATTTGGATTTTTTTTAATAAGCTCAGTTAATAGACTTTCCATTGAATCCAGAATGCAATTGACAATCAAAGATTGAATTCTCTCAGTGTATTTAATGAGAATGGGAAAAACTTGTGATGGACAATGGATATGTAGATTGTCAAAATCACTGATGGTTAATTCCAATATATATGGTCCTATCCTGGATACGAAGGCCTCAATAATGTCAAGCCGGTTGCAATTAACAGCAATCATTTTATCCTTACGATCACACCAAAAATTAATGGGCTCAACTTGCTCATCATCATTATTATTGAAAAGAAATAAATGAAATTTCGTCATGCCTGACCATAATTGTTGGTCAAATAACAAATTATATTTCCAAAATTTGCAAACTGCGAACAAAAGAGAAGAAAAAATCAAAAAATTAAGAAATGAATGGAAAATTAAATGAAAAAAAAAACAAAAAATTGAATGACTTTTCCAGGTTTTCCAGGTCGCGACAATGAATAATTTAATATAGACTATTTTTTTTTCTTTTTTAATTGAATTATACTTACCACTGGATAAAACAATTAGTTCGTGAGGTTGCAAATAGGAAAGGATCCTCAAAAGTAATTCTCTTGGCAGCTGGGACATTGTTTTGTACAACTACTAAAACAATGAGTTAGTCAGGAGCAACTAATGACTTGAATACTGTCGCGCTTCTATACTTGTTGCTGCTCCTCCTCCTCCTCCTCCTCTCTCTTTCTTTCTATTATTTTATCAACGCATGCGCTAATATAGTTTGTTTTGGCCGACTTGCTGCTTTGTAAACATGAGCTAAATGAATTGCAACGAGGTAGATAAGGTAGATGCTCTCAGATATTGATTATCAATTGGAACATTCAGGCTTAAAAGAAATGCAAATTGAAAAAATTTTGACGCAATTATATGAGATATTATTGTTAAATTGTAATGAAAAATAATTAATTAATAAATGCAAAAAATTTGGATAAAACAATTTTATTTTAATAAGTGAATCATGGAAAAAATTATGTATATATATATATATATATATAGGGGAGGGTCGGGCAATATGACATAGGGCGGGCAAAATGACATACCCACATTTTGGGGCAAAACATTAAAAAATTGAAAAATGTTTGCAAAAGTTGTATAATTTCTTTCTATATGATTTTCATTCATGTTCTCGCACCATTTTCGAATGAGGGAGAGTGGGGTGAAAAAGACATAAAGGGAAGAATGAATTCAACTTTGATGTTTTATCTTGTGAAAATGGCTCGAATTTCGTAGAAATATTTGCGATAAGTTTTTTCTAATGATTCCGTTAGAAAGCTAAGGAAATTTCTGATAGGAATCATTCGCCAGTATTTATTCTTCGGAATCTATGAGAATTCCATCTTGTCTATCAAGTTTTGAAAGTGAAACATTTTCTGCTTTTAAAAAATTGCGATTTTTCCGGATATCTCTGGTATTATTGGTTACATCGACCTGGGGCTGGTCTCAAATGAAAGGTGAGCTCATTTCCCACAGATTCATGAAGTTTGCGGAACATGCAACCAAGGTTTCAGATATAGCACAAAAACTTATCTGCAGAACATGGCCTAAGAGTGATCGAGAAAAATTTGAAAGAAATTTCAAACACACAGGTTGATGAGGAATGAGCTCATCTTTCTTTGAGACAAACTACAGAAGACCTGATTACAATAAATAGAACTGGAAATATTCATAAAAATTGAAATTTTTCAAGTGATGGAAGGGGTTTCTTTCTTCAAATCTTGGCTAATATAGTCCAATTTTTAGGAAATTCCGGAGGGATGAATCCCAACACTTGTTACCCAGCTAAAATTCATTTGATTTTCCAATGGAGTCATTAAAAAATTTTTATCCCGAGCTATTCTATTGCAATGTCCACTTTACCCCACATTCCACTACGTGATTTTCCCTGGCGCCCCCCCCCCTATGTCTCTCATATTCCTAGGAATTCCTGTTGTTAATGTTATTGCTTCCGTCGCAGCGATTTATTATTTTGGATTTTTCGATAGTTGAAAAAAAAAATTGATCATTTTTGGGTATGTCATTTTGCCCGTGGGGATAAAAAACGGTCATATCGGAATGAAAAAAGTGCAACGATTTGTTTATCACATCATGAAGCTCATGGGAAAAAGAAAAAGTGACTACAAGCCTTCCGAAAAGATGCTATGTCATATTGCCCGCCCTTCCCCTATATATATATATATATATATATATATATATATATATATATATATATATATATATATATATATATATATATATATATATATATATATATATATATATATATATATATATATATATATATATATATATATATATATATATATATATATATATATATATATATATATATATATATATATATATATATATATATATATATATATATATATATATATATATATATATATATATATATATATATATATATATATATATATATATATATATATATATATAATAATAATAATAATAATAATAATATGATAATATAATAATAATATAATAATAATAATACTAATATGGCGTAGAGGACGTGACGCACTCATCGCCCGGATGGTTTGTATGAACCATTCGCAATAGTCATCGGTATATCAGGCTAACCCCCTGATTTACTGTATACTCGGTTACGTCAAATAACCGCAGTACGGCCCACCACAACCGGTCCCCTTCGGATGGGGATCATGGATCAGTTGGGAGGGGTCAACGACCGGATCCAATGGAACGACCTTGGCTTGTCAATGGACGCAGTAGATGGACGGAGGATCTAAAGATAGACCTCATGCAGTGTTGGGTGGATAGTGTGCCGCATCAGAGGGGATATATGGCCAGAATGCAGGCTTTGTGGTGTGAAATGCATCCCGAGTTCTCGCATTATACGCAAAAATATCTGCGGAATCAGGCGGCATATCTGGCGCGGCATGGATACGAACTGCTGGTAATTCGAAGGGAGTCAACTGGTGAGGAGGCTGATGAAAACAATCAAGTTCTCATTGGTCCTCCCCCGACACACACTCCTCAGCAGGCCTCTCAACAGCGTGAGGAAATCAGGAGATCCGAGGATATCAGAAGATCAGAAGATATCGAGAGATCAGAGGATGAGAGACCAGTGGATGAGAGACCAGAGGACATGAGTACGAGGAGGAAAATCAACAGCAAAATTCCTCCTAAGCCACAACAGCTGGCATCAGAGAACGTCAACCTGGCAAACAGTCTCCCAGAAGATGTAGACCTACTCAGCTTAAACTGGGCTGTGTATGAACATGCAGCAAAATTGGTTTCACGCACTCGTAGTGGTGAATCACTGCGAATTGTTAAAATGCGTGGACGCTGTGCACAGCTCCAGGAGAAGATCGACATGGCGCGGAGACAGGCGTCCCGCATTCAGTGTGTGATCAGCTTCATCCAAAGTGGTCGGGCTTTTACGCCCAAGGTTCGTCGCATCAGCGCTGACCTGAGATACCATTATCACACGCTGAACAAGATGAACCTCCTTGTTATCAAGGAGCGTTTTGTCGGGAAAGTGCGAGCTCTGGGGATCATCAAACAATCCTTAGAGAAGCGGATGAAGCGGTCGACGGAGAATTCCACTTTCAGGATCGATCCCCGTCGATGGTTTCAGCCTGCCGCGCCTGTTTCTGGAAAAGCGCCGACGGCTGACCGGGTTGAAAACTTTTGGAGAGGCTGGTATAGTCATGAGCCAGAGTTCCATGAAGATACTCCTGCTCTACAACACTTCGTCGCATTCTGTGGTGAACATCAGAGACAGGGCGATGAGTGTCAGCCAGTTACTGTGAAGGAAATTCGTGAGGTGCTGAAGGGCACGAAAAACCATTCTGCGCCTGGACCCGATGGCTTGACAATATTCTGGTGGAAGAAGTTTACTTCGACCCATCAACATCTGGCTCGGGTGTTTTCGTCCTTCTTGAACGGGAGCACTTCAATTCCGCAGTGGTTGGTAGAGGCAAGGACGGTGCTCATTCCAAAGAAGGGTGATCTGTCTGATCCGAGGAACTATCGGCCCATAACGTGTCTCAATGCGCTCTACAAGATATTCACCAAAATTCTGTATGAGCGTATTTTGGTGCAAGTGGACCCGATATGGCGATTGATTCATGAACAGCGCGGCGCAAAAAGGGGGCTGTCAGGTTGTAAAGAGAACTTGCTGGTTGATCGCAGCCTTGTACAAGATGCGATTCAGTACAAGCGTAACCTGTCAGTTGCCTGGATTGATTACCGCAAGGCATTCGATAGTACAAGCCATCAGCTTTTACTTTATTTGCTCGAGTGCCTTGGGGTGAATGAAGATCTGGTGAGATGCATAAGAGATCTTGTACCACTTTGGAGGACTCGTTTCACCATAACATCTGGTGAAGTGAAGGTTACTACCGGAGCGGTGCAGTACAGGAGAGGTATATTCCAGGGAGATTCCTTGAGTCCACTCTTGTTTTGCATCTCCCTACTGCCACTATCAGTTGCCCTGCGAACTGCGCGGGGATATGAGGCCGGTCCCCCTGGCCACCGGGTGCATAAGATCTCCCATTTATATTATATGGATGATCTCAAATTGTTTGCATCTGGAATGAGACAGCTCAACTTACTCATTGAAGTGGTGGCCACTTATTCTCGTGCAGTGGGGATGTCCTTCGGATTGGACAAATGTGCTGTCTTTCATCTCAAGAGAGGGAGGCTCGAGGATGGGGAACGAGATATTCAGTTAGTGGATGGAGGCGCCATTCATCATCTTGGTGCTGAGGAGTCTTATCGTTATCTTGGTTTCGATCAGCGATCATTGATCAATGTCGAAACTGTAAAAGAGACTCTTTGCAGTGAATATAAACGGCGACTTCAGAGGATCTGGAAATCAGAACTTTCTGGAAGGAATAAGGTCGCCGCTACTAATATGTTTGCTGTTCCAGTCCTACTCTACTCCTTTGGTATTATCAAATGGAGAAGAGATGAATTAAGAGATTTGGATATCATGACGCGGAAAGTGATGCACCTGCATCGCAGTCTTCATCCTCGGTCTTCTACGCCGCGATTATATTTTCCTCGCGATGAGGGTGGGCGTGGCCTCTTGGGATTGGAGTGTCTTCATGACCGCTTAGTCCTTGGTCTCGCGTCTGATGTTTGGGAAAGTGTGGATCCACTCTTGGTCTTCGTGCATAATCACGAACTCCGGGGAGTGGGAGCACATCTGTACAAAGCAGCAAATCGTGCCGCTGAGTCTCTCGGTTTAGAGTTCTGTTTGCATTCTGGGGATATTTCCGTAAATTCCATCGTGCGGAAATCGAAGCTCCAGCGTAAGCAGATCATCAGAGCTGCTGAACAAAACGCGTTGTTCCAGCAACACTTAGCCAGGCCTATGCATGGCATGTTCTTCAGACATGTGCAAGAACAGGGTCTGTCGGTCCAGCTGACATTCAACTTCCTCAAGTCAGCTGGTCTGATGTCAGAAACTGAGGGATTTATTTGTGCGTGCCAGGATGGTGTCATAAACACCCTCGTTTATCGTAGCCGTATTATGGGCCTCGAGGTCCCGGACACTGCATGCCGGGCCTGCAAGAGGGCACCAGAGACGCTCACGCATATTCTATCAGCGTGTCCGGTGAGAGCAGTCTCAGGATACATCCATCGACATAATGCGGCCTTAAGAGTGCTGTACTATTTCCTGCGGCACTCTTACGCGATAGACAAGACGCCAGTGCTGCCGTATGTACCAGGGGAAATTGAGTCCGTTGTGGTGAATGAGAGATGTAAAATATATTGGAACTTCTCATTTGCCACCATCAGGCCCATTGGAGCAACCAAGCCTGATGTCGTCCTCTATGATTTTGATGACAAGGTCATCTATGTCATCGAATTTTCTGCTCCTGCTGAAAATAATATGGAGCGGAAAGAAGAGGAGAAACGGCAAAAATATCAAGATCTCCTGTTCCAGCTTCGTCAGATGAACCGTGGCTTCAGCGTGAAGCTGGTTGTCCTCATTATCGGTTCTCTTGGAGGCATGAAGCAGTCTTTTGTATCTGAATTATCCATCATTCCAGCGTGTAAGTCTCGTGCTTATCAGTTAGCTGGGCAGATGCAGAAGGCTGTTATTCTTGGATCTCTCCGTCTTTTACGGCAATTTGAGTCTGGACTGCAGTGATTGCTTACCCTCCAGTTGGTGGGAGCGGTCACTGTTGTAGAGCGTTTGAATATATTTTCGCTCGCTTGCTGAGTAATCATCGAAGGGGGTCGGAGCCCTCGAAGATTCCTCAGCAATTAATATAGTTAATATATAATAAATAATAATAATAATAATAATAATAATAATAATAAAAATATATACATAAGGTAATTATATTTTTATCGGAGGGGCTACCCTCGAGTCATTGAGTCAGTGAGTCAGTGAGCCACTGAGCCAGTGAGATATTATTTGAAAATGCCGAGGGATGGTCGGCGGCGAGACCTCGGAGGGGCTACCCTCGAGTCATTGAGTCAGTGAGTCAGTGAGCCACTGAGCCAGTGAGTCAGTGAGATATATATAGCGTTCCTTCTTGAACGGGAGCACTTCAATTCCGCAGTGGTTGGTAGAGGGAAGGACGGTGCTCATTCCAAAGAAGGGTGATCTGTCTGATCCGAGGAACTATCGGCCCATAACGTGTCTCAATGCGCTCTACAAGATATTCACCAAAATTCTGTATGAGCGTATTTTGGTGCAAGTGGACCCGATATGGCGATTGATTCATGAACAGCGCGGCGCAAAAAGGGGGCTGTCAGGTTGTAAAGAGAACTTGCTGGTTGATCGCAGCCTTGTACAAGATGCGATTCAGTACAAGCGTAACCTGTCAGTTGCCTGGATTGATTACCGCAAGGCATTCGATAGTACAAGCCATCAGCTTTTACTTTATTTGCTCGAGTGCCTTGGGGTGAATGAAGATCTGGTGAGATGCATGAGAGATCTTGTACCACTTTGGAGGACTCGTTTCACCATAACATCTGGTGAAGTGAAGGTTACTACCGGAGCGGTGCAGTACAGGAGAGGTATATTCCAGGGAGATTCCTTGAGTCCACTCTTGTTTTGCATCTCCCTGCTGCCACTATCAGTTGCCCTGCGAACTGCGCGGGGATATGAGGCCGGTCCCCCTGGCCACCGGGTGCATAAGATCTCCCATTTATATTATATGGATGATCTCAAATTGTTTGCATCTGGAATGAGAGAGCTCAACTTACTCATTGAAGTGGTGGCCACTTATTCTCGTGCAGTGGGGATGTCCTTCGGATTGGACAAATGTGCTGTCTTTCATCTCAAGAGAGGGATTCTCGATGATGGGGAACGAGATATTCAGTTAGTGGATGGAGGCGCCATTCATCATCTTGGTGCTGAGGAGTCTTATCGTTATCTTGGTTTCGATCAGCGATCATTGATCAATGTCGAAACTGTAAAAGAGACTCTTTGCAGTGAATATAAACGGCGACTTCAGAGGATCTGGAAATCAGAACTTTCTGGAAGGAATAAGGTCGCCGCTACTAATATGTTTGCTGTTCCAGTCCTACTCTACTCCTTTGGTATTATCAAATGGAGAAGAGATGAATTAAGAGATTTGGATATCATGACGCGGAAAGTAATGCACCTGCATCGCAGTCTTCATCCTCGGTCTTCTACGCCGCGATTATATTTTCCTCGCGATGAGGGTGGGCGTGGCCTCTTGGGATTGGAGTGTCTTCATGACCGCTTAGTCCTTGGTCTCGCGTCTGATGTTTGGGAAAGTGTGGATCCACTCTTGGTCTTCGTGCATAATCACGAACTCCGGGGAGTGGGAGCACATCTGTACAAAGCAGCAAATCGTGCCGCTGAGTCTCTTGGTTTAGAGTTCTGTTTGCATTCTGGGGATATTTCCGTAAATTCCATCGTGCGGAAATCGAAGCTCCAGCGTAAGCAGATCATCAGAGCTGCTGAACAAAATGCGTTGTTCCAGCAACACTTAGCCAGGCCTATGCATGGCATGTTCTTCAGACATGTGCAAGAACAGGGTCTGTCGGTCCAGCTGACATTTAACTTCCTCAAGTCGGCTGGTCTGATGTCAGAAACCGAGGGATTTATTTGTGCGTGCCAGGATGGTGTCATAAACACCCTCGTTTATCGTAGCCGTATTATGGGCCTCGAGGTCCCGGACACTGCATGCCGGGCCTGCAAGAGGGCACCAGAGACGCTCACGCATATTCTATCAGCGTGTCCGGTGAGAGCAGTCTCTGGATATATCCATCGACATAATGCGGCTTTAAGAGTGTTGTACTACTTCCTGCGGCACTCTTATGCGATAGACAAGACGCCAGTGCTGCCGTATGTGCCAGGAGAAATTGAGTCCGTTGTGGTGAATGAGAGATGTAAAATATATTGGAACTTCTCATTTGCCACCATCAGGCCGATTGGAGCAACCAAACCTGATGTCGTCCTCTATGATTTTGATGACAAGGTCATCTATGTCATTGAATTTTCTGCTCCTGCTGAAAATAATATGGAGCGGAAAGAAGAGGAGAAACGGCAAAAATATCAAGATCTCCTGTTCCAGCTTCGTCAGATGAACCGTGGCTTCAGCGTGAAGCTGGTTGTCCTCATTATCGGTTCTCTTGGAGGCATGAAGCAGTCTTTTGTGTCTGAATTATCCATCATTCCAGCGTGTAAGTCTCGTGCTTATCAGTTAGCTGGGCAGATGCAGAAGGCTGTTATTCTTGGATCTCTCCGTCTCTTACGGCAATTTGAGTCTGGACTGCAGTGATTGCTTACCCTCCAGTTGGTGGGAGTGGTCACTGTTGTAGAGCGTTTGAATATATTTTCGCTCGCTTGCTGAGTAATCATCGAAGGGGGTCGGAGGCCTCGAAGATTCCTCAGCAATTAATATAGTCAATATATAATAATAATAATAATAATAGATATTTCACTTGAATATGATTTTTAAAAAATAATAATAAAATAATATTAAAGAAAACGAAAAAAAAAAAAAAAAAAACACATTTCTTGTCAAGTACGAAATCTTTTTTGACTAATTTTTAAGAGATATTATTAATAATAATGAAAAAAGAATAAAAAAAATTAAAGAAAATAACAAAATAATACTTTTTTTTTTCACACTGTAAAGAGAAACATAGCATGGACCAGCATGCTATCTCTTTTTTTTGTTTTCTCTTCACATCCATAGTACTTGTTTAATAAAATGGCAGTCTCATATCAAAAATAATGTTGCCATTGATTGCATTAGATACAATAATATGCAATACATTGCCTTCAGGCTGAATAATTATTATGGATTGAGCTTGTTGGGCAGGCTGATTTTCATTTGCAGGAATTTGTAAATTTACTAAAACAATTGCTGCCGCTTCTTGTTCTTGTGGTGGTTGAAGAGGGACAGCGGCGTCGGCGGCGGCGGCAGCAGCACCGTTTGCTTGCCCATTATTATTATTATCATCAACATCATTGAAAATCATGAGCTCATCAAGTTCAGGCTCTCCTCCTGCATCCTGGGCCTCTTGTAATAAATGATTTTGTTGCTCCTCCACTTGTAATTGTACTTGTTCTTGTTCTTGTTCTTCTTCTTCTTGTTCATCTTGTGGTTGTGCTGCCATTGGAGGTGGTGATGGGGATAAATTTAATGCCGGCATGTTGTAGGTTATTGTGAATAATAATGATGCAGAATAAAATTTGACGACAGAAAAATATTGGAAACGTCTTTGCGGTTGGACATTCGGGCCCAGAATAAAGGCTTTTTTCCCCCTTTTGCACCTGCTACGTGCTCCAATTTAAGAAGGGGGAGAAAAGTCAACCGGAGGGGGGAGCAAATGAAAAATTGAGAAATCAAAGTGGGGGAAATTTGTGACCTGTGCGACAAATCAAATGCAGGTAGACAAAGAGACGATAGGGGTAAGGGGAGGGAGGGCTTCAACAGCATTTATTCCTGTCCTTATTTTTTTTTTTTTGTATTAAAAAATAATAGTCGCGTGAAATTAATTAAAATTGATATTATTCAATGATTGCATTAAAAAACTAAATAAATTTCAGTTGGAAAAGATATAAAATAAGCAATAGTTTATTTGTTTTTTCTCGAAAAAAAAAAATCAAAATCTTTTCCTATTTATTTTGCACAAATTTAATTGAGTTTCTAATTTTTTCAATTAGTTGTAAAACTAGTTGTTAAAACAATTTTGAAAATAAATATTTTGCGAATTCAATAAAGTTATAAATTTGTGATAGAATTATCACATTTTTCATTATTATTCGTAATTTTTTGCCTACTACTATTGGGGGGGGAAAAAAAAACAGAGACATTTTTCCGGAAAAAAATGACTTTTTGATTTGCATTTAAAGTTGAAAGAAAAGTTGGGGAAAAATAAAACAAGGAAAGAAAGTCAATCGCTCCCGATTGGCGCGTGCCATAAAAACCTTGACGTCATTTTTATTATTTTATATCTTTTTATTTACGATGGTATTAGACAAAGGATTTGTTGTGTGTGAAAAGAAGAGAAAGAAAAAAAGAGAGAGAGAGAGAGAAAGACAGATAGACAGACAGACAGACAGACAGACAGACAGAGTAGATTTCGGGGAATTTTTGATGCCCAAGTGGCAAGCGACAGGCAATAAATAGCAGCCACAATAAGGGACCATTTGAACTTTTTTACTTGAATTCCTTTTTTTTTTTAATCATTTTTTTTTCCAATGATTCCATTGAAAAGCTGAGAATATTTGAAATGGAAAACATGTGTCATACATAATATTTCATTGAAAAATTCAATTTTTTTCAAAATTTTATTTGCCCCAAAAATTGATTTTCAAAATCAGTAACCATTTAAAATATTTTGAAATGAGCATCAACACATGTTTTCCATCCAAAATTTTCTCAGCATTCCAGCGCAATCATCAGAAAATCTCTATCTTCAATCATTGCCAATAGAAATGTCCATTTTACCCCTAATGCATTTAAAATTTTGCAAAATAAATTTTGAAAATTCAATAAATAAAATTATAAATTTGCCAATCATTCCATCAGATTCTTAAAAAAATAATAACAAATAAAAAGAAGAAAATTAATGTTTGTTTTCTTAATTTTCAAGAAAAAAAGATGATACATACAGGTGCGCGTCTAACTTTAAATACCCAAATTTTAACACCAGTAGGTAAAACAGTTGACCCAACTGTTTGGCTGCCGGTAAATCAAACCAAAAAATTGCCACTTGTCCTTTTTTTTTGTTTTTTTTTTTTGTTTATTTCCTTGAATTTAACAGGAACAATAAAAAGCAAAAAAATGCTATATAGAAGCGTAGTCCTATAGACTAAAATAAACTATTCTCTAAATGTAAAATTTCCGATTTCACCATCATAGTCCTGTAGGACTCCCCCCCCCCCCCGCCCCCCCCCGTTCTCCGGGGCCTCCGTCGGTGGGACCAAAGTGAAAGCAAGTGAAAGCAAAGTGAAAGCAAGTGAAAGCAAAGTGAAAGCAAGTGAAAGCAAAGTGAAAGCAAAGTGAAAGCAGAGTGAAAGCAAGTGAAAGCAAGTGAAAGCAAGTGAGAGCAAGGTGAAAGCAAGTGAAAGCAAGCAAAAGCAGATGAAAGCAAGTCAGAGCGGCCTTGCTTTCACTTGGTTTCATGTGCTTTCCCCTGAAAGCAAGGTGAAAGCAAGTGAAAGCAAGGCCGTTCTCACTTGCTTTCACCTGCTTTCACTCATTTTCACTTGCTTTCACCTTGCTTTCACTTGCTGTCACTTGTTTTCACGTGTTTTCAGCTGAAAGCAAGTGAAAGCAAGCGAAAGCAAGGTGAAAGCAAGTGAAAGCAAGCGAAAGCAGATGAAAGCAATTCAGAACGGCCTTGCTTTCACTTGCTTTCACGTGCTTTCACCTGCAAGCAAGGTGGAAGCAAGTGAAAGCGAGTGAAAGCAAGGCCGCTTCCACTTGCTTCCACCTGCTTTCACTCGCTTCCACTCGCTTTCACCTGGCTTTCATTTGCATTCACTTGCTTTCACGTGTTTTCAGCTGAAAGCAAGTGAAAGCCAGTGAAAGCAAGGTGAAAGCAAGTGAAAGCTAGCGAAAGCAGATGAAAGCAAGTCAGAACAGCCTTGCTTTCACTTGCTTTCACATGCTTTCACCCAAAAGCAAGGTGAAAGCAAGTGAAAGCAAGTGAAAGCCAGGCCGCTCTCATTCACTTTTACCTGCTTTCACTCGCTTTAACTTGCTTTCACTTGCTTCCATGTGTTTTCAGCTGAAAGCGAGTGAAAGCAAGTGATAGCAACTGAAAACAGGTGAAAGCAAGCGAAAGGAGATGAAAGCAAGTGAGAGCCGCCTTGCTTTCACTTGCTTTCACGTGCTTTCATGTGCTTTCAGCCGTCTGTAGTCCTCTCCAGGCTTCTGTAGTCCTCTACAGGCGTCTGTACACTTTTTCAGGCCATCGTAGTCCTGTACGCTTCAACCCACCCCTTACCCCGCCCCTTACCCCACCCCTTACCACGCCCCTTACCCCGCCCCTTACCCCCCCCCCCGTTCCCCGGTGCCCCTGTCGGTGAAAGCAAGCTGGAAGTTCGTGAAAGCAAGTGAAAGCAAGGCGAAAACCGATGGAAATGAGTGAAATTAAGTGGAAGCGGGTGGAAGCAAGTGAAAGCAAGTGAAAGCACGTGGAAACAAGCGGAAAACGAGCTGAAAACAGGTGAAAACCAGTGAAAGCAAGTGAAAGCAAGTAAAAGCAAGGTGAAAGCAAGTGAAAGCAAGCAAAAGCGGATGAAAGCAAGTGAGAGCGGCCTTGCTTTCACTTGGTTTCATGTGCTTTCCCCTGGAAGCAAGGTGAAAGCAAGTGAAAGCAAGTGAAAGCAAGGCCGTTCTCACTTGCCTTCACCTGCTTTCACTCATTTTCACTTGCTTTCACCTTCCTTTCACTTGCTTTCACTTGTTTTCACGTGTTTTCAGCTGAAAGCAAGTGAAAGCAAGTGAAAGCAAGGTGAAAGCAAGTGAAAGCAAGCGAAAGCAGATGAGAGCAATTCAGAACAGCCTTGCTTTCACTTGCTTTCACGTGCTTTCACCCGAAATCAAGGTGAAAGCAAGTGAAAGCAAGTGAAAGCAAGGCCGCTCTCACTTGCTTTCACCTGCTTTCACTCGCTTTAACTTGCTTTCACCCTGCTTTCACTTGCTTTCACTTGCTTCCACGTGTTTTCAGCCGAAAGCGAGTGAAAACAAGTGATAGCAACTGAAAGCAAGGTGGAAACAAGTGAAAGCAAGCGAAAGGAGATGAAAGCAAGTGAGAGCGGCCTTGCTTTCACTTGCTTTCACGTGCTTTCATGTGCTTTCAGCCGTCTGTAGTCCTCTTCAGGCCTCTGTAGTCCTCCACAGGCGTCTGTACACTTTTTCAGGCCATCGTAGTCCTGTACACTTCACCCCACCCCTTACCCCGCCCCTTACCCCGCCCCTTACCCCGCCCCTTACCCCGCCCCTTACCCCTCCCCTTACCCCTCCCCTTACCCCTCCCCTTACCCCTCCCCTTACCCCTCCCCTTACTCTCCCCTTACCCCCCCCCCCGTTCTAGGGGGCCTTTTTCGGTGAAACCGAAGTGAAAGCAATTTTTTTTTATGACTGATTTGGAATCTCGCGGTCATGAGTCGCGAAGATCCATCAACAAAATTCCTCTACCATGATGCTGCAAAGTGAAAGCAAGTGAAAGCAATTTTTTTTATGACTGATTTGGAATCTCGTAATCATGATTCGCGAAGATCCATCAACAAAATTCCTCTACCATGATGTTGCAAAGTGAAAGCAAGTGAAAGCACTTTTTTTTTATGACTGATTTGGAATCTCGTGGTCATGATTCGCGAAGATCCATCAAGAAAACTCCTCTACCATGATGTTTGAAAGTGAAAGCAAGTGAAAGCAATTTTTTTTTATGACTGATTCTGAATCTCGTGGTCATGATTCGCGAAGATCCATCAACGAAATTCCTCTACCATGATTATTTGCAAAGTGTCCTCTACAGGCGCCTGTACACCTTTTCAGGCCATCATAGTCCTGTACGCCTCACCCCACCCCTGACCTCGCTCCTTAATCCGCCCCTCACCCCGCCCCTTACCACGCCCCTTACTCCGCCCCTTACCACGCCCCTTACTCCGCCCCTTACTCCGCCCCTAACCCCCCTCACCCCCCCCCCCCCCCCCCCCCCCCCCCCGTTAGGGAGGACCCACATCGGTGGAAAATTTTTGGGACAGAATTTTTTTTTATGACTGATTCGGAATCTCGTGGCCATGATTCGCGAAGATTCATCAACGAAATTCCTCTAGCAGGGTTCTTTCTTAAAATGTGTCAAAATGGATTTTTTGTGAAGAATGTCCACGAATCATGACCGATAGATACCAAATCCGTCATAAAAAAAAATTTTGTCCCAAAAAATTTCTCGGGACAGAATTTTTTTTATGACTGATTCGGAATCACGTGGTCATGATTCGCGGAGATCCATCAACGAAATCCTTCTACCGTGATTTTTTTTTAGAATCCATCGGAACGGAATTTCCTTGATAAATGTTCACGAATCATGACCACTGGATTCCAAATCAGTCATAAAAAAAAATTCTGTCCCGGAAAATTTTTTGGGACAGAATTTTTTTTTATGACGGATTTGGAATCTCGTGGTCATGATTCGCGAAGATCCATCAACAAAATTATTCTGCCGGGATTTTTTCTTAGAATTGGTCGGAATAGAATTTTCTTGATAAATGTTCACGAATCATGACCACTAGATTCCAAATCCGTCATAAAAAAAAATTCTGTCCCGAAAAATTTTTTGGGACAGAATTTTTTTTCATGACTGATTTGGAATCTCGTGGTCATGATTCGCGGAGATCCATCAACGAAATCCTTCTACCGTGATTTTTTCTTAGAATCCATCGGAACGGAATTTCCTTGATAAATGTTCACGAATCATGACCACTAGATTAGAAATCAGTCATAAAAAAAAATTCTGTCCCGGGAAATTTTTTGGGACAGAATTTTTTTTTATGACTGATTCTGAATCTCGTGGTCATGATTCGCGAAGATCCATCAACAAAATTCCTCTACCATGATTTTTTGCAAAGTGTCCTCTCCAGGCGTCTGTACACCTTTTCAGGCCATCATAGTCCTGTACGCCTCACCCCACCCTAACCCCACCCCTTGCCCCGCCCCTTAACCCGCCCCTTACTCCGCCCCTAACGCCCCTTACCACGCCCCTTAATCCGCCCCTAACGCCCCTTACCCCCCCCCCCCCCCCCCCCCCCCCCCCCCCCGTTCTCCGGGGCCCCTTTCGGTGGGAGGAAGTGAAAGCAAAGTGAAAGCAATTTTTTTTTATGACTGATTTGGAATCTCCTGGTCATGATTCGCAAAGATCCATCAACAAAATTGCTCTACCATGAAGTTTGAAGTGAAAGCAAAGTGAAAGCAATTTTTTTTTATGACTGATTTGGAATCTCCTGGTCATGATTCGCGGAGATCCATTAACAAAATGGCTCTACCATGAAGTTTGAAGTGAAAGCAAAGTGAAAGCAATTTTTTTTTATGACTGGTTTGGAATCCCCTGGTCATGATTCGCGAAGATCCATTAACAAAATGGCTCTACCATGAAGTTTGAAGTGAAAGCAAAGTGAAAGCAATTTTTTTTTATGACTGATTTGGAATCTCCTGGTCATGATTCGCGAAGATCCATTAACAAAATTGCTCAACCATGAAGTTTGAAGTGAAAGCGAAGTGAAAGCAATTTTTTTTTATGACTGATTTGGAATCTCCTGGTCATAATTCGCGAAGATCCATTAACAAAATTGCTCTACTATGAAGTTTGAAGTGAAAGCAAAGTGAAAGCAATTTTTTTTTATGACTGATTTGGAATCTCCTGGTCATGATTCGCGAAGATCCTTCAATAAAAATGCTCTACCATGAAGTTTGAAAGTGAAAGCAAAGTGAAAGCAATTTTTCTTATGACTGATTTGGAATCTGCTGGTCATGATTCGCGAAGATCCATTAACAAAATTGCTCTACCATGAAGTTTGAAGTGAAAGCAAAGTGAAAGCAATTTTTTTTATGACTGATTTGGAATCTCCTGGTCATGATTCGCGAAGATCGATTAACAAAGTGGCTCTACCATGAAGTTTGAAGTGAAAGCAAAGTGAAAGCAATTTTTTTTTATGACTGATTTGGAATCTCTTCGTCATGATTC
The DNA here is from genome assembly GCA_963921955.1 of Aleiodes alternator. Classification (NCBI taxonomy): domain Eukaryota; kingdom Metazoa; phylum Arthropoda; class Insecta; order Hymenoptera; family Braconidae; genus Aleiodes; species Aleiodes alternator. The sequence continues at coordinate 129,682 of OY998098.1, read as the reverse complement.
GCGAAGATCCATTAACAAAATGGCTCTACCATGAAGTTTGAAGTGAAAGCAAAGTGAAAGCAATTTTTTTTATGACTGATTTGGAATCTCCTGGTCATGATTCGCGAAGATCCTTCAATAAAAATGCTCTACCATGAAGTTTGAAAGTGAAAGCAAAGTGAAAGCAATTTTTTTTTATGACTGATTTGGAATCTCCTGGTCATGATTCGCGAAGATTCATTAACAAAATTGCTCTACCACGAAGTTTGAAGTGAAAGCAAAGTGAAAGCAATTTTTTTTTATGACTGATTTGGAATCTCCTGGTCATGATTCGCGAAGATTCATTAACAAAATTGCTCTACCACGAAGTTTGAAGTGAAAGCAAAGTGAAAGCAATTTTTTTTTATGACTGATTTGGAATCTCCTGGTCATGATTCGCGAAGATCCATTAACAAAATTGCTCTACCATGAAGTTTGAAGTGAAAGCAAAGTGAACGCAATTTTTTTTTATGACTGATTTGGAATCTCCTGGTCATGATTCGCGAAGATCCATCAATAAAATTGCTCTACCATGAAGTTTGGAAGTGAAAGCAAAGTGAAAGCAATTTTTTCCATGACTGATTTGGAATCTCCTGGTCATAATTCGCGAAGATCCATTAACAAAATTGCTCTACCATGAAGTTTGAAAGTGAAAGCAAAGTGAAAGCAATTTTTTTTATGACTGATTTGGAATCTCCTGGTCATGATTCGCGAAGATCCATTAACAAAATTGCTCTACCATGAAGTTTGTAAGTGAAAGCAAAGTGAGAGCAATTTTTTTTTTGACTGATTTGGAATCTCCTGGTCATGATTCGCGAAGATCCATTAACAAAATTGCTCTACCATGAAGTTCGAAAGTGAAAGCAAAGTGAAAGCAAATTCTTTCTATGACTGATTTGGAATCTCCTGGTCATGATTCGCGAAGATCCATTAACAAAATTGCTCTACCATGAAGTTTGAAGTGAAAGCAAAGTGAAAGCAATTTTTTTTTTATGACTGATTTGGAATCTCCTTGTCATGATTCGCGAAGATCCATCAATAAAATTGCTCTACCATGAAGTTTGAAAGTGAAAGCAAAGTGAAAGCAATTTTTTTTTATGACCGATTTGAAATCTCCTGTTCATGATTCGCGAAGATCCATTAACAAAATTGCTCTACCATGAAGTTTGAAAGTGAAAGCAATGTGAAAGCAATTTTTTTTATGACTGATTTGGAATCTCCTGGTCAGGATTCGCGAAGATCCATCAACAAAATTGCTCTACCATGAAGTTTGAAAGTGAAAGCAAAGTGAAAGCAATTTTTTTTATGACTGATTTGGAATCTCCTGGTCATGATTCGCGAAGATCCATCAACAAAATTGCTCTACCATGAAGTTTGAAAGTGAAAGCAAAGTGAAAGCAATTTTTTTTATGACTGATTTGGAATCTCCTGGTCATGATTCGCGAAGATCCATTAACAAAATTGCTCTGCCGTGAAGTTTAAAGTGAAAGCAAAGTGAAAGCAATTTTTTTTATGACTGATTTGGAATCTCCTGGTCATGATTCACGAAGATCCATTAACACAATTGCTCTACCATGAAGTTTGAAAGTGAAAGCAAAGTGAAAGCAATTTTTTTTTCGACTGATTTGGAATCTCCTGGTCTTGATTCGCGAAGATCCATCAACAAAATTGCTCTACCATGAAGTTTGAAAGTGAAAGCAAAGTGAAAGCAATTTCTTTTATGACTGATTTGGAATCTCCTGGTCATGATTCGCGAAGAGCCATCAACAAAATTCCTCTACCGTGATGTCTGAAAGTGAAAGCAATTTTCTTAATGACTGATTTGGAATCTCGTGGTCATGATTCGCGAAAATCCATCAACAAAATTCCTCTACCATGATGTTTGAAGGTGAAAGCAAGCGGAAGCAATTTTTTTTATGACTGATTTGGAATCTCATGGGCATGATTCGCGAAGATCCATCAACAAAATTCCTCTACCATGATGTTTGAAAGTGAAAGCAAAGTGAAAGCAATTTTTTTTATGACTGATTTGGAATCTCGTGGTCATGATTCGCGAAAATCCATCATCAAAATTCCACTACCATGATTTTTCGCAAAGTGAAAGCAAGGTGGAAGCAAGTGAAAGCAAGTGAAAACAATTGAAAGCAAGTGAAAGCAAGTCAAAGCAATGAAAGCAAGGTGAAAGCAAGTGAAAGCAAGTGAAAGCAAGTGAAAGCAAGTGAAAGCAAGGTGAAAGCAAGTGAAAGCAAGTGAAAGCAAGGTGAAAGCCAGTGAAAGCAAGTGAAAGCCAGGTGAAAGCAAGTGAAAGCAAGTGAAAGCGAGGTGAAAGCACGTGAAAGCAAGTGATAGCAAGTGAAAGCAAGTGAAAGCAAGGTGACAGCAAGTGAAAGCAAGTGAAAGCAAGGTGAAAGCAAGTGAGAGCAAGTGAAAGCAAGTGAAAGCAAGGTGAAAGCAAGTGAAAGTAAGGTGAAATCGAGTGAAAGCAAGTGAAATCAAGTGAAAGCAAGGTGAAAGCAAGTGCAAGCAAGTGAAAGCAAGGTGAAAGCAAGTGAATGCAAGGTGAAAGCAAGTGAAAGCAAGTGAAAGCACGGTGAATGCAAGTGAAAGCAAGTGAAAGCAAGGTGAAAGCAAGTGAAAGCAAGTGAAAGCAAGTGAAAGCAAGTAAAAGCAAGTGAAAGCAAGGTGAAAGCAATTGAAAGCCTGTGAAAGCAAGTGAAAGCAAGGTGAAAGCAAGGTGAAAGCCTGTGAAAGCGAGTGAAAGCAAGTGAAAGCATGTGAAACCAAGTAAAGCACGTTGAAAGCAAGTGAAAGTAAGTGAAAGCGAGTGAAAGCAAGTGAAAGCTCTTGTGAGTATATCCGGGAAAGAAGGAATGACTGGAGAGAAATTTCTCCAGCACATAGCGATTTCCATTTATTTCTCATTTCTTATGCAAGCTGTCGAATAATCCTGGCATCATCAAGGTTCCCGTCATTCTTTAAAAAATAGCACAGTTCATTTTATGTTTTATCTCTGAAAATGACTATTCATATGCAGATCCCCCGTATAGTGTTGGAGGTATCAATGAAAAATAAATCGAAGGATACATTCACGTGTTTTTGTAATATTTTTTCCCTACTTAGGATGATATCGAGAGAATGTTCGTTGCATTAGATAAGTGTTCACTTGTCAGCGAGCGAGTAGGTATTTTTTATTATCATCTATACTCTTGTGGTCTCGTAGTGACGGCCAAGTGGCAGTGAAAAGATGGTTGATTCATGGTCGATTTGCTTTATCGTCAATCGACGTTTTTTTGCAGTGGAAGCAGAGTCGATTCACGGTCTATAACCACCGTGTTTGTTCCATTTTCGTACCGACTCTAGATGGTGAATTGATGGTGACCGAGCAGTCGTTTTATGGTCGAAACGCGGTAAAGAGAACGTCGTTTCATGGTTGAAATTCGCTAGTTAAAACGTCGTATCATGGTTGAAATCCCGTAGTTGAAACGTTGTTTTATGGTCGAAATGCAGTCGATTCAATTTTTAACTCGAGTGAGACTCGGCTGCCAAACATAGGCTGAAGAACAAATAACGAACCATAGCACTAATTCCACTTCATATCATTTATCATCCATTTTTCACTTGAAAAGATATAGCAGTCGAAAATCTGACATCCAAAAATCAGAGTTTATTTTAATTAATGAAATCATTTCTGACTATGAAATGACTTCTGACAAATCTCATTGCATTTCACTTCCTCAAGAAAGGTTGGTGGCAATAAGAATATCCGAATCAAAATTAATGTCATAGATATGAAAACGTCCGATGGCGCAGCTGGTCGATGATAGATTAGTGATGTGAAGATTCCAGGTTCCATACCACCCAGTCATTTCTTTTCTTTTTCAACTCAATTTTGACAATTTTTACATATGCCAGAAGATGCACATGCTGCTAATTGATAGATCCGACAACCAATTATATCTGATGATTTTTTCCCGGATTATACAGCTCAATCCGTCAGTTGATTTCAATTGCAGAACTATCATTCAATTCCTCGACATTGCCTCTCTTCCTACAGTATCACAATGAAACAAGGGCACTAGTTATACACCGTCAAAACACCACAGTAAGACTAAATCCTACCGTCGATTTCACGTAGAATCACCGCATCTCGACCCCATTGCGAGCGTGACCACTAAACCGTTAGGGTATACTGTAAGTCTAGTAGTTCGGATGGAAATTCTCTCAGATTTATGGAAGTATATATTACGTTGTACGTCAGGTATGTAGTGATACAGTACGTCTGGACACAATATGCCATATAAACTGAAAAGAAATTTATACACATCTACTATCGAACAGCACGTTATATCTATTTGTAAGATAATTTTTCATATTGGAGAGTTTATGGATGTTTCATTTCCCAAAAACTGATTCAACGATAAAATAGTCGAAATTTTATCAACAGGAATACACTCCATTTCTTTGACTAGTCAGAATTACAATAAACAATTTAGTTTGAACTTTAAAGGAACCTAATGCCACAGCTATGGTCGTCCGAAGGGTTGCCGCTCTATGAGTACTTGTTTTCGACGCTTTTGGTCTTTGGGTTCACTTTTGTCGCCGTAACTATCGCGCCTCGTGGTCGCAGAGGCTGAAGGTTCAGCCAATACTCCCACAAATTCACCTCAATCATAAGTGATCAATTTGAGGAATGAGTGAAATCAATATGATGTGCTCTAATTGTCTGATGATACATATTAGTTTCCACCAATTGTTTATGAATATTAAGAATTTTTAGTGTTATCATCTTTAAGAACGGAGAATCACATAAACTGGAGAATGATTCAAAACATAAAATAGCTTTATGACTGTTCATTGCATGATGAGTCAAAATAACGTGGTTTTGGGAATGAATATATAAGTTCTGAAATTGATTCATGATTGAATCCAATGTGCAATGGAACAGACAATGAGAGAATCTCAACTTGACTGAAAATCTGGGTCAGCAGGTGATGAAGTTCCTTTATTGACCTGCATCGGATAAAAGGAGAGAATCCAGAGCACAGTATCAGAAAAGGTACCGTGAAAACTCCCATAACCTCACATAGATGGCGCTACCACGTTCATTTTCGGAAAACCCGTCGACTGCACCACATCAATATACTTAACTGAGAATTGACATATTGTGACAAGCAATTGAATTTTAGAATAATCAAAATTAAGCTGTTTAACTATGGTGTTTTACAAACGCAAATACGGTACTGCCATTTTCCAGATAAATATAATCACCCCGGAATGTCTCCAATAGTGCAGGATCTAAATTACCGGTAGCTGATTACTGGCAGCACCAGTTGCGACTTCAGAATTTTTGAGTAACAAGAGTTTTTGGACAAATATAATATCTTTCAGTGTTCTATCCATCAATATGATGGTTTTTGCCAATCAAGGTTATTTGGATAATTTTTTTATGTTCTTACTCTTTCCTTGTAAGAAGTGCATAAGAATGACATCCGTCTGGCATCACAAATATACTCTAACATTGATATTTCTGTTTCCATTGGGGACAGTAGATTTATCAATTCGCAAACTTTCATTGTATATGAGAATCGAATCTATTTCATTTCTACCTAAGTGTTGAAGATTAGTTCCGCTTAATATAATCCAGCTGATTCATATGAGAATTTTCCATCAAAATGAACATGAACGATGAAAAAGAATATTCATCCATTCGTTCTTTTGCACTCCATTATTGCACACTGATAATAAGAACGATCCTTTCAAATCAATAAGACTATCTCATTTACTAAAGATAACAGATGAAGCATAATGATTGCAACCACTTCTGAATGTAACAATTGGAAGGATAATAAGTAAGCCAGTGCACTTATCAGTTGCAACTACATTCATGAATCCAAACTATTAGCGAATTTCCACAATTAATCAATTGTATTCACACAATTGTTCGAAATTCATTTTTATGTGATATAGTCCTTTGACTAATCTTCATTTTCTCTAAAGTTGGTTGGGAATTTGAGTATTATGCAACATCTTAATCAACTACAAAATAATTGATGAGCTATATTAGTTCTCGCTTTTTCCAATTTCCTGAAGAAATCAGTTTAGCATCTATGAATTGTTGTCATTGATAGATTAGTTCATCGGTTAACTCGGAAGATAATCTTCACTATCAATAGCACAGTCGGTAATCAAGTGATTCTTTTCTCATCAATTCCTCAATTTTTGTCTCCGATGGTTTCAAATTCGTTCCATTAGTATTTCATACTTATCAGCCGCGACTAACCTGGCTTCAACTTCGTTTTGTTTATTGTAGGTAAGCGATTCAGTCGGTAACTCTCCAATGGTCCTTACGGTGATTGGATTAGAGGTCAGTAACCCGATGGTCAGTAATTGGTCCATTAGTCGGTGTATGCCCGATTATGTATGGTAACTGGATGACTGTTGGGAATGGGTGTCTTAATGAGTCTCCAAGTCTCTCGCGTCTTCGTGTATATTTGTCAATGTGTTCAATATTTGCTCAGATAAAAGGAAGTTGATATCTAGTTTATCAATAAAGTCTTGCTTAACAGCATGAGGTCATTTGTGTGAAATTTATTTATGGTTCTATTTGTGTTCACGGCAACCAGTGTTATTGTTCTTTGGAGTTTTATTTTCTATTTTTAGTTTGTCTTAATACGTCGAGTACTTTGGCCTTATTGTCGTTCCAATTTCATAATGACGTCTCATTAGGGCTATGAATTGCGATTTCTACTGAACAATTGTATTGAACCCAAAAAATTGTATCTGTTCATAGGTTCAGGACTGACTGCCGGCACTAATGCAGACTTTCTTGATTTTTATTCAGCTGTTGGTAAATGTGGAACAGTATGGCAGTCTATACATAAAGTCATAAGACATAAGTAGGACCTAGGAGGAGAAGGTAAAATGCATCATAAGTGAATGAGAAATCATACAATTATGGCCATCGTAAATAAAAAAAAACATATTCATGAGAACAAATATCATTAAATATTACACAGTTGAAATGAAACGTCATTTATTCAAATCGAAGATGAATATATTTTATATTTTCATGTATATATCATATCAGTATAACATAATAAATGTTGTACAATGGACGATAAGAACGAGACACTTTTTTCAGTTTTGAAACGGCATAATCTCCAATCATCATGAAGAATCCATTGTGTATACTACGTAAATATATTATTAGCACGAGAATAACTACTCACTCATTCTACTGAGATTTAACAAGGATGATAGTAAGCCAGTAAGTTAATAAGATGATCTACTTTTGAAAAAGTATTAGTGAATCATATTGCTTATTCGTCATATATTACTCGATCGATGAGATGTCATTCAATCAGTGGGTTCACATATTTGTGAATCCAGCAACTATAATTATCTACTGTCAATTTATTGGATGGTTTTTATTTCTCAATATTGGAACGTGAATTCTTGTTTCTTTCTGACTTTTTCAGTCATCTTCCAGATTTTAATTTTCTGCCAAACTTGCAATTTCACGACTTGTTTAAATTCTTATAAAAGTTCATCTGAAATCATCTCATATCAATTATTACATGTATGAACAGTCTACTTCAACTATTTAATGATCGGAATGACGATTTCATCGATGGAGAGTTAATTTTCTAACTTACACTCTCGAACTGTTTGCTGCGATTAATCAAGTAAAAAAAGATGAGATACATTTTCTCTACTTGATCATTTGAATCTGTTCTGTTTCTTTTGTTTCTTCTTCTGATTCTTTGACAGCTGTTGTTCCTCTACATTCTCAGTGGATTCCTCTTCATCTTCAAGTTCTTGCTCAATATTCAGGACTATTGATGTAGGTGGAGGCTGAACCTCTCGATTATGGACTTCATCAGACGGAGATGGAAGAGCATTCGTTGTGTCTCGATCTTGAGAAGAGCTGTTCTTAGATTTTGAATGATGCTGATGCAATAACAAACCCGTCACCGAACTGAAAAACGCCCCGATGAGCTTGTATGACCATCCAAAAATAGAGTGGAGGGAATATCCATGTATCAATACGTCAATTAGTACTCTGATGAATCGAATTATCAAAAAAATCCCGATGAATCCAGCACTATACGTCCCGAATTTTACGAATCGACCCCACGTACGATCCCATGCACTCTGGGCCAATTTTTCCAAGCTCTCGTTGTCTAGAACATCATAAAGGGTGCCTTTATGATGAGATGAATCTGCTGAAATAATTCCTCGAGAAATTTCCTCCAAAACAGGACGCTGCTCCATTCCAGACATGATCATGTTCTTCATTTTCTCTGTATCTTCAGGTGAATATATTCCACTCGTTGCCAAATTTGCCGGATTATTATATTTCCAGTCGAAGCCATGAGAAGTTTTCAGAGTGTTTGGTGCAATAACTTGAACTGGTTCTGGTAACATTTTATACCAAATACCATGTAATTGATAATAATGTGATAGTAAAGAATCACAGGGAATTTCAACAGCTCTGGTCATCAAAATATGCGTACGTGGGGTTAAGAAGAATGTATGATTGTCTTTTTTGACCATCAATTTATCATAGCATTTACCATCGTTATGGACTTGTACGTCGGTTGGAATACATTTAACAACGTGAATCACCTCTCCAGCAGTAACTGCCATGTATCCAGGGCCTTTCATCAAACGCAATGCGAATTCATCAGGCATCAATGTAGCTATAGCCAAACTGTTTTGCAGGATTTGTCTCTCCATTTCGCAGCGAGCTACCATTAGACTTTTGTAAAGTTTTTTGATTTGTCCACGAATGTGCCTCTCCACGTATATGTATTTAGCATTCACATATGTCATTAAATCCATATTATCTACCCCTAGTGTATTCAGCACTTCTGTAACATAGGGACTTGATGGATTCGAATCTAAAATGAATAATTTTGGATGCTCAGTTCTCTTCAAAACTAGGTTACAAAACTCAGCAGTTCCAGTAATACTCATAATAAAACTGATTTGATTCAATTCTACTGAAAAGAGAGTTTCATTTTCTGATTCAATTTTTTTCGCCAAACCGTAATATAATGAAGAGTAACGTTTCGCTGGACAAGATTGAACTTTTGGCACGTGATTCCAGAATGTATAACCACTTTCGAGATCCATACATGTACCCGATGTGAAGGGACAAACAGTTCCTGAGTGCAGAACAATTTCATTCAGGTCTAAATCAACTTTTGCAGTTTGAGATCTCAAGGATATTACAACTTCAGCCTGGACCACAACATTGTTATAAGTGCCATATTCATCCATATAAGAACCAGTTTTACAGTTACCCTGGCTATCAACACTTCCAGCGAGAAATAGACCAGCACGGAATTTTTTGTTGACTTTCAATCCCTCGATGTGAGTATTACCTACGCTCAGATAACCTGTTTCATGAGCTTTTGCACATTCGCTGTGTGTAATTTCCATGATGTATGTCCTGTGTGCATCAGGAACTGTAGAGGTATACGACTGCCAACCACAATAATCGATGTGTCGAGTAATAATCACTTTGCATTGTATGACGTCCGGATGTGAAAATTGATCGAGCTGCACAAGCCGTATTTGCTCGGTTGTCACTTTCATTTTTTCGGGCTCGAAGTCACATTTCTCAACATGAAGCAATGAGATCGTAGTCATATTTTGCGTTGTTGACCCACAATCATAGCCGACAAAGCCAGAACGACATCTCGCAATGACAAAGCTGGCAATGCTGCATATTAGTAACATCATTCGGAGGCTCGGGATTCTCAATCTATTGAAACATATGAAAACGGAAAAATTGAAAATTATCTCCAGTAAATCAATTCAAATATACTAGCCACGAAAGGAGTGAATTTATGAAACATAATTTTGTTCGAATCAATAATATCATCAGGGTAGCAAAGGATTATCGGGAAGACTTTTCGTTATTTTTAAAATTCACTACGTGAATTGGTCTCTGCGAAAATTGCACTATTTCGCTCAGTTTCCAAGATATTCTCAAAAAATCAATGACGAAGACTTTCTCGAAAAATTAGATTCAACATTCTTGTAATCAATGAGTAGATTCATTTCCATATTCATAGGGAAGTACATTTGTAAATTGACGATCTTTCAATATTGTTATTTACAATTTCCCATTTGCCCATGAAACTACAATATATTTTTCGTAATCATCATTGGATAGTAATATTATGACAAATTTGCGGAGTGAAACTCGATCGAAAGGAAAATATTCATGATTTTCCGTACATTTTGCTTATTTCCCTCAGCCACGCAACTATGTCGCACAACAACTACGTTAATTAGTCAGTTCTCATAATAATTGTGACAATATTTGAATTGGTATCTGGTGAGCACGAAACACAGCATACACATTCTTTGAAATATTGCAATTATATTTACCAATAATCTCATTGAATCATAATTCACACTATCCATGAGGAATTCATAATTTCTGTAGATTTTGAATTGTAAAAGATATAGATAATTCATTAGAAGTGCTACTTATTTCGCAGAAAAGAAATATAAACAAATCATCGGACTCTGAGGCTGGATACGTTTTGGGTGCATCGAGTATTGTGAGTGTCACATCTTATTGCATGATACATGTGATGGATATCAATATATGAGGCACTCAACGCTATTTCGTTCACTTTTGGTTTTTCAGTTAAATTTGGTTCGCTTATGTTTTTTTCCCCATAGGAAATGATTTTCTCCAGTCGTTTCCACGAGATATTTTTAAATGAATAAAATTGATGAAAAAATTGAAAACTGAGTGAAGTGGCCTTGAGTTACGTACTGGGAACATGTGTGCGCTCAAGACAAATGCAAGCTGGAGGGGATGATCTAGTGGTAAATTGTTATTTTCTGTTTTTTTGAAATTCAGTTGTACAATTGTCTTGTGAAATGTAAAAACTCGATAAATAATCAAGTTTTTCCGTGGTTTTGTGCAATATGTTAGTGGATAATTGAGGTAGAGAAATGTTGCAGATACTTCTATGCTCAAACCTTTCAGAGTTATAAAAAAGATAATATCGTTGAGAATTCTCTCATCTTACTTATTCATTGAAACTTTTAAACAATAACTGGAGTGCACAATGAAATCAGGTGGAATCATTTTGTTTTGTAAGTTTTGCGGTAAATAACGACGACTAAAAACAAATCACTGTTGCATACAGCACGGAAAGAAAAAATTGACTTCAACACACGAAAAAACAATTGAATAAACATTCTTATTATGTCTAAAAATAAACTCTCACAAATACTCACCCAAAAAAACGCGATTTATTCATGATTGTTGATTCACAAATGACTACAGCTCATGTATTTATCGTTTCCAGATCATCCAGTACTATCCAATCCACTGATTGGAATGATTTCTAACGGAATTTTCAGTATTCGTAACTTGAAGGATGAAATTGACACTGGAAGCTGCTCAGCGTGCTAATGAATAACCGAGTATGAAAAGCATTGCGGGCCACTTTCCCTCTCCACGAGCTACCCTTACTCCGCTGATGGCTCACCTTCCTACCATTCGTTCAAAGTGCTGATGGAGGGGATAGTGCTCTCATACTAGGATTCACATTTGTTTTGACTGTGGATTGATGGATAATGGTGGCCCAGTAAATTTGAAATTTTCAAAGTCATTGTTAAGCAATAATTTTGATTTTTGTTGACGAAATAAGAAGTGTCAACCTTCTAATAATAAGTTTGGAAATTTGATGCTTAGCCTTCTTGTTGCTCCTTAAAGGGGAACGAAAGACCCAGACATTTTTGAATGCTAAAATCCTTTTAAGCAATTATTATCAATTTTCATCATTAAAAAACAGAAGCATCGACTTTCTTATTTCCATCGTCAGTCGTAAGCACCATTCTACGATAAAAATATACACAAATATCATAAAACAATCATTCGAAGATTTCTTAAATATGAGGCCTTTTGTTAATCTTTCACATGACGGATGAGAAGTAACCGTGAATTGTAAATTCTTAAATCCATTGTTCAGCAATATTATCGATTTTTAAAAAATAAGATAACATAAGTATTGACTTCTCAATTACCTTCCTTTATCATTAACTCTTTTGCTTCCGAAGCATTGTACACGTGATTTTTTTCAATTTCGAGATTTCATCGGAACATGACTCAGAATGATGCAAAACGCCGAGAAATGACATTTTTTAAAAATGTCTCAATGTATGTGTGTGTGTGTGTATGTATGACAGATATCAGCTCATTGCTGGGCATCGGTAATACTTGGTGAGCTGAAAACTTAACTGTACTTTCCCTCCCCATGCAAATTGCTGTCAGTGAAATTTGAGCGAAATCGGTTGAGTCCTTTTCGAAAAAACTCAAATTTTCGAAAAATCGTTTTTTCTATTTTTCTTCACGAAAAATTGATTCACAGCCCCCACTCTCAGCAATGAAATACATCTCATTTGAACTCACAATTTTCATTCGGGGTAAATTTTACTGAGATTTTTCGTTTGCAGATAATTTCAATTACAGTGTTTTTTATCCTGAAGTTACTATACACGATAGCTCAAGAACTATTCGAGTTAGAGATTTCAAATTTCGTCAGTTTCTGCATCTAATGAATGAAAAGTTTGGTATTGAAACTGAGCGAAATCACTCCAGTAGTTTCTGAGATATTGGCCAAAAACCATTTTATGAAAAGAGGTTATATCTCGAAAACTATCCAAGCGATTACATCCAAGTTCAGTTAAAAGATTCATCTCAGTGAGCCCCACAAATGGTGAGAATTTCAGATTTTTCAAAAGAAGTCTCTTGTGAAGGTGTTCGATAAATTAGTTTTTTCAAAAACCACGATTTTTCTTAGCTTTCTCTCTAGGAACACTACTATTTTTTATTCCATGGACCATTCGAAAGTAGACAATTTTTTCGACAACATGAGTACCTTTTCATTCTGACGGCAATTGGGAAGAATAGAAATCCTATTTGGAACCCAAACGTCAATTTTCATGTTCCATCGTAGGATCTGAATTTCCATCTAATATTGCATTTTTATGTACCATGTGATATTATTGCAATTTAATCGATTATTCTGAACTGAGATCTCGAGTTCCAAGTAGATTCCAAATATCGCAGATGGAATCCTGAACAGATCGATACAGTCTGGAGCAATATTTGTGGGAATATATGAGTGCGTATTTGTTGCGAGAATAATGTTATTTTTTGAGTAATGGGATACATGAATAGCGATTCGATTCACTATAGATGAATTCCATTCGGAAGCATTTTGCCAATTGAATTGGCAAAATATTAAATGTCGCTCAAGGAGTGGGGTTTGCAAATAACGCACCGAGAGTGAGGCTTCTGCTTGTTTAGTGATGAAATGCTGAGAAACATCGTGAAATAATTAGTTTCAAGACCTAACATATTTCAGGTTTCTTGTTACCCTTCGATGGTCAGTTGTGGGCAGCCACAGCACAAAGATATAGATTTTGGTATAGCCTTATTCTAAGATTTCGCCTATTTGTGAGCACCACTTGCTACAGCATTTCAAATGTGATGTATATCTCTATTCCCGAGCTAAAAGCGCGTAAGTGGCCAAGGCGAATGCAGCCAAAGCCGTGTTACCTGGGGAGAAGATCTTTAATTTTTTTGTATACATACTCGCGACTGATGGCTGTTTTTCCTTGTTGGTTAAAATCTAGTTATCAGAAATGTCTCAAGTATTAATCGGTTCGGGACTTGCTTTCCAATATTGAACACGTAACGACTTGCCTGTAATTGGATGAATTGTTATATTTAATTTCTGCAAAAATTGACGTCTCAAGTTAGAAATTCAGAGAGGAATCATAGGGGATAGACGGGCAAAATTACATAACGCAAATTCTATTTGAATGTGAGAAAATTATATCTCTCATCAATACTAGAGAATCAGCTATATACGATGGGAAGGTGGATTAAGATTCGTTCAGGACGACATGAATCAATGAGAAATGAATTTACCTTTCATTTAAAATCAGCCCCAGGCTGCTCCTACCAATAGAATTGAAATTATGTATGGAAGGGCAATTCCTTTCGCTTTTGATGATGCGTGGTTTTCCAAATTCTGGCCAGAAAATTTCAATTTTCTAGAAATTGAAAAGTATTCTCACATTGAGTAGAGAAATAACGAAGGAATATTGCTGGAGAGTGAAACAGAAATTTAAAAAAACAATAAAGAAGAAAATGAAAATCAGTAAACAATTTGAAGAAAGTCTTACAAATTATAAATCTTAAATTCTGAGAACTTTGGAGTGCGTTGGAAACGATGTCTTATATTCCAAAGTTATTTTTTCAATGAGGTGCAGATGGACATTCCCCAGTGCAAACAAATTCATAAAGGCTTCTTTGTTCATTCAACGTAAACGTATATAACAATATTTACGCTCTAATATATTTTAAAGAAGAAAAACATGTGGACAGATTGAAACCACTCTCTTTGTTCATTTTATGACATGAGTTAGAAACTTGTGACTCGAGTTTGTGGAGTAATTTGAAACTTATGCACTCGAGCTGTTGAATGATGTTCGTTTTTCCACGATAAATAGTTGGAAATTTCAGCTTATAGAGACGGTTGCGTATGCATATTTCCTTTCAATTTCCTTCTCTCGGAGAAAATGACACCTGTGCACGCAGGCTTTTCCGTCTTAAGGGGACCATTCTAGGGGTAAAAAGTCAAAAATGTTCATAAATCTCAAAGGATCGAAGTGCATTGGTCATAATTTATATTTTTTATCGCCACTTTCCCTTCACCTTCTTTAAACGTATTCCACGCCTCTAGTTATCCCTTTCTCTGCTCCGAAAAGGTAGTCGTGTTCTTTGCACTCTTCAGTTGTGATGAGTGATGAGAACACATGCGCATTGCGTGCCAGTGGGCGTGATTTCAAATTCAAAAATGTAACCTCAAATGTCTATCTGTCATATGGCAGTTTCTTAATTGAATATTCCAATGAATTGTTCAGTTTTATGTTATTATTCGAATTATTTAAAAAGAAGTATACTGGAGCTGTATGCAATTTCGATGAAAATATTGTTCTAGGTTATATTCTTCAATTTGGAATCACGCCCACTGGAAATCAATGCGCATGCGTTCTCATCACTCATCACAACTGATGAGTGCAAAGAACACGGCTAGTTACTGGCTGCTATTCCCCAATGAGAAAACTTTCACGCCCACAAACTTATCTCACTCACAAATAGTTACTGGCAAGTATTCTTCAATGAGAAAATTTCCACACCCACGAACTTATCTCACTCGAAAAGCTAAGAGCTCTTTTGCTCAGTACAATTTGTAAATTCTAATATTGTCTACGGATCTAGTGGAAGATGGAAAAGTTTGATTCCCGTGTGGTTAAAACCATGAGTGACATTCAAAATTTGAGGATTGATATCGATTCTTATTGTTCATTGGCTAAAAAGTTGAATGGTCTTGTTCCACCATGTGGATTTAGAATTCATGCTGACAGTCGTGATGCTGTTCGTTTTAACGATAAGAAAATTTTAGATGTTCTTATCAATAGTAATCCCGAATTTTTTTGTAAAGAACTGAACCCCTCAGCTTCTAAGGACTTATATGAAATGAGATTGGGAGGAGCCGGGAAGCATGACCAAATTTATGCAGTTTTCAATCTATCTAATATTCCCAAACGTGTTTCTGAGAAATTCCATTTAGAGATACACGAACCTACTGCATCGATACGAAATGCAAGGACCTTGTTATTACATCTCATTTCGGAAACAATCAACCGTATGCCACGTGCAACACACACATATCTATCAAATCAGAGTTATGTGTCGAGTAACGATTCTGGGAAAATTATCATAATAGAGGAGGATTGGCCTTTGTTTTGTGACGCCTTCGACAGTACCTCACAGTTATTCAGAGTATCAATGAGTTTCTATTATAGAGTAGCTCATGGATTGAAAGCTCCAATTTCTCTGTTGACAATGGAGTATATAAAGTCATTCATGGGTACCGCAACTAGTGAAGAGCTCATTTTCAAACAAATTCATATTGCTCTGAATTTGGATGGATTTAAGAAGAATGGTTATTTTATGGATTTGTCGAAAATCAAAAAAATTCAAAGTCATCAACCACCAGGCATTTGTAAATTACGGACGTTTCCCGTTGTGAGTCACAATATAGGAACGTTCACGGGACTAACTTACTTGGATGGAGTTGACAGTTCCATTACGCACATTAACGCCTATTCTCTCAATAGCCATCAAAAGAGACCTCACCTTCTCCCGTATTGTTTTCTCACAGCAGCCCAATTAGGTTTTAAGATATACAATGGATCAAAAAGAAAATTTCTTGACAATTTGGATCAGGTCATATCTAACTATTGTGAATCAATCAAGGACGGTATGCCCCTTCGAATCGAATTCGTACTGACCCTGGAAAAAATATCTGATTCATGTGATATAAAATATTTAGAGGATCTATGTACACTACTGTTGTATACATTAATTAAAAAAGAGCTCATTATCAAGCTGCCCACTTGTCAGTTCTACGCTGATCGAATTATCTCATTATTTGAAGAAGTCAAGAAAAAGTACCGATGCCAATTGCCGTTGACGAAAGTTCAATTATCGGAGTTACACCAAATTGAAACCGCTTTTTGGTCGAATTTGGAAAAAACCACCTGGCGTTTATTTCCAAGGAAGGAATCTGATTATGAGGCTACCGACATAGAAGGAAAAAAATATCTGAGAAAGTGGCATCAGAATTTCATCGTTGAAGAACTCTTGCCAAGCGAGCCTGATGAATGGCACCGTTATAAAGGATTCCTCGAAGGAATCTACGAATCAATTCTATGTAAACATAATTGGTGTGAAGAATTATTCGCTGATGGATACTGTAGGAGGATGGATAGACATGAACAATTTGTATATTTCTTGTTGTATGCAATTATAAATTATGCAAAAACCATTGGTTTAATGCCCATTACACCCAACTTTATATTTCGCAAAAATCATATTTGTCCATTACGATACATGAACATTGATTACATCATGAATAACAGAAATAAAGAAGCACAATATTCATGGAGCCCAGTTTTAGAGTCCCCCGTGACGGTACGTGATGCTATTTTCTCTCCAAATACTTTTGAAGGGAAGGTGATAAGAGATATCATCCTTCCTGAAGAACTTCAGAAAAGTAAAGAGTTTCATTCAGTTGTGCAAAATTTTTTGGTAAAATATCACATTAATGTTTTTCCAACTTATCTCTTGTATGGTATAAAAAATGATAAGATGTCATGGAGTGAAATTTTTTCGGGAAAACCAACAGACGTACCTAACGGAGTTGAATTAAGCGGAATGCTCAGAAGACAATTGAATTTGAAACAATACGGTTAATAGCAGATATCCACTTCTCTATTGTTTAAATATTATAAGCATTAAAACTAATAGACTAGAAACCAAGCCGTACCCTGTAAAAACCGGTATCTTGATTTAAGATATTAGTTGGAAAAAAATGTTTTAGAATCAAAAAACATCTTGAAACTACCAATAACTAACAACAACGTCTCCGAAGTGTTTTGAAAGTACTTACAGGAATATCTCAATTTTGAACACTTGTTTTTACATTGTAGATAGAGAATGAAAAAATTATTCCAATGAGCGTTGATTTTTTTATCTTGATTGATTCAATTTTTTTCACTATATTCAAGTAGGGGAAGACAGGACTTAAAGGCCATTAGGAGTGTAATTAACACATCCTGAGTTTGATGTTTTACATAGTGACTATCACTTGAAAACAAAGGAAAAATTTGGAAGAATTTCTTTGATAGTACCGTCTAGAAACCAAGAGAATTCTTGAGAAAAATTATAAACTAGAATTAATATTTTGTGATTTTCCTCGCTTCATATGCCAACAATCAAAATCGTTGGAATATTGAATGAATGGCATTAATCAATGGAAAAGTAATTAAATGAAACCATCAATTAAATTCAATATATAGAATTAATTTGAATTCAGTACTAAAGAAGTCGCTCAAATTTTTCAAGTTATCTTATTTGAATGACATCAATGCCTTAGTAACAAATGGTTGTGAGTGATTTTTTCCAATTTTTTCATATTGCAAATAACAAAAAGTCATATCTTCCTTTCTTTATTCCAATTGATATCTCATGAGAGATAGGTTTCTTCGCGTCATTTCGTTGAAACGCTGAGAAAATTTATGATGGAAAGAATTGTGAGAAATGATTTTTTTGTACTTTGTAGAAATTCAACTTTTTTGGGTGAAATTTGGAGAAATCCTTCTATCATTTTTGAAATAATTCTCTTTCAAAATATCTCCGATTTAATTGGTCGTAGCGTAAAAATTCCAAACGCGGGAGAAATATGAGATCGTTTGCCATCGATTTATGAGATTTTAAATAAAAAATACCTATTTTTATAATAGTTATGGGGTAAAACAGATTTTTCCAAAAATGCCAATAAATAACAAAAAACGGTGTCCACAAATAACTTGGAAATTGATTTTCTTTAATTAAAAACCCTATAAATCGATAGCGAAAGATGTCACCTTCCGTCTCCATTCGAAATTTTTACGCTACGTCTAAGAGGATCGGAAATATTCTGCAGAAAATGAATTTCGCCGAAAATGGAAAGGGCGACCTCTTCAAATATTGCTCGAAAAGAGAAATTATCAAATAACTGAAAAAAAATCAATTCTTACATGTTTTTCCGCCTTAAGTTTTTTCAGATTTCCAATGGAATCATCAGAAAAAATCTCTCTCCAGCCGTTTCATTTTAATGTTCATTTTCTTCTACTTTTTCCTACATTAAAATATTTTCAAAACAAATAGACGTTATAAAGAAGAGCGTTATCAATTTTTCCCAAATTGAAAAAGAAAGCAACGAGACGTAAGTGTGAGACAACGCTTTTCACTTTTACGTTGGTAGCTATATCGTTCTGTTACTGGAATTTAAAGAGAAAGGAAATAAAAAGGACAAAAGAATGAAAGAATACAAGGAAATTAGAATATCCAGAATGTCATATCATAAATTTTGACAGTGGTCTGGGCGATACGACATTTCAATGTTCATTTTTTTTTTTTATTCAATGTTCATTCATGAGTTTTTAGCACTCAGGAGCATTTGTTACTAAATGATGTGAAGGATTATAAAATAAGATTATAAATAGCACAATTTGATTATTGTTGTGGTGCCATATGTATTTCCACTGCATAGACATATGCCTACAGTCATTGATTAATGAATCTATCCATCTATCCATGGAAAACTTGAATCACCCAGAATATTATTGTATTAAGTATCAATCATCATTGTCGTAAAAACAAATGATAGAGACAGAAAGGAGGATGAAAGGAATGAGAAGATGTATGGAATTGTAATGTTTCGTTAGAATAAAATTTTGAATTTCTACTGAATTTTTTGAATCAATAAAGGAGTTGGAATTAGACAATACATTATGAGTATTGAGATTTATTCATTTTAATAATATAAAACCACCATTATTCCAGGTGGAAATTACAAAAGTTGATGGTTAATGAATTGGGACTGAAAAAAACTGGTGTCTTAGTAACGACACAAATTTTCGATCAATTCTGTTTTGATTGTCATTCATAATAAATTGTGAATGTCAATCTTTACATTTATCCCCTAAATTCACGACGTTTCGCTTCTGATCAAGAGCTTCTCCAGGCTCTAAAATGAAACAATTAAGACAATCGCGAAACGTCGCGAATTCAGAAAGTAAATGTAACGATTGACATTCATAATTTATTTATTTGGTCCGAATATCCCACATAACCTCTAATTAAATCTACAATAATATGAATGCAAAAACACATAGTAGTCATTCATAATGTTATCATATAACATTATGAATGACTACTATGTGTTTATATTATAATTAATTTCGAGGTTAACTGAGATATTCGACTGATTGATAAATATCAGGAGCCTATTTCCTCTCGCATCAATTGCCACGTGGTTATAAGTAAAGAGAGGACCTTAGGTCAATTTTCAATGATAACTTGAATATTCATTTGGATGTGAAATCAATAGTTGGAAATGTCAGTAAGTCCTCACCAAAGAGTACAGACGTAAATAGAGGCTCAGTTCTCGGGGTTTGGGTGAAGCTTGGGAGGACGTAGTTGCACCCCAAGAACTAGGTGGCGCCACCGTCAATTTTGATGGCAAAATCAGTTTACCGGCGGACTTGGGGTTTCAGTAGCGGGCCAGCTGCCTGAGGAGTAGGTCGACGGGAGAGGCTACGAGTGCCATTCTCCGAAAAATGTTTTTTTATGTTTTTCAGCAACATATATATTTATTTTTTCCTCCAAATTCTTTCCTTTTTTTTTATCATTGGAGAATCGCAGGGTAAGTCGGCAGGGGTGTCTCCAAGGGCAAGCGGGTCTGCAGAATTAATATAATGGTAAAAGGTTGTATATTACAGCTGAGTGATTTAGCACAGAGCTATGCTTTTTGACTCATGATCCGACGATCACAAGTTCAAATCCTACTCCTGTGATTTTTTTTTTTCAAATAAATTTCATTTTTAATGAAAATTCATCATTTTCTTCTATTTTAATGACGAATGCACCTCAATTAGTATGAAAATGATGAGATTCTGTAGCTTTATCTCACATTGTTTTACTGCCAATCTATCCTTTTTTCCTAAATCTCTTTCATTTCCCTTGCAGTCATTCATGTAATTTCATGTAATGAATACTTGTTTGAGTTCTCTTTTTCCATTTCAAGTTCACATGATAAACCGCGGAGGATGTTTATTCACTGCTATATGAAATTGATATAGAAGTAAATAAACATCATCATATAATATTATTACGTAGGCCATGCTGAGAGGCTATGCTACGTGCCTCATGATCGGCTGGTCGTGGGTTCAAATCCCGCTCCTATGTTTTTTTTTTTCTCAAATTTTTATTAAAATTTTTTTCTTTTGGCCAACTCATCATTTGCTTCAATTTGGACAATCAATTCACCTCAATTTATGATTATAAAATTGTGGGATCGGGTAGTTTCGTTTTTTATCATATTATTGACCTTTTATTTTGTTTTCTCGCAATAAATCTTTTTCACTTCGCTCTCGCTCATAATAAATGTAATTAATTTTGCTTTTTAATCCCACCTTCCCATTTTGAATTCGCAGGGGGGACCGGAAGAGGGAATCCATGAGCAAGTGGGATTTCAAAATTTGTATAGTAGTAAATTGACGTCATTTCTTGATACAAACATGTAGCACGTGGCTATGATCTGTGCCTCGCAATGCTCCAGTCCTAGGTTCGAGTACTCATTACCGCTAATTTTTTTTTTCAATTTTCGATGACGATTTTTTGTGAAGCAAATTTATTATTTTTCTTCCTTTTTCAATGATAAATTTATGTCAGTTATTGATTCTGAAATCATATGATTCTGTTGATTTATTTTTTATCATTTTACTAGCACTTTTTTCCTTTTTTTCCAAATAAAGCCCTTTCTGTATCGCTCCTGCGCTTAATAAATATAATTAATAATCGTTTTTAATCTCGATTTCTCATTACGAATTCGCAAAGGGAATTGGAAGGTGAATTTCCATGAGCAAACGGGTTTGCAGAATTTATATGGTAGTAAATAAATCACCAATTCAATAGAATTACGTAGCGCGTGGCTATGTCTTCTGCCTCACGATACTACGATCACGAGTTCGAATCTCGCAGCTGTCAAGTTTTTTTTATTATCATCGATACTTTTTTTTCTGAGGCAATTCCAATTTGCAGATAACTAATCGCGAATTCCAGTAATTTTCTTTCTTTCAGTTTATGAAATTACTGGAATGCTTTTTTTTTAACTCAAATTTTTGGTTTTGCTTTCGAATGGAAGCTTGGTTTTCGCAATTTTTTTCGAAATGCCAATTTTCATTGGAAACGACTCAAAATGATGCAAAACGTCGAGAAATCATAATGAGAAAAAAAGTAGACATGTATGTAGGTGTGTCGGTATGTACGACTTTACGACTCTCTATTACTCGAGAACGGTGAGAGATAAAAATCTAGAATTTCAGCAAGATATCGGTTTTGATGAAGTGTATGTCCCATAAAAATTTCAGCAAGATCGGTTCAATGGTTTTTGAGGAATAGCAACTTTTTAAAAATCGTATGTTTCAAAATTTCTCAATTTGCGTGAGACGAATACCGTTCAAAATTTTACTCAAGATTTGCAACCATAATATCTAACTTATAGCAAATTTTCATGAATTTAATCCCATTATTCTATTAGTTATTAATTTTTTTATACTTTTTTTCAAAAACTCGGTTTTACGACGATAGCTCAATGAATAATTGACTTAAAGACTGCAAATTTTATCTGAATATGTAGTTTCTGATGAAGATGGTGGGGATTGAATCTGAGGCATATCGGCTGAACGGTTCTCGAGATATTTTGAATTGAAGTTTTTCCGAAAATCGGCTGTATCTTCCAAACTTCTTATCCGATTTCATCGGGACGAAGCTCAAAAGATTCGTGTTTATGAGCTGAACAAACCCTCAATTTTTCGAATTTTCAGATGAAGTTTTCCGTTTATTACATTGAAACATGTATTTTTTTCTCAATATTTCCAAAAAAAAAATTCAAAAAATGCAATTATTCTCGATTTTTTTTAAATGGACACCCCTATTTTTTATTTCGTTTTCTGAAAGAACACTTTTCTCTTTCAAATAAGCCCCCACTCATCTTCGTAGGACAATTAGAAACTACCCAAAAGGGAACATTCAAAGTGAAAAAGTGAACTCTTATGAAAAATTTGGAATAATTTGAAAATAATTGAATTTAATAAATCCCAATCATTTTATCTTATATTTCAATGCATTTTAACACGAAAAGAAAGGAAGATAATAGAGAAAATTCCGATAGAACCATTCGGAAGCATTCTGCTAATTCATTAGCAGAAATTGAAAGGAAGAAATAGCGATTTGAAGGATAACGTCGAAGGAATAGCGACTACTGCAGCGACGAACGCCTGCTTGTTTTCAATTGCTTTAAGATTTTTTTTAACAAATGTTTTTTCTCCAATTTCCAAGGAAAAACATTTTTTTCTGCAATTTCCGCAGAAAAAAATTTCTTTAATTTTTTTCACGAATTAAAAAAAACTTTCAAATTTTTTTCTTGTGATTCTTTCTTTTACAGTAAAAGTAAAATGTCAAGACTGTAAATAAAAAAAAATGCCTGAAGTGAATTTTCATTTAAAGAAGATGAAGTGATATTTTGCAATTTTGCGGTTTAATTTACATTGCCATCGATTTTCTTTGAATACAGTTTCCGTTCTTCCTATTAATGTGAATGAATTACCAATAGCTGACACAAGTGTTCCGCCTCACAGTGTATAAGGCAAAGGGGGGGGGGGGGCTGGAAAAAAATTATGAACAAATACAAAAACTGGAGAGAATTTGAAAATATGAATTGAATGTGAAATTGCGATTTAATGGTAAAAAGGGGAAAATTAAATGAATTCATTACACGTAAATTTTTATTTTTTTTGAAAAAGTAGAGTTTTTATTTCCTTCAATAAAATTACAAATGTAAAAGACTCACTTAACAACTACAATGCCTTATTCTAAAGTCAACTAATCTACATCGCTCTTGGCAATCTCGTTAGTAATTACACTTCGATTACTTTGAATAGACAGTGTGTACTAAGAAATTGTTTAAATGGGGCTTCAAGTAGTGGAATCGATGGAGTGAAACTGGATTCCGCTTCTTTGGAAGAAAAGTCAATTTTCTATCAGAGATATTGAAGAAAGCGAATTGAAGAGAAAAATGAAGTTTCCGGATTTTTTCTCGGAGTGAAGGACTTAGCGGAAAAATCGGGAAAAATTTAAAAAGATGTTTCATTATATCTACACTGTTGGTGATATTTCTGAGATTTTCAGGTAAGACCACCACTTCTTAAAAAAATGATCAAAATATATGAGTTCGCAAGCGCATTCTGTTAACAAAAAATTGCTTATGCAGAATACTGCTGGAAGAAAGTATTTGGGATGTTTTCAAAGAAGGGCAGTTTTTCCGAAAAATCTGAAAAAAGTTGAGGAAATGCTATAATATGTCTACATTGTTGGTTAATTTTTTTAGATTTTCGAAACAGGCCGCCGCCTTTTAAAAAAATATTTCATTTAGTGACTCCATTTTGCATAAGCTAATTTTCGTTTAAAATGATCGGAATTAGTGGAGTTTTCCTTCGGAGCAAAGGACTTTGCAAAAAAAATCGGAAACATTCCAAAAGATAATTCTATATATCGAATGTTTAAAAGCAGAAGATCGTATGAGCCAAAATGGCCCCTTCTCACATCAATATTCTTCGACTTATTGTGTTTGAACGGAGAAAATTTCTTATTTTTACTTTTTTTCCCCGTGAGCGGTTCAGATAACTTCCTAATCACTCGCGGAAAAAGATAAAAATAGAGAATTCTTTGCGTTCGAACGCAATAACTCGAAAAATATTGATAACAGCAAAAAAAGTTTGGAATGAAAGAATTAGGAAAGTCTTTAAAATTCTGCTTCCTAAAATATGAGCTTTTCACCTTTTCACTCCTAAATTATAAACAAACTAGAATTTGAGCGCGCGCGTCGCACGCGGGTGTCGCTAATTTTGGTGGGAAGAAAATGATATGTATCCGTTTTTTTTGCTTCCGAATGGAAGCATTGTAATCGTGATTTTTTTCAAGTTTGAGATTTCATCGGAATATGACTCCAAATGATCGAAAATGTCGAAAAATTATATTTTTTTTAGGGTTGTCCGTGTGTATGTCCGTATGTATGTGTGTGTGTGTGTTTGTGTGTGTGTGTGTGTGTGTGTGTGTGTGTGTGTGTGATGACATTTTGAGCTTAAAAAAATTCCATCTCCTCTCCACATCCGACGTCCCTCTAATTTCCGGTTCTGAGGGCTTCCGAACACCTTGGCCTTCCACCCACAAGAATTTCGTCTCTTAATTCGCCATAAGACCGGACTTACAAAAAAAAATGTAAAAAATGAGACATTTTGAGCTTAAAAAAATTCCATCTTCCCTCCAAATCCAACGTCCCTCAAATTTTCCCGTTCTGAGGGCTTCCAAACACCTTTGCCTTCCACCTCGTCGGATATCTAGATACTACAATGCGAATAAATGGGTGACACAAAACGTTTCATGTATTTTCTTATAAGGGAACTGTCACTGTGGGCTCATAACTCATTGATAATTCTGGCAAAAGGCTTCCAATTGTTATTTCAGGTAAAATCTGGCATCTTTGAAGCACAAGAAGCACGGATCTATTGATTTCCCTCGTATTTTTGAGCCATAGAGTACAATGCCAAAACAACTTTACCGTACTACTTAAAATACAGTTGAATGCAGGATTTAATGGAAAAATGCTGTGGTGACCCAGTCTCTGATGATTGACAGCTTAACTCATATTCCTGAGAACATAAATCAAATGCATTCTTCCAGTAAAATTCAATCATAGGGAAAAGTGGTACAAAATAGACCCATTTGATGGAGTAGTTTAACACATTGAAAAAAACGGTGGGATGTTGAGAAAATCTAAAAAGATGCTACAATATGTCTGCATTGTTGGTGAATTCTTCCAGCGTTTTTCTACAAGCCACCGCTCTTTGAAAAAATATCAAAATAGTTCATAAAATGGATCCATTTTGCCTCAGTCTTCCCTATATTATTTTGATTATAATTATGAATAACAATCATAAATGAATAGCGATTTCCTCACTCTTGGTCAATGAAGATTAATTTGGAAGCATGAAATTACCATAATTAATCGCCATTGTTCAGTGGAAACCACGAGAAGGTGGTGAGGTATCTTCCACCAGGAAGGGAAGGAATTAGGAAGAGGATGAGGTTAGTGAGGAGTAAGGAAATGAATGATGAGTAATTGTAATGAGTACGACTTTACCGAACGTCTTAAATGTACGTAGGATCTGAAAAGTGAAATTAAATAAACTTTGATATATTATAATAGTAAAGCTGTAATTTTCGGAAGAAATTTCCCCACAATTCTGAATGGTGAATATTTTTCCATCGGAATGAAAAGAATATGAATAGCACACCGTACTGAACTACGGTTTATAAGGGTGTTTACAATAAAATTTAAAAATCCTCAGAACTATTTGTGGGAAAATTTCTTTGTTTTATGATGAGGCTTTCCATTTGCACTCGATATCTTTTTGTTTTTTCTCGCAGAGCGGAGGTCACGTGATATCCATTTGAGGTTGTAATGGATTAACAATAAACCTAGTGAATCTAAAACAAATGCGCGATGATATTTACATTGTGTTTCCGAAACGTCAGAAAACCATTCAGGACAATGCTGATAAAGCCACAGTGAAAAAGTTTCACAGAAATTTTTACGAAGCGTTCTACTGTGGAGATTCGGTTTGAAAAATCGCTCAAAGATTTTAAAGCCCGCGGAAATAACATTATTAAAATAATCTGTAGGAACTTTCAAATTTCCAAAATCACCTCCTTCTCTAGACTCGTAGGCTCTCCAGAATAGTAAGCTTTCATTCGTGATTTCAATGTTCTGAGTGGTTTTCGTCATCATCGATTGACACTTATCACATTTGAACTTTTTAAGACATTGACGTGCAATGTAGCCAGCTACATATCGAATGGAACATTCTTCGAGAGATGGACGGTCACCGACACTTACAATTTCATCCATTGTGAGTGTGGAGAAGTCTGGAGTTATGACTGAATCATTATCATCTTCTGTGAAGGAACGTGAGTCTACAAAGCTATCGCGGTCGGATTCGTGACAGGTAGCCGAATCACTCTTTGATGGATCGTTTTTATTAGCAAACAAGAAGAATGTTCCATCCTCCTCGCAGTTCGCTCCTTTGGGGGAGGAACGGGAAAACCCTTTGAGCATAGAACGTTGAGCACAAAATCGTAATTGTTTAGGCGATATGCAATTATCGTTCCCAAACATGTTCCTCCAATCTCCAAATTCATTTTCGAGAGGATCTTGTTGAAGACGTTGCGTGAGAAGGTACTTAAGGTCCCCTTCTGACTTCAAATCATCGAACAAAAATAAAATGGCTCGAATAGTTAGAATAGAGTTCCCAAAACATGGAGGCTTATCACCATCAACTACATTTAATTCACCGAGCCACTTCAAAGCTCCCTCTAAATATCCTACTACGCGAGGATCACTTGTGGATAAGCCACGATTAAAAGGATTGCTGACATTGGGTGCACGAGCGTTTAAACAATCAAAAAGAGTATTCATTCGTTCGCAAAAATGAGCGGTAGCAACAGTTGATGGATGTTTCAAGTCCCCTGTTTCGTTTCCGGTTAGTAATGCTCTAGAAACAGAATGACTGAAAATCTGAGCTGCTAATGATACACTCATCTTTGAGAATGGTGGTAAATCCAAATGTGTATCTGTTAACTTCGGCGCGGCTCGACACGATCGATGACGTTCAACTTCGCGGAGCTCTCGAAGAGCACTCCACGAAATTATTTCATCTCGAAATAGGAAATCTTTCGCCATCAGATTATTGCGGTAACATTTTAACAAATGAGGGATATCAAAACCGAAATAAATTGAACGATTTTTGAATAAAATAAAAGGAGATTCCGCAGAGATTCCAAGAAGTTTGACCGCTCCTTCGTTTGTTTTCGATTGATCACAAGTCATGAATCGTACCTTTAAACCGCTATTTTCTACTTGATGCAACTGAACATTAACCATTTCTTTCAATTTATCTTTTTTAACAGGACCATGTGAAACGACATAACCTGTAACGATTCTCCAATTAGACCGTATCCCGCGTAACATAAAAACTAGTCCATGATTTCCAGGTTTCCCCGACCGACCGAATTCTCCCAAATCTTCATAGCCTGTCGCACAATCAAGTTTGGAATCATATTCTACCGATTCACGGAGAGAAATTTCATCCCACATGAGCGTACAATCTTTTTCAAATTCTTCCATATCATCTACTTTTTCTTTTAATTTCTTGAAAAACGCGGGGTTGATTCCGGGAGTGATAATAATTTCATTCACCCACTTACGAATGAGTGAAACGCAAGGAAGAGCCATTTTAACTTTATTTCTCAAAAATCGATAAAGCTTCGGACCACGATAGTATAAATCTAGAGCGAATTCTTGTTCCCGAGTACTCCAATGTCGTTTCCGCGTATGATCGAGGAGCATTTTAACCAGAAAATCCTGTTTTTCACCTAATAACGCGGCAAGTTGCGATCGAATTTCCGTGAGTTTCATTTTTTTCGGCTTACTTTTGGATTTTACGAGACGAGATATTCTTTGTTTCAGAATTTTTACTGTTTGTCGTAGCTCGGTGACTTTTTTCTTTAGTTTTACATTTTCTTCGGAGCATAAATAATTATATTTTTCATCAGCAGAACGAAGATTATGTAGCCCTGTACGGGCTGCAAAATCTTTTTTCTCCATGTGAATTGCATGACTGGAAATTGGAGGAACATCTGTTACATTATTTACATTATCTGATTGTTCTGCAGAAGGTATTTGATGTACTTCGTCTACATTTTCATAGATGACATTAGAATTGTAGAATTGTAGAGGAAGTGCTCCCTTCTTCAGGCATTGATTACCGTTAGTCCCGCGAGGTATGTAATCTGCTACCAGAAAATGAGCCGAACAAATTCTGCGTTCACCTAGTTGTTCAGGGGATAGTTTACGGAGTTCCTCGTTACCAATTCTGTCGAGCCAGCTCTGGGAACTAAAAAATATTCATAGTATTTACATATTTATCAGTTTTTGTTAATACTATTTTTAAGTTTTTATTTTCAGACGTAGGGATTGAGCACATTTATTGAAACTTTTTGAACATTATTAGGTATGGATTCAACAACATTGAGTAGTTCTTTTATACAAAAATATCCACAAACAAGCCGATGACGGAGCTTTTCCAAGAACGTTTCCTTAAAATAGACGATTTGCGATGAGCACTGTATCTCGGCTAGAAATTATCCGAAATAAAAAAGCATTGAAATTCAGTCAAAGGATCACTAATCCTCCCCCCAACGATCTCTGATTTTTCTTCTCTCTTTTTCAATATTCGGTGGTCATTTAAAGTAAAAACTGCTGTTTTCTACGGAAAATTGCGCCATTCTGTAGCCGGAAAATCCCCTTAACGTAGAAAAAAATGATCAGAGATCGCTGGGGGAGGATTTAAGGGGTAACACCACTCTAGGATTTCCAAAAAATGCTTTTTTTCACTTGAAAAATAGTTAAGGGTTCCAAGAACAATATCCAGTTAGTCCTGTGCCCAAAATCATGCACCTTATACATTAATTGGGAATAAAAGTAGGACCGAACTGCTACAACTTGTATATAGAAACTGACGAACGCTGCATCAAAGTTTTTGAGCGATCCCTCACCAAGGCCGCAAAAAAGACTCGATTCGAGTCAAAATCATCTAAAAAGATAATGAGATTTTTTTTTTTAAACTTTCACTGATTTTTCAAAAATGGCTTAAAAAAAATCCTATGCGTTTCAGTAGTAAATCAATGTATTTTCAGGGAATTTTTTTTTGTTCTGTTTCCTATAGTTTCAACTCTGCCAGTTCGCCCCTGGAGATATAAAAAGAAAAGGCCTCGTTGAAGATCAACTGAATCTCCGCCATTTTGTTTGGAAAATCCAATAAAAAAATTTTATTATATACTTTGATATATATTCAGTGACCTCTGCAAAAATGAAGCCGAAACTTTACCCATATCCTCCAAAGAAATTCCGGAAGTTTGGTCTTTTTTTCAGGGTTCAGAGTGGTGTTACCCCTTAATGATACTTTGACTGAATTCCAATGGTTTTTCACTTTGGATAATTACCAGCTGAGATACAGTGCTCCCCGCAAATCGTCTATTTAAAAGAAAAGTTCTTGGAAAAGCTCCGTCGCCAGTGAATATTTTCACATGAAAAAATTACTCAATGTTGTTGAATCCATGCTGAAATAATGCTCAAAAGGTTTCACTAAATCTGCTCAGTCCATACGTAAAAAAAAGTGTTTTCTTTAACCCTTACCCCGCTGCTCCCCTCCCCCCACTTAGAGGAGGGGTGAGATCATTTCCCATCGATTTATGAGGTCTTGTATTGAAAAATATCGATTTTCCACATAGTTTTTAGAGTAAAACCTGATCATAACAATTTTTCATAAAAATGCGCATAATTTTCTGAAATATCGATTTTTTCTATTCATACCCCTATAAATCGATAAGAAATGATCTTAGCTTTCATTTGAAATTGATCCCAAGCTGCTACACTGAGAGATTCGTCTCTTAATCAGAGAAAAGCAATCATCAAGAATTCTGCTTGATCAATTAACTGATTGATTAATGTGGAAATTTTTCTATCAAAGTAGTATATTTATTTTTGAACGAAGGAAGGAGATGATTAGCTTGAAAAACTCTCATTTTGTTCTGAATAAATTACGAAAATTACCTAATTACAATTGAGATATTTTTTATTTAAATAACGCATTATTGGTTTCAATGAATAATTTCTGAGCATGAATAATTATTGATTCTTTTCAGTTTCAAGAAACTTCATTCTTACGAAAAATTGGTTTTCCTCCAATCTAATTATGTTTATATTTGATTCGAAGCTCATGTGGTGGTGGGAATTTTCAAACTTCTTATTTCTTGGATCAAAGAGGAATTCTTCAATAAAATGTATTTCTTTTTCAGTATGCCACCAATAGAACCGGAGAAATTTCAAAAAATCCGAATTTTCTCAGAAATTAAAAGGTTTTTACGCTTAAAAATTTTTTAAAACAGTGAAATTCTCAAAAAAATCAAGATAATTACTAGCAGCACTTGTTATCTGTTTCAAATTCCGTCAGCTTTCCAATGGAATCTTCAAAAAAATCTATCTGCCACTACTCCATTACAATATCCATTTTACCTCCCTCCCCCCCTTTTTCTTTATACCGATATTATGAAAAAATCTTGGAATTAATACAAGTATTGAAGATTCTCTGGACTTTCCGACTATTCTCTTTTTTCCTCAAAAATTAAGATTTTCTCTCGTGGCCGTTATTGCGGCCAATTAATGAGATGGTGAAGCGAGGGAGTTTCAGAATTGATTGAATGATGCCATTCAATTTATCTTCAATTATTCCATTCTACTTGCGTTCACACTTATCCACAAAATAAAAGGTTGATAATTGGAAAAAAGGTTCATTTTACCCTCCCTTTTCCTTATCAATTTAATTTTGAAGGTAGCGACTTAAATAAAAATGATTTCTCATATTTATCATAATATTGAGAATTTTCAATAATGTAACCCACTTTTGAGTGTAAAATAGCTTAAATGGTCCATTTTACCCGCCTTTCCCCTATAATTATGGGACAAAACCTTCTGTAATAATTTTTTACAAAAATGTCGACAATTCTCTCAAAAATTGGGATTTTTGGATTCAAGACCGCGTAAATCGATGAAAAATGATTTCACCTTTTATTGAAAATCAAATTCAGTTCTCTACAACTGATAAAACCGGAGATATTCCTAAAAAAAAAAGTTTTCTCAAAAGTTACAAGGCATTACTCCTCGAAAAAAAACGGCGGCACTTTGAAAGATTTCAAATAAATTTGAGAACGTGCTCCAGTATAAAAGAATTTAAAAAAAACAGCTGCTTTGATAAATGTCGAGAAATTTGAAAAAAAAATTTGAATTTTCGAATAAAAAAAAAAATATTTCATGAGAAAAGAAAAAAAAATGACCGTCGCAAGGTTTGAACTCAGGACCGTTGGATCATGAGGCACGGAACATAGCTACACGCTGCAGTGCTTTTCTAAAAGAGAGTTACTTTTCGAGCTACTTTACGAAGTGACACATTTTCCTTTTTTTCTTTAATTAGTTGTCAAAAAATTGACAGTTCTATTGGTTTTAATGGAACCAACAACCAATTCAACCGATTACAATTTACCACTAATTTCAGTAAAGAATGGAAAATATGAAAAAAAAAGGAAAATTGGGAAAAATGTTAATTAGTCGATTAATTGGTTGTATTAATTAATAAATTAATAATACTTACGTGATTCGATGGAACATTACTTTTGGGCGGGTTTGGGAATCGTTAAAACAGCCAGGATAAACACATTTATTTGTTCGAGGCATTTTCACTTTTTTAAAATTAACTATGATAAATTTAATTAACGCACACAATCTACATACACTGAAATCACTAATTGAATGAAAAAGACGAATTAATTAATAATTTAACGCTGTAATTAAAAAGAGATAGTAACGGAATAAATGATTGAAAATTTGCGAGTTTTATGTGGTTGTTTCTCACGTTGCCGTTAAGAGACGAATGAAAACGGCATTTATTTTTTCCGTTGCCCACAACAAAAAAAAAACAAAAGATGTTTGTTTACATCTTTGACAGCGCACGCACCTTCACAAAAGAATGGGCGCGCTAAATAAAAGAGGGAGATAGAGAGAGCGCGGGAGGGAAGAAAAAAACCAAAATTTTGCCCCTTTTTCAATTTTTCGAATTGAATCGGGAAATAATATGGTTTTATATAAATAAAGGCAAATTTATCATTAAAATTGAAAAAAATGATAAATTTGCCAAAAAAAAAAAATTTCGCATACTGAAGAAAAAAAATGCCATCAAGTGGGTCTTGAACCCACGATCGCTAGAGCATGAGTCGGAGCGCATAGCCACGCGCTACGTGATTCTCTTGTAAACTTAAATTTATTAGTACTATATGGATTCTGCTATGCTGCTTGCTCATGCAAGTCCCCCTCTTATTCGTCCTGCAAATTCGAAATAGAAGAAGAGAGAGAGGAGAATTGAAAATGATTATTGATTCAATCGATGAGGAATCTAAGCGAAATAAAAACTTATTCAATAGTAAGAAACAATCAAAAAAGTGGTTGAAAAACAATAAAAAATAAAATCACTCAATTGCATAAATTTATAATCATTGATTAAGGCAAATTCATCATTAAAATTGGAAAAAATTATAAATTTGCCTAAAAAAAAAAATTTGATAAAAATTGAGAAAAAGATTAGAGATGGGAGATTTGAACTCGGGATTTCTAACTCGTGAGTCAGGCAACATAGCCATGAGCCACATTATTCCAATGAAAGCATTTGCTCATTAGTAGTATATAAATTCTGCAACCCCGCTTGCTCATGAAGGTTCCCCTTCCGGTTTCCCCTGCAAATTCGAAGTAGAAAGAAAGATTTTGAATGATTTTGATATTAATTAAGATAAATTCATCATTAAAGTAGAAGAAAATGATGAATTTTCGTTAAAAATGAAATTAGTTTGAAAAAAAAAATCACAAGAGTAGGATTTGAACTTGTGATCGTCGGATCATGAGTCAAAAAGCATAGCTCTGTGCTAAATCACTCAGCTGTAATATACAACCTTTTACCATTATATTAATTCTGCAGACCCGCTTGCCCTTGGAGACACCCCTGCCGACTTACCCTGCGATTCTCCAATGATAAAAAAAAAGGAAAGAATTTGGAGGAAAAAATAAATATATATGTTGCTGAAAAACATAAAAAAACATTTTTCGGAGAATGGCACTCGTAGCCTCTCCCGTCGACCTACTCCTCAGGCAGCTGGCCCGCTACTGAAACCCCAAGTCCGCCGGTAAACTGATTTTGCCATCAAAATTGACGGTGGCGCCACCTAGTTCTTGGGGTGCAACTACGTCCTCCCAAGCTTCACCCAAACCCCGAGAACTGAGCCTCTATTTACGTCTGTACTCTTTGTCCTCACCGATGAATGAGTTATTCAGTTAGGTATCGTCACCTTAGAGTGGAAGGGGCGTAAGTGCCAAAAATTCGAAATTCTAGTGTGAAAGGGGCGTACGTCCACTTATCACTCCAAAATATTTTTTATAGCCTCTGGAACATTATTTGGGCAATTGAAAATTAAAATAACAAAGAGTCGTAATTATAAATTTCGAAACGAAAGAGACGTATTTCCACACTTACGTCCCTTTGTTATTTTCTCTTTGAAAGGTATATAATTTTTAATATTAAAGCAAAAAGGACGTCTCTCCGCACTTACGCCTCTTTGTTTTTATAATTTTTTCATCTCATGAAAAGATTTGGTGTTACGTTTGCTTGTTTCTAGGATTCCTCATCTAAATTTTGGCAATTACGCCTTTTTGCTATTAGTCTTTTTCCAGTAATTAGGAAAAATTCAATAAAAAAACTACAAACAAAGAGGCGTATCTCTGGCACTTACACCCCTTTGTTATTAGTCTTTCTCCAATGATTTGGGAATATTCAATAAAAAGACCGAAACGAAGAGGCGTATCTCCGCTATTCACTCCCGTTTGTATTAGTGGGTGGTATTTTACGCTTATATGTTATTATTTTTTATTTTTTTACTAATATTGCGTAAAAAGCCTTAGAAAGCCTATTGGAGCAATGATGATGGAGGTACGCCTCTTTGTTATTTCGAAAAAAAAATCGAGAAAAATGGCACTTACGCTTCTTTCACAATGAGGCGACGATATGAGAAATGCTTCCGTTTATCAGCCAAAGTAATAAAGTAAATATGATTTTTCATCTCATCACAGCTGGTTTGTGTTGGAGTTAGGTGAGTTATACCTAGCGGAATACGAAAAAAAAGGTTTGAAGAATAAAATTCAAGATGAGTTTATTGTATATTCAAAAAGTTTATTATTCATGTTCATAGTAAATTCCATAATTTCCACGTCATATCCACTGTTTTGATAAGATGAAATCAAGAAATTCTATTCATGTGAGTTAATTCAATGTAATGTTCCTCATTGATTATTGTGTACAAACTGTATGAAGGACATAGTTCACACAAAAATGAATATCAATAAGAAATTATCATTCAACATATTTTTTCTGAAAATATGTTTCATGAAAACATATTTTTTCAATTCACTCTGTGGCTTTTGTCTCAAATGTGACATCTTAGATTTATTCTGTCAAAAAACTGAACATGTATTCTGCGTGTCACTCAGCATACTGATTATCTTCAATTCCCAGATTGCAGATCCTTTACAACATCCTTGTTGATAAAGAACAAGTCGAACATCATGGGGAATTATTCTTCAAAATTATCCATCATCATTAATGACTTGTTCATCTTAATTATTGCGTTGAATGATTTGATTTTCCCTTCATTGCGAAATATTATAAAAATATAGATTATGATTATGACAATCAGGGTGAGTGGTACAGTGGTCGAACGGATAAGACTCTTCAGACACCAGTGATCGAACATTGAGAAATCCCCTAATTACAGATAAATGGAACAGTTCCATAGGCTTTCACTTGAGTTGATGAACATTATATTGTTTTTCAAAGAATCGAAAAATGATATTTTCCTAGATTACCAATTTTTCCGAGAATAAATACGTTGGATAGTTCGATTACTGGACGAGTTCAAACACTGGTCAATAACGTCCACCCTATAACTATAGGGAGCAGAGATAGGAGTAACGTGAACTAGACAAATTATATGATGAAGAATACCCGCATACACAAATAATTTAGCATCGGATAAAAAATGAAAAATGAAAGTGAAAAAGGTAAGTGTAGAATCATGCAATCGAATGCAAAAAGAAGTTATGAATTACTCTCATTACAGTCATAAATTATGATTGAGGAAAATATTCAGTTATGAATTGAGGAGAGCTGTATCAATCTTCAATTGTGTATCACTCATCTGATCTTCGACAGAGAAATTTACTTCATAAAAAATTTTAAAAAAATTGAATTGACACTCATTTTTCATCTGAAATTTTTTAAGATTTTCCAATGTCCATCAAGTTTGGGTCATCGTGAAGGTAACATAATTATGTATGGCTGTGTCACGCCTTCACTGAATACAAAATGATATAGTAGCCTAATATGATTAACGTTACAAAGACGATTCCACTGATTAATTTTTAGATGACTCTGAATACGGAGTCATACATTCAGCGAAACCTATATTATAAATAGCAAGATAACCTAGCAATACTCAAGTGTGTATGGTAAGCATGGTTTTAAATTGATAAGCCACTTCCCTCTATTAAAATTATTCTTCTGGGTTACTTTCAGTTTCAATGACCTCGGCTATCAGGAGATTACACATACGGTGGAGATCCCGTCTACTTAAGCGTTCCAACGACTCTTTATTTCCGAATTCAAGGTAATAATTCGCATCCTCTTCCTTGTCATCAGCTACCTGTTGCACGGTCATCTCTACACTGGGATTTGTGATGAATAAATATATCTGGGTTTTCTTCTTCTGTCCGATTCTATGGATTCTTTTCATACACTGATTCAGTTGTTGTGGATTCCAATGGTTTTCGAGGATTATCATATGCTGAGCCACAGTGAGAGTAAGGCCTTCATTACCACAAAGTAGAGTGGTCAGTAATATGTATGGCGAGCCGGCACGTTTGAAAGCTTCATATAATGGTTTTCTGTCCTTGCCTGGTACAGCTCCGCTAATCTTCACGGATTCTTGGATGTTATTTTTCATTAAATATTGTTCTATTATGTCTAGATGTTTCTGGAATTTACTGACAATTATCACTTTTTCTTTTTTCTTCAAAATTTCTCTTACTAATTCCAGTGTTTTTATCATTTTTTCAGTGACCTCTTCGGTATTTGCAAATACATCTTGAATATCTTGAGAGCAATCGGCTAACAACACTTGGAAAAATTTATTGATTTTGGGCTCCTGTTTTTTTTTTCTCCGTTTAGAATTGTTCTCAGTATTTTTCTTTTTTTTCAAGAGACCTGGATGAGATGATATTTGGAGCAGCTTATGGACAATTGCTAGAATTACCGAAGGAGATTCCACTGCACCTTCTTTATATATTCCACAAGCCTCATCAAGAGCAAATTGATCAGTTGCTCCAACTTTATATTTCTCTTTCTCGGAAAATGTTGTAAATAATGGCTTAGTCATCATGAGAGCGGTTCTATATAATTTTTTATGCCTACCTCGTAATTTGACATATATTCGATGAATGTCCATAGTCGGTATTTCATCCATCAAACCGTTTCGGATGGCAAACTGAGTGCTTCGTCGCAGCATATATTCACTTAGAATGGAAGTCTGCTTCACAGTTTTTTTAAGCACCGTACGATCTACAATTTGCAACAATGCAAGCATATCTTTGTCTGAGTTA
Source organism: Aleiodes alternator (assembly GCA_963921955.1). Classification (NCBI taxonomy): domain Eukaryota; kingdom Metazoa; phylum Arthropoda; class Insecta; order Hymenoptera; family Braconidae; genus Aleiodes; species Aleiodes alternator. The sequence continues at coordinate 92,516 of OY998098.1, read as the reverse complement.
TGGTAAGGTGTGCCGGTTAAGCTCCAATTGATACGAGCCCCAATTCCGAATACAGCTTCGTATGTTGCCGACTTAGAATTTCTCACGTGATGGGCCTCATCTAATACTAACCGTTCCCAATCAATTGTAAAAAGCATTCCATTTTTACGTTTCTCCTTGAGTAAGATGGCATATGAAGTCACAATTACATCATAATTATAAATATAATCCCTCTTTCGTGGTCGATTTTTTCCATGATAAATGCATATTTGTAGTGAGTTGGATCTTAGATGTTTATTAGCTTCATCCTTCCAAACAGTCACTAGGGATGCAGGACAAATAATTAATGTTAATTTTTTACTGCTCTTCCCAAGATCTAGTGGGGCCTCTTCTTTCTTTTTCAGGATGAGAGAGAGAGTTGTCAAGGTTTTCCCTAGACCCATTTCATCAGCAAGAATACCACCAGGTTTTTTTTGCGTTTCCCGCCAGTACATCCATTTCAACCCTTCCTGCTGAATCGGATTCAGCTTCGTCTTCAATTGTCTGATTGAAGTTAGATCGTCTTCGTTTATTGTTTCCAACCATTTCAAAAATTTCCAATTCCTCCCATCTTCACCAGGTTCAACGTTTTCGGCAGGATCTTCTTCAACGGACGGGGTATTCGTCGATTTATTAGCTAGCAATGGTGGTTCTGTAGGCTTATGAGCATCGAACATACGGTTCAATCTCTCATGAACTCGTCGAGAAAAACCATCTTCAAGATCTGGAAACCACCTGGAAGTTTCCTCCATTACTATATTGTGTAACTCGGCAAAAGTCTTCACTTATCTCCTTCCACATTTACTTCACAAATAATCACTTCCTGACTTTTGTGGTGTCATTCACATTTTCCTATGTTGTACTTAGTTTGGAATATCTTGAGAGAAATATTCAGCAGCTGATAATAACTATATGCCAGGCGCGTTTATGTACTCCCACGAAAGACTTTTCTGTTTTGTGAGATATCGTTCTGAGGACCGTGGGCGGAACTCGATTGAAAGTAGTTCGCAGTCTTCCTTATTCTTATTTTCTTTAGGATGATCTGGACCAATAACAGTGGACGATATTTATACCACCCTCCTTTTTTGGAAGGACAAATACTAAAGAGGAAATATTCCTAATATAAAATAGTACAATGTAACTAGCGAACGAATGAATATGGAGAGCGATGGAGCTGAATCCCCTCTCCACGGTCCTGCCCCTCCTCTAGTGGCTGTATTTCATGCCCTCCCATGCATTGGTCCTAATTTGAGGAGTGGGGGAAGTACCGTAGAGGGAGAACTGTGCTCCTAATGCTTTTCACGTATACTCAGTCATCAGTATTAGAATATCTGACATTCATCAATTTTCTAGTTCACCGAATAAACCATTTACGGAGATCAAAATCTTTTCAAGTCAAGAATTAATTTGAAGTATCAAAATTAGCTCATCGATATGATTAACTTAGTTAAATAAATATCAGTTTTTTACCGGATTTTCTCGAAATTCATGAATTTTATTTTATTTTCCAAAAGATCGTCAGTGCACGACTGGATTTTTCGGGAAAGTGAATTTCAATTCATCGTCCGTACTCTGAAGAGATATCGGAGTTGAAGCGAGTTAAAACTATTTACATAGGAACCGTCATTCAAGAGGTAAATCAGAGTTACATGAGGATTTCCATGGAAGTCGCTTTATATTTCTTAGATTTTGAGAAATTCTTGAAAAGCCTACTATAATATAAAATCAATTTGTCTGGGAAGTTCATCTTCTTCCAAATGTATTTATTGAATAGATACATTTAAGGTGTCAGTAAGTGTAGTATGCCTTCCTTACAATTTTGATCTTTATGAGTTTGTCGACGTGAATAAGGATTCTCAAAATTCGTCACATTTACCTGCGATTGAAACATCAATGTTCAATATGGAGGAGAGTTTAGGAGATTCAGTAAAGGATCCTTCACAATTCACAAAAAAAAATTATGATGTTGATTCTTTCACCATTGTATCCAAGAATTTATGCAGGCTCCATCCTGGCCTGGTTTTTGATGTATATCCTGTTGGTAAAACTGCTCGTCTCTTGGAAAATAAGAAACTCTTCACAGAACTACGGAAAATTCAAGCACCTGATGAAAAGTGGTCACTATCAGATACTTACGATTTTACACTAGGTGGTACTGGTCCGGATACGATTCATGTCATTATCAATTTGTGTTCGATAAACGAGGATTTACTTCATGAATATGGATTCCATGGATTCTTCATGAGAGCTATTCAAAAATCAATTGAGAGGATGCCACGACATACTAAAACTTTCAGAATGAATGCCAAAATTTCTGAATTTACTACAGCCACTTTGTATAAAATTCCATCAGAGGAATTCGAACTGTTTTGCGGGATTTTCAAAGATTATATTGATCGAAAGAATGCAAGGGAAGTAAATGTTTATTACTATAAGTGTGTTCACGCCTTGAAAAGTCTTTACCAAGAAGAAATTGAGCAGTGCTCCGCCATTCGACAAATTGCTTTATCGGCATTGGATATCAGGGAATTGGACTGGGACGATGACCCTTTGAAAGCTCAAACTAACATGCTGCAAGATGAGGATATATTATTTGTACAAGTCCACTGTGCAATGAATCTTAGTATGCATCCACGTCATATGCTGCTTATCAGTAGAGAAAATTTTGAAGAAGCTAATTTATGGACTGGTCGTTGCGTTCAATGGCGTGAGAAACACTGCCACCCAGATTTTTCAACATTTTCTGGCATTACAAAATACGAAAAATGTACAGATCTCACATATATGCATAGTTATTTGCATAATAATCATAGTTTTTTACAGCAGCATGCAAGCTGTATCTTTACTGACTTCTTACGAGGTCATGATGAGACAGTCAAATTACATGATAACATTAATCACACTAAGATAGAGAACATTCGACGCTTCAACCATTCTATACTGGAATGCGCAACTTTGAGAATTGAATCGGTACTCGCATGGCATGATCTACAGGGAGAGTGGTTTCAGGAAATGTGTACACGAATAACAACTTATACAAACAATCTCATGGAAGATCTCATCAAATATCAAGTAATAACTGTGTTAACCAGCTCATTATTCAGTGACTATTTGGAGGAGCTTGATGGCATTGAGTATTTGGATAGCAGTCTTTCGAGATATAGAAAACCTTTAGATAAAAGTGAATTAGCAGATGTATTAGTATTGGAGCGGTCCTTTGATGTGAAATTTTGGGATTTGCCACCAGTTTCAAACCTGGAGGAGATAGGTATTGCGGATTTATGTACGAAGTGTTGCAATCAACAATACCTGCGATCTGACTTGACACTCTTTTACAATTGTGTACTATTGGTTGGTTGGTCAGAGAAACTAGCATATGAGATTGGAGGAATGAGACAGAATGAGGATATGCGAAAAATCATGTACATTTTAAAAATATACGCGTTTTATTCCATTCAGCATGGACTAAAACAAACGATACCTTTTAAAGAAATTAATGCGAGAAAACATCTTTCCAAAACCTATGTATCGACTCATAAACGAAAAGAGCTGCAGTGGTCAGTAAAGGTTGATTATTATGACATTGTTGATGCTATTCTGTGTCCAAGAAATGATCTGGGGATATTTATTCTCAACTTTTTCTACAATAAAAACTACATTCGGTCATCTAATGATTTAGCCAAGACCATTATGAAATGTTTAACTTATACTAAAATTTCTGCCTTTCCAAGTAAATTCATTAATAATTTGGTCACAAAAAAAAAAAAAAATGACTATGTGTATTGGTCCGAAGTTGTTAAAGAAAGAAAAAGGAAATTAGCTCACAATCCGACCAAAGTTCAACAATCATCTCGAGGTAAGGTGAAGGATGAATGTAGCACATATCTATAAAATGTGAGAAAGACCATAATGAATAATAATTTGATATATATTTTCTTGCAGATGAAATTACAACGGACCCAGATGAGAATACAAATGATATGAGCGCCCCAGTTGGTGCGGAATCCAATCCTATTAGCAAGAAAAATAACAATTGAAAAATGTTTGCAAAAATTGCATAATTCCTTTTCTGTATGATTTTAGTCCATGTTCTCTTACTATTTTCGGATAAAAGAGAGTGGGGTGAAAAACACAAAATGGGAAAAACGGGAACAACTTCGATGTTTTATCTTATGAAAATGGCTCGAATTCCGTGAAAATATTTGCGATGAGTTTTTTCTAATGACTTCATTGGAAAGCTAAGGAAATTTCTCATAAAAATCATGTGCAAGTATTCATTTTTCGGAATTTTCGAGAATTCCATCTTTTCCATCAAGATTTGAAAGTGGAACATTTTTTGCTTTTGAAAAATTCCGATTTTTCCGGATATCTCTGGTTTCATTGGTTACACCGACCTGGAGCTGATCTCAAATGAAAGGTGAGCTCATTCCCTACAGATTTATGGAGTTTGCGGAAAATACAATCAAGATTTCAGTGATAGCACAAAAACTTATCTGCAGAAAATAGCCTATGAGTAATCGAGAAAAAATTTGAAACAAATTTCTAACGCATAGGTTGATGAGAAATGAGCTCATCTTTTTTTGAGACCAACGACATAAGAGCTGACTGCAATAAATAGAACTGGAGATATTCACAAAAATCATAATTTTTCATATAATGGGGGGTTTCTACCTTCAAATCTTCGCTAATATAGTCAAATTTTCAGACAATTCCAAAGAAATGAATCCCAGCACTTGTTTCTCAGCTCAAATTCATTTAATTTTCTAATAGAGTCATCCAAAAAAATTTATCCCGAGCAGTTCTATTGCAATGTCTATCTTATCCCACTTTCCACAATGTCATTTGGCCCAGCGCTCCCCTATGTCTTTTGTGTCCTTAGAAATTCCTGTTTGTTAATATTATTTCCCTCATCACACCGATTTATTATTTTAAATTTTTTGATAGTGAAAAAAAAAATTTGATCATTTTTGAGTATGTCATTTTGCCCGGGGTATGTCATTTTGCCCATGGGGACAAAAAACGATCATATCGGAATGAAAAAAGTGCCACGATTTCTTTAACTCATAATGAAGCTCATGAGAAAAAGGAAAGGTGACTACAAGGCATCCGAAAAGATGCTATGTCATATTGCCCGCCCTTCCCCTACATATTCTTCGAAAACTACAAAAGCTGCAAGCTCATCCCCGGGAGATAAAAATCATTTGCGTATTAACCATGAAATTATGGAATGCACTGACGAAACTGAATCTTTGAGAAGTAAAACACCTGTGGCTAAACTTCCTTCAGAGAGTCCGAAACGTAAACGACCTCGAATAACAAGTGATATCATTTTACCTCGCATGATTAAAGGATTCGTGAATACTCACTCGACATGTTATGTGAATTCTGTTTTCGCAATTTTATTCAATATTCCAGAAATTGGTCACTTAATAAAATGCAGAAAATCATGCTGCGCAGATGTATGGTCAGAACTATTGTATCGTAAATTTCACGAATATCATTCTATGAGATCCATATATATTGATGTAAGTGATTACTGCCGCGAACTCTCGAAGATTTATAGACAATTCTTTTTCGGTCAACAGAACGATGCGGGAGCTTTTCTATTAGCTTTTCTAAATGGGTATGAAAAACATGAATTGGAAACATTAAAAGTGGATGAAGAACTGTTCCGCGTCACAATGAGAACAGTACAATTCTGTGCCTCGTGCACTTACAAGCATGTATCGCCTTTACAGAGAGAGCTTTGTTTATTCTTATCATTCAATTCAGATTGTGAGCTATGGTCCATTCAGAGCTTACTGCGAAAGTACTTTTCAGTTGAAGATGGTGAAATTTGTATGAATTGTAGATTCATGAACCTGAAACAAGGAAAGGGGATTACGAACCCCCCAAAATATTTGATATTACATCTGTTACCATATAACAACGAAGGCATAAAAATTGATATTCCTATTTCAATCGAATCACATTTCGATTTAAGGAATATGAGAGCTGTTATAAAAACGGCGAAACCATGCAATTATCGTCTACACAGTTGGATAGAGCATATTGGTACTACCGTTCATGAAGGACACTACCTAGCAAATATTCTACAAAATGGAAAGACATATTCTGTGAACGATAGCAAAGTGACGGACATCACCGATAATATCCAATTTCCTCATTCATCCCGTGATGTCTATATTCTTTTTTATGAGCGTGAATCCTCAACCTGTGACGATTCCACACAATTAATACAGACCAGTGGTCTAGGAGCTGCCAATATGATGCAAATCGAGAGAAGTGTCTGTGAAGCAGAATCGATACCGGGCAATTCAATCAACTCCAGTTCATCAACAATGGCTCTACCAGGGAGCAAAGTGCCTGTCGGAGAGAGACAGGATCTATTAATAGATGATGGCATTAGTGAGAAAGAAACAATAGCTACGATATCATCAACCAAAGATATTTTCAGATCTGTTCGAACAATGGGTCCCACTATTCCAAATCATATTGTTCCGAATCCATACCTCAGTTCTAAAAAAAAGAGGCTGCATGTAAATGAAAACATCCATGAACCCAAATTCACTCAGACAGAATCAACCAGCTCCACTACTTCAAACATATGTGAAATCTTGCAATCTGCAAAATGTATATTACAAACTAGTGCTGAAATTATTGAGAAAAGTTCAGGATCCAATTCATTCATAACACATACTTCCGAATCTTCAAAGACGAAGATTGCAGAAATTGACTCCAAATTACATGGAAATTCTCCAAAATTTGCAAAAAAAAATATCATTAAAGTAGATCAGGGAATGAGAGATAAACAATCAACGAGCTCTACATCAAATCTATCTGCTAGTTCTATGATTAAGTCAGTGAGCGGAAAAACAGCACTGACAAATATGACTCGAATCATGTTACCTACCACAGTAAATAAACCTTATTCAAAGAAAAAAAAAGAAATATCTTCTTTGAATCAAAGTGCATATCCTTCGAAAACTACAACAACTTCCAGCTTATCCGGGAGAAATAGAAATCATTTGCGTATTAACCATGAAATTATGGAATGCACTGACGAAACTGAATCTCTGAGAAGTAAAACACCGGTGGCTACACTTCCTTCAGAGAGTCCGAAACGTGAACGGCCTCGAATAACAAGTGATATCAGTTTACCTCGCATGATTAAAGGATTTGTAAATACTCACTCGACATGTTATGTAAATTCTGTTTTCGCAATTTTATTCAATATTCCAGAAATTGGTCACTTAATAAAATGCAGAAAATCATGCTGCGAAGATGTATGGTCAGAACTATTGTATCGTAAATTCCACGAATATCATTCTACAAGAACCATATATATTGATGTAAGTGATTACTGCCGCGAACTCTCGAAGATTCATAGACAATTCTTTTTCGGTCAACAGAACGATGCGGGAGCTTTTCTATTAGCTTTTCTGAATGGGTATGAAAAACATGAATTCGAAACATTAAAAGTGAACGAAGAACTGTTCCGCGTCACAATGAGAACAGTACAATTCTGTGTCTTTTGCCCTTATCAGCATGTATTGCCTTTACAGATAGAGCTCTGTTTATTCTTATCATTCAATTCAGATTGTGAGCCATGGTCCATTCAGAGCTTACTAAAAAAGTATTTTTCAATTGAAGGTGATGAAATTTGTATGAATTGTAGATTAACTAAACTGCAACAACGAAAGGGAATTAGGAACCCCCCAAAATATTTGATATTACATCTGTTACCATATAACAACGAAGGCATAAAAATTGATATTCCTATTTCAATCGAATCCCATTTCGATTTAAGGAATATGAGAGCTGTTACAAATACGAAGGAACCATGCAATTATCGTCTACACAGTTGGATAGAGCATATTGGTACTACCGTTCATGACGGACACTACCTAGCGAATATTCTGCAAAATGGAAAGACATATTCTGTGAACGATAGCAAAGTAACGGACATTACCGATAATATCCAATATCCTCATTCATCCCGTGATGTCTATATTCTTTTTTACGAGCGTGACTTCTCACCCTGTGACAATTCCACACAATTAATACAGAGCAGTGGTCTAAGAGCTGCCAATATGATGCAAATCGAGAGAAGTGTCTGTGAAGCAGAATCGATACCGGGCAATTCAATCAACTCCAGTCCATCAACAATGGCTCTACCAGGGAGTAAAGTGCCTGTCGGAGAGAGACAGTATCTATTAATAGATGATAGCATTAGTGAGAAAGAAACAATAGTTACGACATCATCAACCAAAGATATTTTCACATCTGTTCGAACAATGGGTGCCACTATTCCGAATCATATTGTTCCGAATCCATACCTCAGTTCTAAAAAAAAGAGGCTGCATGTAAATGAAAACATCCATGAACCCAAATTCACTCAGACAGAATCAACCAGCTCCACTACTTCAAACATATGTGAAATATTGCAATCTGCAAAATGTATATTACAAACTAGTGCTGGAATTATTGAAAAAAGTTCAGGATCCAATTCATTTATAACACATACTTCCGAATCTTCAAAGACGAAGATTGCAGGAATTGACTCCAAATTACATGAAACTTCTTCAAAATTTGCAAAAAAAAATATCATCAAAGTAGATCAGGGAATAAGAGATAAACAATCAACGAGCTCTAGATCAAATCTATCTGCTGGTTCTATGATTAAGTCTATGAGCGAAAAAACAGCAGTGACAAATATGACTCGAATCATGTTACCTACCACAGTGAATAAATCTTATTCAAGGAAAGAAGCAGAATATCGTTCTCAAGTTATACATCATACCTATACTTTTCCGTCATCTGATTCAGAAGAATAATTAATGAGAAAAGAGAAGTAGGATAAGTAAAAGACATGTTAATTTGGAATTATTAATGTTAAGTGATATAGACCTACAATTGATACGAGAATTTTTTAGATAATAATGATACAGGATTAAACCTTGAATATATTTTTGGATAGATCAAGCAACATGAGAATATTTTTAAATAGAAAATTGATTATATTCGTTTCCAGTTGATAAATCAGTTGAAATTATTACATCAGTATTTTAATAACCAAGTCTCTTTGATATTCATGCAGACAGAGTAAGATGCCGCAGTCCACGACGACGCAACTTCCTCGAATAATTGATGATGTTAGATTGTCGAAAGTGATGAAAGGATTTCAAAATAATTACTCCATTTGTTATGCGAATTCTGTCTTTGTGATCTTATTCAACATTATGGAATTGAGTGTTTTATTCAAATGCCAAAAATCCTGCTGCAAAGCATTCGATTCAGGGATATTATATCAATGTTTCCTTCGTTATCATCTCGCAAAGGATAGAACAGTAGATCTAAGTCCATATTGCCGCAAGCTTGAGAATATGGATGGGACATTCCAATTTGGTAAACAGCATGATGCAGGAGCTTTTTTATTATTCATGCTGAATAGATATGAGAAACACTTGTTACAAACAGCAGATATTGATGCAACTTTATTTGGAATAATGACACAGACAACATGGATATGTCAAGAAGAAGATTGTCATGGTACAGAAACCAATCCTATTGATAGAGGATTTTGTTTGTTTCTCCCATTGAATGTTGATAGCAAATGTATATCAGTGGAAAATTTGCTGGAAAACTATTTCAATGGAGGAAGATATGGTAGTTGCCCTGACTGTGAATTACAAACCTATCAGCCAATAATTGAAGTTAAGAAGTATCCAAAATATCTGATATTGCAGATTCTAAGATACAATAATGATCAAAAAAAAATTGATATTCCTGTTTCGATCTCGTCGACTTTGAATATCAATCAATATTGTGGTGATATTTTTGAAAATCCAGAATTATGTAATTATCGTTTACATAGCTGGATTAATCATATCGGTGACACTATTCATGCAGGACATTACGTAACTAATATCCTGAATGATGGAAAAACATATCTAATAAATAATACGTCAGTGAAAGACATCAGCGGCAATACCGAATATCCTCATAAATCTCGTGAAGCTTATCTTATCTTTTATGAATTCAGTGAGGTAACTATTTTTGAGTTGATCATTTTATTATCCTGAACATTTCAAAATATTTTCACATAATTTCTTAAACTTTTAAGAATGAAATTCCAATGAAGGAAACTATCTCGATCAATGAAAACGTCACAGTTGATCCGAAAACTGTTCCTGTGAAGAAACGAGTGCAGAATGAAAAGAGAGACCGACTACCATTGCAATATTTTCGTGAAAGCGATGGTAAGCTGAAACCTAGGAAAATTGTACTCGTTGGATATGAAAAATATCCAACGGAGATGGTTAAAATGATAAACATGATAAGGGTAATTGGAATACTACATTATATTCGAACAATTTAGAAAAGACAATTTTTTAATGAATTGCTCGTTTTTTTCAAGTAGGATAGCGGAGGTAAATTATCAAATTTTGAGCACAACCCTTTTGACCGAAGATATGGGATGGTTGTAGCTCCACATGATTATTTCAACACAATATTTGATGAGTGCTTTTATGAAAAATTTCTCAAGAAGTGTATCCTGAATGGAGGAATTTTCCCCCCGAGGCCAGAACACAGGTAAGATCAAAAACTATGAAAGAGGCCGATGGACTCGAGAATTGAAGTTGAGTCATATGGCACATATTCGTTATTCAATTTCTAGTAGCTGTTTTGATCGTTCATTATACGAAACCATGATAATTAAACGTATGTGTTGCTTCCAGATGTGAAAAATACTCATTGGGGGGAGAGTCCATAAGTCAGTCTGAAAACACAAAATCATCTGATGTACAAAAGAAATTGTCAATGGAGAAAAATGGTGACACTCGAAAAAATTCAGATCAGAATTATGCACAGAAAAAAAATGAAAATATTAATCAAGGGTAAGATAAATTAATATTTTCCATCAATTGTAAAATTTATATTGACTAATGGAATAATAATTTATATCTACTCCCGAAATACTGCAAACAGTGGAGCCCCATACAATGATGTAAAGATTCCTCAACTACACACTCTAAAGGACATTGAAAAGTTGATGGCAGTATTGTGTAGTGACTGCCACCAAAAATTACAGCTAGATCAGAATGCGACGATACTGAATCAGAGGTACAATGGAATTTTTCAAAATATGTACTTAGGGGCCATCCATAAATTACGTCACACGAATTTCGAGATTTCTAGACTCCCCCCTTCCCCCATGTCACATTCTGTCACAGTTTCATTGCCCCTTTCCCCGCCTTGTGACATCACACTATCACTTTTATATCCCATAATTTAACAATTGTAATTATAGAGTAATGATAATTTATATATTAATCATTAGCAGAACATGAAGAGAGGACTAACAGATCGAAGAGTTTAACACAGTAGAGTTATAAAAAAATACATTCTTGCCAGTAGATTCGGAACAAAATGGTTTTGATGTTGAAAAATCATAAAGCGGAATTATCTATGGAAAAAAAATCAAATTTTCTCACTCAAAATTGGTTGATTGTAATTTTTTTCATCTAGATTTCTTCTAGACTTAATTCGAAGCTAAAATAATGATATCGTGAAATCTAAACATTCTGTTTCAAATGCTTTCAATTTCTTAAATTCGACTTTTACGACATCACAAATTTGAGAACCCCTGATCCCCCTGTCACATTTTGTCTCAAATCTACGCTGACCCCCCCCCCTCCCCTAAACGTGTGATGTAACTTATGGACGGCCCCTTATAATGAAAATATGATAGTACCTATTAATCTAACTTCACTTTTGAAATTACCCAAAATAGCCAAGGAAAAGGGGAAATACCGCAGCCGCCACAAGTGAAGCAAGTCAGCATTGATCAGCAACATGAAAAACAAGAACCACGAGAGCAGAAAAAGTAAAATTCAATTATCTTTGCAGAATAACGGAAATTGGAGGAAAACATAATGAACTATCTTTAATCATATATTTTCCAGTTCTAAGGCAGATTCATCATTTGAAAAACGGAAACCCAATTCATCCCCAAAGAAGAGTACAGTTCCTGCTCCACCACTTCCGAATGAGATAATGACAGATGATGATGACAGCGATAGAGTCTTCCAACCAAAGCAGACTAGGAAAAAAAAAGGAGATATGTCAAAGAAAAAGTAAGGCAAAGTGAATATTAGAAAGAAATCGACGTCATCAACTTGCAAAGTTGATGCGTCAACCAATGAATAGTAAGTTCCATTTCCAATTGTTCCTTGGAAAAAGGAGTCATACATAGGTAAAGAAATGTTATATCAATCGTTATACAATTCATAAACAACGCAAGCTGGTTGACAAAAATTAAATAGTTCTAATCTAATTGATGAATAGAAATTATGAAGTTTCTACGAAATTTTCTTTGAAAGTATTTTAACATCTAAATTTTCTACTATATAGAGTACAAGAGGAAATTGAATGAATTGAATTTTATTCGAGGTACTAACGAAAAATTTCATTCTGACTGAGGGAAAAAAATGAAAGCCCTTAAAAAATCATTATTTTTGAATAAGACGTTTTCAGTTATTAGTATAGTAGCAATGTTTCACCCTATAATTTTCGATTATTATATGTGTAATGCCTATGATACTATGTATGGAAGTTTGATCAATTTTGGATGCTCAATAATACTTTTATATAAAGGATGCATGTCATCTTCGTTGATAGTTTGCGTAATTCTTCTAAATATTATTTATAACAAAATGGGTAATATTGCGTTTGATTGAGGGCATGATTCGTTTTACAGGAAACTAACAACACCAATCGCTAGTGCAGAAGATAGCAGCAAGAGATTGGAAAATTGGGAAGTGAAAAACTTTTTGAAATGGATGATAAGAATGAATCGTCTTCAAGATTTTCTCAATACAAGGAGATACCCAGAAATGTTGAATCTTATGAATCAAGAAGCTCAGGTTAGAATTCAATTATGGAAAATACATGAAGTTCCTAAATTGTACTTTAAATTTTTTCCATTTTTCAGTATCGAATCAAGGAAACGACAAAGCCACTCAGTCTCTATCGTGCTATAAGTAACCTCATAAAGAAGAAAAAATTATTGAGTAAATTCTTGGAAGATAAAGAAGATATTGATCGAGTTAAAACGCGGATCAAGGAGCACGTATCGAAGAAAGCATGCCGTCAAGAGGATGATTGAAAATATTGAAATTTAATTAAGGATTGTAATTCAATAAAAACAATAGTGATTTGGTCATGAAAATTATTTTGCCGCAAATCAATTATTCGTAGAATCATTGAGTATATCTGAACTAATTGCACACTAACTATATAACATTCATAGTGTTGAATATGTTTAAAGAGTAAACATTTCAAACGATTTGAAAGGAATCAATTATTTAAAAACTCTAAGAAAGTGTCAGGTAAAGTGACTTTTTTGAAAGTCTTCTACAAATCTATAAATATTATGAAATAAGTGCAGCGTGATGATGTCCAGTCGAAATAATCGATTTTCATGAATCCCAAATAGCTTTTTATGAACATATTTTTACTTCAAGTCGCCGTTAAAACTCTATTTCTCCTCCTGTGTTCGATCGAAAGAAGAGCCGTAGCTTACATCTCGTGATGGTGGATCCAACGAAATTGTAGTAACAAGGTCAACTTCTTTTGCAGCCCGTCCCAGAAATGTGCCCAATTTTAAGAGGTGAGTCTCCGTTAGCCCCTCCAGCGATTGATATACAAGTCTGAATCGAGTCTTCAAGTGATAATACCCTTGACTTACAAAGTTTAAGATCACTTCAGAGCTCTTAAAGTTTGTAGTATTTAATTTTGATGAAATTGAGGTTCTTTGTTACATTAATTGGCTCACTAGTTCGTCTTGATGTTCACCACCGCTTCATAAGTGGAAGAATCCCAATATTCCATAGGGTGGAGAAAATGACGTAGCCAAGTTTTGGGATAAAAAATGGTTACTGAAATTCGGTTGAACAGTTGATAAAAGAAAAAAAACCCTATGATTTCAAAGAAGAGTCTTCCAAGACACAATCATTTTCTATGAAAATATTGGATATGTCTTCCTATTATTTAACTATCAATATATCGTGGCTCCGGTGACAAAAAGTCGTAATGCCATTTATCCAATTTTTTTATTCTGGAAATAGCAAAAAGTCGGCTTTTTTTCATATTTTAATGGACTTGATTCATCCCTTATCGCATCATTCAAAATAAAAAATTGTTCATTGTTCAATGGAATTGAAAGATGAAGAGTCATTGCAAACATATCTCCGTAATTGAGAATTTTCCACCTTGACAATGCCCTTATGGATATGTCAAAGTGTTTGGTAAAACTGCTGACGTGAATGTTCAACTCTCTTTCTGCTTTATAATGCTAGGAAGGAAGAATTTTCATTTCTAGTTAACTTTTTCTGCTGTGACTAATAGAGTCTAAAATAATCCTGGAGAGCTTACTGCTCGTCAATTAGAGTGGAATGGGGGGCTCGGAGTAAATTTATTTTATATCAAGTTGAAAACTCACGACATTCATCTATTTAATTCGTTCGATTTTTCATCTCACATATCTAATATAATTATTTACTACAAAGTTATCAGTTGGTCACTGATTTTCATGCTGGAACGTAGGTATTCAATAGTTTCTTCTTTCTTCAGAAAATATCCTGTAAATTTCAATCTTCTGCTAAGCCTAAACCTTCCCAAATCAAAATTTTTAGAAATTGTTTAGATTCATATAAATTTAGATTAAAAATATATTTCATATTCATTATCAGGGTCATTACCCACCTACACTAATTATTGGATGATGAAACAAATATCTTCATCAAGAAACAAAAAATTATTAAACTAAGACTCTGGAATGGTCTTCTACGATTAATTGGGGAGAGAACAAAAATATAAAATTAGTTTGATTAAATTGATTATTTATATTTGCTTTGCTTCTCTGAATTCTTCTGATTCTTTGATTGCTGCTGTTTTTCAGGATTTTTTGTGAGTTTTTCTTCATATCCAGATTCTCCTTCGACATTCACGATCGCTGCTAGAGATGGAGTTTTATTAGCTTGACCACTGACTTCATCATAGGAACGATTCAGATATTTCGATGCTCCTCGATTTTGAGGAGTCCTGTCCCAGAATGTATTACTACCTTCGATATCCATACATGTTCCCTCTGAGAATTGACAGACATGTCCTGAATGTAGAGTAATTTCATGCATATCTGCATCGATTGTCGCAATTTGAGTCCTCAAAGTTATTGAAAAATCAGCCCAAACGACAACATTTTCAAAATCGCCATAAGCATCCGAATAAGAACCTCCTATGCAGTTGAACGGCTCATCAACAGTTCCAATGATGAGGATGTTTTGATGTGTGGTTGTGTGGTTGACTTCTAATCCCTCGATCACAGTATGGTGGATGGTTATGAGTCCCAACTCATGAGCCTGCGCACATTCCCTCAACGAAATTAGCATGTTAGTTGTCTGAAATATATGCGATGGAGGTGACGGCCATCCACAATGCCTGATAGCTAGAGTAACAATCACTTTGCACTGTATTGTCTCAATATGCGAAAATTGATTGTGCTGGAGAAGTCGTGCTTGCTCAGTCGTGTTATTGAGTCTCTCTAGTTGAGTAATGACTGGCTCACAATCGTAGCCGGCGAAGAAGAGACTACCAATAAGACATATCAGGAACATCATCTGGAGGCTAAGGATTTTGAATCCACTGTAACACATCGAAACTGAAAACATAAAATTCAGAACCTCTTCACGAAATCAATCTAATCATACTAGTCACAAACAAAGTGTTCTCTATAGATGGCGAATGAAAAAATAAATTTTAACTGGAAAAGAATGAATAATTGAAGGCAAGGGAAAAAATTCAAGAAAGAATATGAGCCACCGTTCATAATTGATGATAAATTGTCAATGTTTTTTCTGTTTTTGAATCAGAAGCAAATAATGCAACAGATACAAGTATGCATCAAAAAATGATGTAGCTTCATGAAATCGTTGACTAACAATGAGTAATCAAAAGATTTGACATTCTATTTGATGCATTTCACGCTATTCACTCTCATCTGAGTCGATTTATTTCGATTATGTTCATTTTGGGATATTTAGTTTGAATTCGCTCATCCGTCGTTGACTTTGAATGATCATATTTTATTAAGTTAAAAAGTAAAAAATCCTACGTGTTTCACTAGTCACTTATATTTACTTTCAGGGAAATCCTTTTTCTGCTCTAGTCTCTACGTTAAGAGTCCGCCCGTGGCGACATAAAAAAGGCCTTCTCGGAATTGACTGTATTACCACCATTTTGTTTGAAAAATCCTATAGAAATTTTTTCAAGATATTTCTATTTATATTCCGTGGCCCCTGAAAAACTGAACCTGATCCCTCAAATATTGGTCTTATGTTGAAGGCGATGAAATCATTTTCTCTTGGAAAATAGTGATAAAATTTGCAATATAATTTAGTCTGATACTCAGAATGAATTATTTCTATTTCTTATCAGCAAATGAAATGAAAAATGATTGAAATGTATTTCCACTGACATGAAAAAATCGAAGAAAATACATATTGTGAATGGAATTATTTTTCAAGAATGGCATTTTTTTGGCTACTTTTTTTCCTATAGAAAAAGTGACAATAAAATAACGATAATTGAGGGAGTGATTGAGCATATTCGGATTTCAAAAATATGGTTTTTTGTGGGATTGGTGACCATGTGAATGAAAAAATTCAAATTTTAGCCGAAAAAACACCAATTTTTCATCAATAGAAAATGTACAAATCAATAATTTGAAGATTCCCTACGTATTTCTGTTCAAAATATTGTTTCCAAGATGCTGTCAAAAATTGAAATGAAAGTAATGAAAATTATTGGATTTATGCTACGTGCCAATTTGAGAATTCATGTTTCGAGAAAAACACGATTCAAGTTTTGACTTAGGCTATGAATATGAAGAAATGCCTTGGGAAAAATTCAAAATTCCATGTGAAATAATGGGTTTCAGGTGATAACTTTTCTTGCCCGTATTTTGAAAGGCCCAAAGTAATTTTTAAAGCAAGAAAAAAAATAGATTTTTTGAAAATTTTACAGTGGTGTTACACCTAATGGTCATTACTACATAGAAAACTTTTATTCTCCGGTTTAAACGGACTTTCAATAACTCCATCAGCATATCCCAGATGAACTAAGAATTATATTTTTCGTCATTTGATTTTACTCAATATCTCGAAGACTAAGCAAGATGGTAAATTTTTTGTGGCAACCTTCTTTTTAGTTCTTGATATTCTCTACAACATAAATTCTAGTGCTACAAGAGCTCATTTCGCTTATTGAAGATTTAATGTGAAAATATATTCGCAAATGATGCTTTTTGGATGAATTCATCAAGAAACTTTGTTTGTGATGCTCGGAATTTTTCACATAAATGATTTCTTGAAAAATTCTACTAAATTCACTTATTGCTGAGATACTCCCATTTTATTGATAATTATACTGCTGCAAAAGTATTGAAATGGGGGAGAAAAAACAACCACGCATAGCATGGCTTTTATGAAAGAAATGGCCATGTGCGCGTTCCTTGATTCAATTTGAGTGGACTGAAAAAGATGTGAAATCGTAGTGTAGCCCCAAATACTCAGTGCAGGCGGAAAAGCGCAAATTTCAAATTCAGTAGCAATAATAGAAAAAGAAACAGAAGCCAAAACAAAAACTCAAAAAACGTTCTTGGCTGTGCTCATACAGTTTGATACTGATCGCCCACTATGATTACACATCTTTTTTAGCCCACTCAAATTGAATTCAAGAATGCGTACTTGGCGACTTTTTGTTATAAAAGCCATGCTATGCATGGTTGTTTTTTCTCTCCTTTTTATTACTGGCAATGATTTCTTCATAGTTATCACAGTTGATCACAATGGATTCGAACTTCAACAACAATTAGATTATTTCTCACGAAACTATACTATGAAATAGATTCCTCTGAATACTCACTTCGAAATACGTGAATTGTCCATGGGTGTTGAATAGATGATCCCAGCTAATGTATTACTTTCAGATAAATCATGTATTTGAGTGACTTCGAACAGAATGTCAAAACTTTGAAATTTGAAAAATTAATTTAATATTTAGACTCGTACAGCGGACAATGCTATATTGGGTGTGGTGAGCATTGGACGCCTCATTTCCTGTTAAAGAGTTACCCCCTCCCCAACTTCAGTTGCTCGCTTTGCCAGCATTCGTGCAGCGTGATGATGGTGAAGATAGGGCTTCCATACAAGTGTTCATATCGGTTGTAAGAGACCTTTAACCGCCAGATCAAACGCCAGCGAGCAATCGCAGTCCAGAGAACATAAAGAAGTACACATGGCTTTCTGATATTATAATCATAGCCCAAACTTCCTATGATTTTCGAAACTGATATTTTGCTTAATCATTATAAAATTCCAATTAAATATTATCATTCCCTCTCTCCTCCATGCACTATAGCATGACGTTGAGTTCAATTTCATTATCAGGAGATGTGGTAGCGTCTCTGGCCAAGTGGGTGTTTTACTCTATAACCTTTGTATTCTTTATTTTTGTGCATGCAGCGATTCATCTATGATAGGATGCCGTGTTATTTTTAATTCACTGAAAGATTTGACTGTAGCAGCCAGAGGAGACGAATTTTATAGGAGAACTAGACGAAATTACGTGGAGAAGGCAGAATTACATATGAAAAGAGCTCTGTATAGATAGCAGACAAAAAACGTCTATTCACGTTGTCTTTTTCTATAGCTTGGTGGCTTGACGGTGATTAATGGTAGGCTGCTTATGAGGATTTGGTATCATTCATTAATTGAAGAATTTAATATATTATTCCATCTGTTGTCAGTGGGGAAATTTCCTATTTATTAAATTTCAATCGCCATCAATTGATGTGAAAGATATACATAGTGACGGTAGCTCAAAACAGGAAATGATCAATTCATAAATTATCTATTTTTCTAATAAACAATAGAAAAAATGTGAAGCACGTTTTTTTCAAAAGCTATGAAAAAGCAGTAGAACATAATCGAGCTATCTCGCTTGATTTCTGAAATATTCCTCTAAAAACAAGTGATAAGAAACATTATATATTTTTTTTAGAACTAGAATACTTCGGGAATTAGGGGAAGTGGACCGATTTCACCATAATCCATTTTCGTAGAAAATTCCAAGACCTATGAAAGAGTTGAGACCATAATTGTTCTATTTAGCTCAGTTTTCAAAATAACAAAAAAATTGGAACAAAAATTTCTCTATGATGAATCATCATTTCTTGTAATTTAATATTAATGAATATCTCAGTATTGGATGGAGATAACCTCTCACTCCACCTCTTTTATAGCTGTTGATATTCTCTATAAAATCAGATTCTAGTGAAGAAGACGTATCTCCATTATTAACCGATATATTTTCGAATTATTTGAAGCAAGAATCTATCTAAGATGTGTCAATTTTTTTATCGTTTTCTCTTTATCGGAAAATCGTGCAAATCGAGTGAGATGGAACCATTAAATACTGTCAAATATCTTAGTAGATAATGGAGACAGGTCCATTCAATTTTGATATTTTTGGGGAGTATCAATATTGTTTCAAATTTTATTAATCTATTCAAAATTCAATTTGCGATATTTCTCTCAATTGGCGACTTGGAATCTGAGCTTAAATCAATTATTTCAATTGCAATAATGTTATTCAATACACACAAATTCAATGTTAAATGAAATCTAAGATCTTATACAGAAACTTGACAATCCAAACATTCAAAGTCGGGTTTCAAACAGTATTTCCATTGTTTCTCATTATCATATTAGAATGAAAATAGGTCCATTCTGTTGACGCAATTGTGTACTTTCTAATTATGGAAAAATAATACTAGTGTGTTCAGCGAAAGAGGAGAAAAAAGTGGGGAATTGAAGAAAAAATCTTGAACACTTTCATAAAATACTTTTTTTGAAAAATCTAAAATTGTTACTATTTTGGGCTCATCGATATGAATGTTTGGAGCTAAGCTTAGAGGTAATTGATTGAATAGTTTCCGTGTGTTAACATTTTTCTTGTCCATTTTAGATATTCCATTTGAGGTTGGCCGAGATTTTAGACTAAAGACATTGAAAAGAGTAAATGTCAATCTTCACAATTATTTATTAAATTCGCTAGCTTACTAAATTTACGAAATTCGCTGGATTGAATCGTTTTGGAGATATTATTTGATTGAGAATAGAATATAATTTGTTATTGAATCCAAATGAAAAAAACTCTTGTTTTCATAAGGGGTATTTCTTCAAATCGTGACCGAAAAGTTAAATTTTCAGAAAAAAAAATTCAAATTGTAAGAAATTGGTTAGACAAAAATATCGCATTTGAACGCTGTTTACTTACTAACAATGGTTTCAATGATTTGGAACTGAATATTTATATGAATCTCACTATTTCTTTCAACATAATCAGGAAATATATAGAGAGCAGATACTCGAAGGAAACCATTCTTGACTTTCCTTGTGCTGGGCCAGTCTATCAAGAGCATAGAGTCTCCTTTGTTGAATTGTATCTAAAATGTTCATTTGGATGCATCATCATCTGCGATGCCTGTCATGGTTTTTCTCGAAAACCATGACTGATGTGATGCAGACCCCGGCCACTCGAAATGGTCATAAACCTAAGGAAGTGTCACATAAAAATACGTTCGCTTGAGAAATATCCTTCACACAAACATGCTTTTCACTTGAAACTTGATGTGCTCCAATTGAAGAATTGACAAAAATTGGAGCATGAACTTTTTGTTCCAAATGTTTTTCATTCAGTGTTTCACATATGAAAATATTTTATAAAGACTTTATAACGTCTTCATAAAGTCCTTGTGAAAAAGTTCCAATTCTTTATAAGAAAAGTTTCAATTCCTTATAAAAAAATGTTCTTTATGAAGCACTGTCATACATGTTTTTCCAAACTATTCCTTATTCGATGTATTTTAGTAATCAAAATCATATAATGGTACGAAGAAAGAAAAGGAAATTGAAATGTGATTGAATAACTGATCAGCACATTCCTTGAATTATCAGGAAAAATAACGGATCCTTTTTTCGGGGACTTAGCGATCTTTCACAATTGAAATTCACGGTTTTCTGGGCAGCAAAAGTGAAAGAGAAACGTGGATACTCTCATTCTTTCTTTGTGCCGCAAAACTAGAGGGTATAAGGTGCTAGGACAACTTTCACGATAGATTTATTCAGAGAAAATTGCAGCTATGTGTATAATTTCGAGATATCGAGAATATTCGGACTCGTGCAGAGACGTCCGAACGATGTATATTATAAAAATTGAAATAATTCCAATAACAAAATGGAAATTCGAAAAGATTGTGTTCATAATACCTTGTGAATAAATATTTTTCTTTTCAATCTGTATGTCTATAGACATACAGATTTCTGCCTATACCCGGGTATAGGCAGAAAAAAACAACCATGCGTAGCATGGCTTCTAAAAAAGAAGTCACCAAGTACGCGTTTTTGGGTTTAATTTAATTAGGCTGAAAAAGATTTGGAATTGTAGTGTAGCCCCGAGTACTCTGTGCAAACGGAAAAGCACAAATTCCGAATTCAGTAGCAATAATAGAGAAAAAACAGATGCTGAAACCAAAATTCAAAAAACGTTTTTGGCTGTGCTCCTATGATTTGATACCGATCGCCCAGCCAGGAATGTTTTTTGAAATTTGTTTCAGTTCTGTTTTTTGGCGAGAGACATTATCGCATCTCCTGATTCATTTTGGATTTTCTGTAATGAGATCTTGAAAAAATATCGAAAAATAAGAATTTTTTTTTACGAGTTTCAGAAATTAAGTTTTTTTGACGCAGTTGAGCTATCTAAGAGAAATTTAAATTTGAAATATCTTCATTATTATTGCGAATGCGGAATAAGTGCATTGAAACGACTCAATACATATTCTTCACATCTCCCGCTCGTATTCTCATCCCTTGGGGTAATTGATTGCATTTCTACCTCTTCACAATGTTTCCGGCATTCGTTAACGAGAGACAGGTGGAATATAGGCAAAGGAAGAGGCGTAAGATAAAAAAACGCACTCATATTGAGAAAATGAAGCCACTTATGATGTGATTATCGTGATATTTCCTTCATTGTCTTCCTCACACTTTCGCATCAAATAGTCACTAAAACTCGAAAAAATCGATCGAGTATGTTTAGGTAGTGATGAGACGGCATCTGAGATGGGATTAGTCCAATTCGTCAAAGTTAGCTGCTCTAGCGCGAACTTTTGTGGGCATTTGGAGAGATATCCCCAAAACAGCGATAAAAAGATGTGCCAATACTGGGAGTATTATTGAGGCCATGTGTGATTTGTTTTTCATTTTTTCGGTTTTTCTCGAAATATAATGAGTCTCTGATGCGAAAGTGTGAGAAATATAAGGATTTCGTTCTTTTTTATCTCAATCATTATGAACTCTGTTCGAGGAGCAGTGTGCTCCCTAGATTTTTGCTACAAATTCGAACATTGGGCTAAGAAACAGGCTTAACCGATGGACTTGGAATTTCAGAGGGTGTTTAGGCATACTTTTATCTCAAGAAACTCCTCAAACATCAGTACTTTTCCCAATATTCGTAAAGTTCAGGTCGTTTTTCAGAAACACCACCGAACTTAACTTTTTAGCACTTTTTCAACTCAATTTCGAAAATGAAGAAAGGTTTTTTCAGAAAAAATATCAAGACATCCATAGAGCATTGACTCAAGTTTGCGAAACCCACTATCCGTTTGCTGTGCAAAGGATCACAGATTGTCTTATGGAATCAATGAAAAAAAAGCGAGAAAAAAGAATTTGAAGACAACAACATTATATCGTCGACCTAGAAACAAAAGGGCGTAAGCGCCAAAAAACCCACTTTTCAGAGGGAAAAGGGCGTGTGTCCAAAATGCCTCTGAAAATTTTTTTTATGCTCCAATGATGCAAAAGAAACGAATTTAAAATTTGAGTAACAAAAGGACGTATTTGCCAATTCTAGCAGGAATAGGGCGTATGTGCAGCATATACGCCTTTTTGTTATTATTTTTTTTTCTTTTTGCTTCATCCCCCTGATTTATTTAATAACAAACAGGTGTATGTACATAACATACGCCCTTTTGTTATTAATTATGACAGTAAATTTTTGGAAAGTTATGAAAACTAATAACAGTAAAAGGGCGTATCTTTCAACCATACGTCGATTTCGCTCGATTTCACTTATTTGCCGCTATAGTCGTGGAAAAACTAATCAGCTCCCTCCTGATCCCAAATTAACGTCTACTCCGCTCTATCTCGCTTATTCACCAAGATGATCACGAAGAACTGGAGAAACTCCCTGGTGATCTCATATTAACGTTCATTTCGCCGCATCTCCCTTATTCATCGAGATAATCACAAAGAACTGAAAAAACTCCCCGGTGATCCCATATTAACGTCCATTTCGCTCTATCTCGCTTATGTATCGAGATGACAACGAAAAACTGAAAAAACTCCCCGGTGATCCCATATTAATGTCCATTTCGCTCTATCTCACTTACCCGGGTAGGAATCGCCCAATGCTCAACCCTTGGCCGAACATCGGCCAAGAATTCGCATACCAAAGCCTGGTAGCCATGGCTCGGCCAAACCTTCACCAAGTATCGGTACACCGTTGTTCGGGCCTCCAGAATCGGCTGAGCAACGATGCGCCGTAGTTTGGCCTGCCAGAATTGGCCAGGCGTTATTTGAAACTTGAACTCCCAAGGCTTGGCTTCTGATCATTGGCCACTCGTCGGGCCAATAATGTGCTGCCAAGGCTTCAATTGTTTTTTATCTTTTGACATAATTAGATTATCTCACATTATCAGATAGCTTTCTGAACAATCACGATCGAATTTCATTTCTCCGAACAAGGTAGACGGCGATAAATTTATGAGGATCAAATTTAGTTACTAAGGTATGAAATGTCCTAATGGCTAGTACGGTAAGATAACAGACTGGCAATTAGAAGGTCCAGGGATCGATCCCAAGAGGCGGCTTATTTTTTTTTTTTTTTTTATTCAAATAACATTGGATCTTGATCATTCTTACGCACTTCAGAAGACTTAATTACTTTTAATTTACGTATTTAACATAATATCTACAATAAAATGAACATTGGCTGAACATTGGGACGAGTATAGTACCCAATGCTCGTTATCGAGGCTTGGCCATGCTTCGGCAATCAGCATTGGTACAATGTTATCATCCAATGCTCAACCAATATTGGGCCAGCCTTGGCTGAGGATTGGGCGCCACCATTGGCATATTGGCTTCCGGCATTGAGCCAATATTGGCCCAATGAATTTTTCCTACCCGGGTATTCACCGAGATTTTAGCGAAAAGCAGAAAAAGCTCTTCCTGATTCAATATTGATATCTATTTCGCTCTATCTCGCTTATTCACCGAGATAATCAAGAAAACCTGGAAAAATTCCTTCTTTATCCCATATTAACGTCTATTTCGCTTATTTACCGTGTGTGAACATCACGCACACGTGTGCGTACATCACGCACAAGTGTGCGTAGATCACGTTCGATGGTCAGAACGTGAAGCACGCACACATGTGCAGAGATTACGCACTTCCGTGCATGTTTTACGCTCAGTGTTTTCTGTGTGTTCGAACCATTATGCAGAAAATACTTAGTCGCAAAAAGGCTTATCTTCTGCACATACGCCCATTTGTTTTTAAATATTTTCCTTAACTATGAATTTCTTTTGTGGAAATTATAATAACAAAAGGGCGTATGTGAGGGAAATACACCTTTTTCATATTAATAATTGGAGATACACCTGTTTGTTATTCGAGAAAAAAAGTGCTCCAAATGATGGGCAACGTTGAGCATAATCGATTGAGCGAAAAAAAAATTACCCCCTTTTGTTATTAAAAACAGAAAAAATGAAAAAAATGGCACTTACGCCCTTTTGTTTCTAGGTCGACAATATGTACAACTCAGAACGCTGTTTTTCAACTCGGGTGCGATGAGTTGTTAATGAGATATCGAGGATCAAAGACAAAAGGATACTTTTTCATTCAAGTGCCGTTATCTTGTGATGGATGGTCGTATGTGAGAAAATTGAACTGAAGCCGAAGAATAATACTGAACGACCCTGATATTGGTTAAGTCGAGGAAAAATTTTTCGAGTCCGTGGACCATTTTGAAAATTGGAAAAAAAATGTTTCGCATTCAATGCTCTTTTCGCACTATGAAAATATCCAAAAAATTTTACATTCCGAGATCCTACGAGTAAGCATTCCAAGTTTCATTTGGTTTTATTCCAATTTGATCATTTTTCATGAAAATACAATTCTTTGAAAATCACTGAAGAAATGAGGAAAAATCTTTGTTCCTTCAATCGTTTTGCTGAGTGTGTTTATGAGGGAAATACAAATGTTTACATTTCAAATAAACTCTCTTCGAGTATTCGTCAATCATCTCTGCACGTCATCACACCAAGTGTAGCTTAAGCGCACTTGAACACTTTCTTTCGTTCATGGTGGGGACTGAAGACGTTACAGCAGGTCTTTCAGTGTTATGTTTCAACTGTCTCAGACGTCAGTTTGGAATATCCAGTCACAGTGGTTGGAACACTGTATTAAGTATCCATCGTGCCCAAATACTTGAACATTCGGTGTGTCGAAAATTACACGAGTGTGTTAAATATTACAAATTCATTCTTCTTATTAGTTAAATAATTTTCGGATTTTAATCGGGCAAATAATAATTTGAGATCTTACATAGTGATGGTGAAATTTTTGAAGTGATCGAGATCGAGGAATTTGAAGAAAATTCAAGTGACGAACGTTAAGTTCTTTTACATAAATTCTACAAGGAAAACAGTTTGAAAATGAATCCAGTTATTGATCTAGAAGAATTAGAAATACGAGTAAGTTGTTCAAGAGTCTTTATTCTCCTCAGTTATGATGATATGCAATTGTCATAGTGATTTGGAAGGTTCTCGAAATTTACGCTTGATTCTGTTTTTCTTCAGGAAATACTTTTTGAGACGCTTAAGGAACGTCCGGGGTGGAATTACCAGGATAATTTTCCGAAACTCCATCGGCTCTTCCATGAAGGAAGGGAGTTGGATTTTGTTCGAAACTCTGAAGATAATAGAAAATTATGTTTTCGTGCATTGATGCTGAATAGCGCACGGGAGCATAAGAAACAACGCCTGAGACGTTGCGGCTTGTCTCTGTATAATTTCATACCTACACGTTATTATTCTGATGGTAAGTTTTCTTCCACGCCATACTTCCTATCTGAATGCATCGTTGAGAGATCCTTGGCATACACCATTCTCAGAATTATAAAGAATACCATCTTCATGCCATTATAAAGAATTTAAGAAGTTTCATCACTGCAACTGCTCTGAAAGAAGGGGATTTTTAGGCATTTTGCAAGGGAGAAAAAAAGGGCAATACGTACATGACATTCAAGGGATTTACTGAGCATATATTCATGTCTTGAAATCCTAAGTTTCATAAAAAAAATATGATTGCCAGCTGACAGATCCTGAAGTTCGTCAAAGGAAACAATTTCATGAAAATTTTACAGTGGTGTAACCGTTTCAATAGTAATAGGGATAGGGACTTTCTTATAAGATATTTTTGAAATCGCATTTCATTTCACGTAATCAGAACAGGTGGCTCTCTGTTCTTTTTTATCCCAAAATTTTGGTTTACCACGCTCTTCTCTAGTCATTCAATCAATTATGTAAAGATAGGGCTCAGTTTCTCTCCTCTCACTTATGAAATGACAATCTCATTCTTCAAGCAAGTAATCCATCTAACACGCTCTTTTCCACAATTCAATTTTCTAGAGTAGCTTGTTCTAGAATTTCTAGTCTATATGCTTTTCTTCATCACTTATTATTTTTCTTCTTTTTTAGCTCAGTCGTTCGATAAGTGCACCGCTTACGCATTTAGAATGGAAAACATTATCCGATGTTATGTGGACATTGACGGTTTGCACGAAATGTTTGAGGAAATATGCGTTGCATTCTACAATAGAAAGTGGATAGCTTACATGGAGGACCCTTCTCACCAATTGAAAGGAGTGAGAGCGTTGTTTAGTATTCTAATTGAAAAAATTGAAGAAGACCGCTCATTTATCATGATTAATGAGCCAATTGATGAAAAACAGAGAGTTTCAATAATTGAAACAGAAAGAGAACACACGGACACCGAAGTAGCTGAGGTGAAGGAAGAAAACGAGATTAAATATCCTTTGCTAATTAGTGAAATCAAATGCTCGATTTCTAAAGAGAATTACAAAGACAAAAAACACATGGTTATGCCTCCTGATGAATCTTCAATGCCACAATTCTATAAGAGTAAGTATCTTTTCCCAAAATATGATACAATACATCCGACAGTATAAAGCAGTTGAAAAAATGAGAGAAAAAGAAGAATTTGCGAAGTTTTTTTGGCGATTTTTGGAAGGCTGTAACTTTGTCAAAAATGATCGAATAAAAATGAAAAAAATCATTTTGAAGCTTCAAATGCATAATTTCAAAATCTTGAAATGAAAATTTTCATTGAACTTTACTTATGGTGCAAAAAGGGAATGAACATGAAGAAGAGAAAACGTTTCTTTTTTCTTTCTTTCAGATGTCTATTTCAAAAAAAAATTCTAGTTTTAACCAATGCTAGGGTCATTTAGCCCGATTCTTCAGCTTCCATTTCTGATTTTTTCCCTCTGTATGAACTTTCTTCGCCGTAATATCAGTTGTTGGATGAAAAATCACTGTTTGTAGATATATGACAACGACGTAAAAGTGGTAAATATCATTGAATATCCATTTTTATGTTTCAGATGACTACATGTGTAGAGCGTACAAAGTAAGACCAGTGCGGATTGTTCTCCGAAAAGTGACTTCAACGGAACTAAATGGTACAAAATCTGATTATTCGAATGAGTTGAGAAGGAAAAGGAAGATAATAGCAAAGCGCTGCATACTCCCATGCTGCAAATAATCGAGTTAAAATAACTTCATTATCATTGATAGATGATAATTTTTTTGCAATACTATAATAATTCCAATTTGAGTAAGAAGACCTGAAAAATGGTTCTACTATCATTTACTTTTCATTTTTTTAATCATTTTCATTTGCTCGCATCATTTTACTCAAGGAGTCTTGTCACTTTAGACGCTGAAAAAAATCATTTTCATTAATTTTTTTAATAAGTGGATATTATAGGTATTGATGAGACAATTGTTACAGTTAATAAATATACTTTCGGAATACATGATGAGTTTTATTTCTGTTCATGAAGTCATCATTTATACACAACAATTTTAGTTAGGAAAATAACCTGAAAAAATTGTAGGTCAGCCTTTTTGCGTAAATGTCGAAAGAAGATCATGTGGAATAAAAAAATGAAATGATTTTATGAGAACATAAATTCTATCAATTAAGGGTGAGCGTCTCGTAGAAGTTAATATTCTATCCATCGATAGAACAATTTTCGATCAGCACCAGCCATCCTTCCGGCCTCACATATATGAGGCCTGGGCTGTAAGGTATTCGGACTGTACTGATCACCAGCATTTGTGAACCTCGATATTAAAGATCCTGACGTGAATTATTCAGAGTCAGTGAGTAGGACCGAATGGCTAACCCATGACAATTAGATATGAATTTGCCGTGTAGACCCCACGACAGAATCGTGACTTGTAGTACAAATTATATATCGATGACTGAAGAACGAGAAGAGGTACACGGTATCCTCATTGATTACTCTCATTGGTGTCATTTCATCAGTAACAATCAAGAAATGAATGAATTTCGTTCTGAAGAAAGTAGTTTAATTTAAAAAAAAAAGTAGGGGAGGGCCAGGCAAAATGGGATAGGGCGGGCAAAATGGGATAGCCAATTTTTTTTTGGGGGGGGGGGGGGAATGATTTTTTTTAACGATTTTTTTAACTTTTTTTTTTGAGGCAGTTTTCACTGAACACCTCAGTACACGGTTCGGTGGGCTTGGTGGCTCTTCACTTTCATCCCTTGATGGTGAAGTGTAGAACTTCCTGGTTTGAGGTTCCCGGATATTTTTCGATTAGGTAGGGAAGAGTGGGGCAAAATGGACACTATAATGAAACGGTTAGAGATGGATTTTTTTTGATGATTCTATTGAAAAGCTGAAAAAAATTTTCCGGAAAACCAGTGTCAGATGTATTTTTTTCGAATTTTTTGAAAATTAAATATTTTTCGGCATGTTTGAGGGATAAAACTCTTTGCTTTTTTGCGAATTTTCAGTTTCTTGCAAATATCTCGGGTCCTATTAGTCTTAGCAATGCGGAGTTAATCTCAAATGAAAGGTGAGCCCATTTCCCATCGATTTATGGGATTTTGAATTCAAAAATATCAATTTTTGAAATAGTTATAGGCCAAAAACTGTTTCACAAAACTGTTTCACAAAAATGCCTGTAAGTACCTTTAAAATTATTATTTTTTGGATTGAAACCCTCATGAATCAATGGCAAATGCTCTCACCTTTCATCTCTCTTCAAAATTTTTACGCTACGACAAATAGAACCAAAGATATCCTCGAAAAACAGAAAATTTTCAAAAAAAGGAAGCGTTTTACCCCTCTAAAATGCTCGAAAAAGTCAAAATCGCCAAAAATTGAAAAAAATTGATTCGGGCACTTGTGTTGCGCTCAAAATTTCCTCACCTTTCCAACGGAATCATCAAAAACAATCTACCACCAATATTTCTATCAATCTCAAGACTTTTCCATAATACTTGCCTGAAAATTCAGATGTGTCCATATTACCTCTCATGTCCATTTTGTCCCACCTTCCCCTACCGTACCCAGCTAGGAAAAAAGAGGGGTTAAGGTGTTTCTGCCCGCATAGTCAAAAAAAGTTGATTTTCTGTAGAAAAATAACAATTTATACGAGAATAACTATTTATACGAAATAAAATTCTCAAATTTGATAAAGGCGAATCTGTAAAGAATATAATGAGAAACGAACTAAGTCTTGGAAACAAGAAATCGGTTGAAAACTGTAAAATTTTCTGTAGTTTTGAAAATTCCTTCAAAACTTGAAAAAATGGAGGAATGTAAAAAGCACAGGAAATTCTTCAATTGTCAATTATTTTTTTGTTTTTAAGACTCATTTCATTCCCCATTACATTGTTTACAGACTCACTTCATCAAATTTGAGAATTTCATCTCGTATGAATTGTTATTAATGATTTTATACAGAGATTTAACTTTTTTTTGACTATGCGAAAAGGAACACCTTAATCCCTCTTTTTTCTCTAGCTGGTTATGGTACACAATTAAAAAAAATCTAGGAACCTCAAGCCAGAGAGTTCCACACTTCACCATCAAGTGAAGAAGATGAAGTAAAAACTGAAAAAACTGCCTCAGACAAAAAAAGTTGAAAAAATCATTGAAAAAAAAAAATTTGCCCCCAAAAAATTGGCTATCCCATTTTGCCCGGCTTTCCATTTTTAGAGGAAAATGAAAATTTACGGGAAAAAAATCGGAATGGCTTTATTCATCTGAAAACTAAGAGAATTCGAAAAAAAAATTCTGAAAAAGTTAATAAAAAAGTGCTATCCCATTTTGCCCGCCTCTCCCCTACTAGGGATTTTCAAAATTTGATCAGTCCCACCTGTCTAACAACTGAGCACTGGCGCTCGTGTCCTCAACCCGTATCCACTTGGGCTGTTCACGTATGAAAAAAGTGTATGGTAAGTTCCTACAGGACATTCCTATAGGAAAATCGTATAGCGAAGTGTATACATCTGCGTATATGAAATTCGGATATTTCCTATACGATTGGATTTCGTTGTGTTTCTATACGCAAATTAGAGTGTATACGATTTATTTTTATACGAATGAAATCTATTTTGTGTATAGAAACACGACAAATTCCATTCGTATAGGAAATATCCGAATTCCATATACGCGGAGGTATACGTTTCGCTATATGATTTTCGCATAGAAATGTCCTATAGAAATTTCCTATACACTTTTTTGATACGTGTTTACTCGGTGTATTTCAATTGGAACAGCGGACGAAGCCTGCCCCGCGCTCCTTCTTTGTTTTTGATTTTTTTGCATTTTCCTCTGTGTTTCTGTCATGTTTTTCAGAAACACATCGTAGGCCAGGCTGACCGGAAGACGCCTGGCCATTTATCCAGGCGCTGCGATGCCCAGAGCAGCGAGGACTCATTGAGGAACTGGCAATACGGTTCCGTATCCACTCGGGCGGTTAACTCGGTCAATTTCAATTGGAACAGCGGACGAAGCCTGCCCCGCGCTCCTTCCTTGTTTTTGATTTTTTTGCATTTTCCTCTGTGTTTCTGTCATGTTTTTCAGAAAAACATCGTAGGCCAGGCTGACCGGAAGACGCCTGGCCATTTATCCAGGCGCTGCGATGCTCAGAGCAGCGAGGACTCATTGAGGAACTGGCAATACGGTTCCGTATCCACTCGGGCGGTTAACTCGGTCAATTTCAATTGGAACAGCGGACGAAGCCTGCCCCGCGCTCCTTCCTTGTTTTTGATTTTTTTGCATTTTCCTCTGTGTTTCTGTCATGTTTTTCAGAAAAACATCGTAGGCCAGGCTGACCGGAAGACGCCTGGCCATTTATCCAGGCGCTGCGATGCCCAGAGCAGCGAGGACTCATTGAGGAACTGGCAAAACGGTTCCGCATCCACTCGGGCGGTTAGCTCGGTCAATTTCAATTGGAACAGCGGACGAAGCCTGCCCCGCACCCCTTTTTTGTTTTTGATTTTTTTGCATTTTCCTCTGCGTTTCTGCCATGTTTTTTAGAAAAACATCGTAGGCCAGGCTGACCAGAAGACGCCTGGCCATTTATCCAGGCGCTGCGATGCCCAGAGCAGCGAGGATTCATTGAGGAACTGGCAAAACGGTGCCGTGTCTCCTCGGGCGGCTTACTCGGTCAATTTAAATTGGAACAGCGGACGAAGCCTGCCCCGTGCCCCTTCGTTGTTTTTGATTTTTTGCATTTCTCTCCGTGTTTCTGCCATGTTTCTCAGAAAAAAATCGTGGGCCAGGCTGACCGGAAGACGCCTAGCCATTTATCCAGGCACTGCAATGCCCAGAGCAGCAAGGATTCATTGAGGAACTGACAAATCGGTGCCGTATTCACTCGGGCTGTTTACACGGTCAATTTCAATTCGAGCAGCGGAGGAAGCCTGACCCGCGCCCCTCCTTTGTTTCTGATTTTTTGCATTTTCCTCCGTGTTTCTGCCATGTTTTTCAGAAAAACACCGTAGGCCGGGCTGACCAGAAGATGCCTGGCCATTTATCCAGGCGCTGCGATGCCCAGAGCAGCAAGGATTCATTGAGGAACTGACAAAACGGTGCCGTGTCCACCCGGGTGGCTTACTCGGTCAATTTCAATAGTGAACAGCGGACGAAGCCTGCCCCACGCCCCTTCTTTGTTTTTGATTTTCTGCATTCCCCTCTGTGTTTCTGCCATGTTTTTCAGAAAAACATCGTGGGCCAGGCTGACCAGAAGACGCCGGATCATTTATCCAGGTGCTGCGATGCCCAGAGCAGCGAGGATTCATTGAGGAACTGGCAAAATGGTGCCGTATTCACTCGGTCGGTTCACTCGGTCAATTTCAATTGGAACAGCGGACAAAGCCTGCCCCGCACCCCTTCTTTGTTTTTCATTTTTTGCATTTTTCCGTGTTTCTGCCATGTTTCTCAGAAAAACATCGTGGGCCAGGCTGACCGGAAGAGGCCTAGCCATTTATTCAGGTGCTGCAATGCCCAGAGCAGAGAGGATTCATTGAGGAACTGGCGAAACGGTGCAATATCCACTCGGGTGGTTTGCTCGGTCAGTTTCAATTGGAACAGCGGACGAAGCCTGCCCCGCGCCCCTTCTTTGTTTTTGATTTTTCGCATTTCCCTCGGTGTTTCTGCCATGTTTTTCAGGAAAACATCGTAGCCCAGGCTGACCAGAAGATGCCTGGCCATTTATCCAGGCGCTGCGATTCCCAGAGCAGCGAGGATTCGTTGAGGAACTGACAAAACGGTGCCGTATCCACCTGGGCGGCTTACTCGGTCAATTTCAATAGGGAACAGTGGACGAAGCCTGTCCCGCGCCCCTTCTTTGTTTTTGATTTTTTGCTCTGTCTTTTTGCCATGTTTTTCAGAAAAACATCGTAGTCCAGGCTGCCCAGAAGACGCCGGATCATTTATCAAGGCGCTGCGATGCCCAGAGCAGCGAGGATTCATTGAGGAACTGGCAAAACGGTGCCGTATTCACTCGGGCGGTTTACTCGGACAATTTCAATTGGAACAGCGGACGAAGCCTGCCCCGCACCCCTTCTTTGTTCTTCATTTTTTGCATTTTTCCCCATGTTTCTGCCATGTTTCTCAGAAGAACATCGTGGGCCAGGCTGACCGGAAGACGCCTAGTCATTTATCCAGGCGCTGTAATGCCCAGAGCAGCGAGGATTCATTGAGGAACTGGCAAAACGGTGCCGTATCCACTCGGGTGGTTTATTCGGTCAGTTTCAAGTGGAACAGCGGAAGAAGCCTGCCCTGCGCCCCCTTTTTGTTTTTGATTTTTTGCATTTTCCTCTGTGTTTCTGCCATGTTTTTCAGGAAAACATCGTAGCCCAGGTTGACCAGAAGACGCCTGGCCATTTATCCAGGTGCTGCGATGCCCAGAGCAGCGAGGATTCTTCGAGGAACCGGCAAAACGGTGCCGTGAAACTTTTTATAGTGAGTGTGTGATTCGTATGAAGAGTAGAGGATGACTGGAAAAAATAATGAAAGGTAGAGCGAAAAATTACAAGAGATTTTCACTTATAATACCACAAGAGCTTCAAAATTATCGGGTATTTCCCGATAGGTTCGTTGGAAACAAATGAAGGAGTCAAGTTTTTCAGGTTAAAAAATCACGAGCGCGAAGCGCGAGTGATTTTTCCTGAAAAACTTGACGACTTTATTTGTTTGCAGGGAACCTTGAGGGAAATGCCAGATAATTTTGAAGCTCGTGTGGTATTCGGGGGATTATTTTTCCGTCCCAAATGTCGGCCAATAGAATTGCACCATGAGACGAAATGTACAGTTAACAAATAAGAATTTCATAATGAACATTTCCTTTGACTTTTTTATCGATGGTGGACAGAGAACAAACTCCAAATCGACTCATTTTCATGCAAAATCTCCAATTTTCACAATTGAATTCAACCTGTCAGTTTGACGTGTGGTTAATTTGACTGGATCATGTTTTGTTTTTTATATATAGCAACTACCAGAGAAAATTTTCAAAAAATTATCAGTATAATACCATGTAGGTTGTACCACGTGACGTCGAATGGTGCAATTCTATTGGTCGATATTTGGGTCGGAAAAATAATCCATTAGATACCGTCAATGACCCAATTAATGCTATCAAGAGACCTATTCTGCCACATATCTTTCATAGAAAAGTTATATCTCATCATAAATTTAAATTCGATTTTTCCTCGAAAGAATTCAGGGTCTGGGCTATCATTTACATTAATTATTTTCCTGAATTGATGATAAGAATTATTTAATTTATATTTTCGAAAATATTTTGGCCATGGCCCGATTCATGCCACTATGGCCCGATTTCTGCCATAGAAGGTCCCAATAATTGCCATCAACTAATTTCTATCACTAATCGTTATTTTTAAATTATTCGTCAATTCATATGAAAGTCCAATGATTTTGCTAACAATTAATATAATTTTCGATTTATTAAATACTCAAATTTTCTCAATATCACACATTGAATTAATGAGGCACTCTAACCTCACATGAACAGCTTTAGGGCTTTATCTTGCTGAGCTCGCTGGTCTCATTTAACGGATTAATCTTAGAAATATATCTAGTAGAGAAATATCGGACATTTTGATTGTCCGGTGTCCTTAGAATTTTTTTCTAGCCACTGTTATTAATTACTTAGAGTTGAGTATTCGAATAAATTCAATAATCACGAAAATGTTTGAAAAGTGGCATTAATTCGGCCGATGGCATCAATTGGGCCATTAACGGTATAAAAAAAGCAGACGTGTTGTTGAACTGGCCAAAGAGGTAACCTCTGAAGCCGATCCGAAGTTGAAATTTACATGTTGTAGCATGAGAGCCGAATATTTCCGAGGTTTTCCTTCAACTCGTGGTGGAGTTATGTTTTTTTCTCTAAGGCACCGTGGGGATGAAAGTTCGGAGAATTTTCATTCTGATTTCGAAATCTAATGAATTCCTACAAATTGAAAAACTCTGCGAAAATTTTCTTCTTCTTGTTGTGAGAATTAATGAGGGAAGTAATTCATAAGGTGATTTTCAAAATAATGTGACAGCATTTATTCATTTTCAATTTATCAATTACCCGGGAAAAAATAATTTTGTCTAAGTATGTATGATTATATATAATTATATATGAAATTATATATAATTATATATATTCATATATGGATCCATATATGATCATATATAATCATATCAATCTGCATATATAGTTATATATAGAGTTATATATAATTTGATCTATTTCTATCTAACTAGTATATGGCTTCTAAGGTTATATATGGAATTATATATAATCATATATGCGATCATGCATGATTATGTTCAATTATATATATTCATATATGAATTCATATATAATCATGTCTAATTGTGTCAATCTCCATATATAATTAGATCTGATCAGATCTAGCTAGATTAAATTTATGTATCATCATGTATGAGCCTATATATAATTCCATAATCTTATGAGTTATCATATATAGACTCATGTATAATCATATCTGACGAGGTCATCATTATCGAAGTTTTTTGTGAGAATCTCAAAATTATCTATTTTACATTTTTTGAATCATAAATATAATATTTTCACTGTTACGAACAAACATACAACCAGCGCGTGAATTAACTATTCAATCATTCTTAATATCGAATTTAAAAGAAAGTCTTAGTATCACCAATTTTTTTTCATTCTAGTTATTTTTTTGCATACATAATTGCCAACTCTTATGAGCTGCATTATTGCTTCAATTTCCTCGAATTTAATGAGCATCAAATCATCACTGTCTTTTATTGGAACTATATGCTCAATTATCGTTCTTATCATCGGGTGACAAAATATTCTAGTATGTTCAATCTGGAAACGGCGAATAACGATCCATAAATCCTCTTAAATTTGAGCGAAAAATCTAATTGATCCATAGATCATAGTGTCATTTATCTCAATCAATACGTTGTGGCTATTTGTTTTAATTATTCTATAAATTTCTGATGTGTATATATCTGTAGCTATCTTTACACGTGAATAAATAGTCACATTTTCAAATTCAAAACCGTTGAACTGAAATAAACCACTCTCTGCAGTATCGGGCTCAAAATGTGTATTTTTCGCCCCCAAAAATTCATAATTTTTTGGTTCAATCATTCTCGCAATATTAGGTGAATTTTCTCTGATACGATTCTCCAAAAGTCGCACACCATGTGTAATTTGAACATTGTTAACAATTTGTTGGCCAAAATGTTTGGTACCATGTACTGATTTTGCTATTAAACCATTGTAATTTTCAAATGCAAAAGCTGAAGTTGTAGGTAATGGGCCCCATCTTTTAACAAAATCTGTTTTTGGACATTTTATATAATTATATATGGTTATATATATTTATGCCTGGTTATACATAATTATATCTGATTAGACATGGCCATTTTTCAGATCTAATTATATATAATTCATCATACATAATCATATATAGTTAGACAAAATCTTTTTTTCTCGGGTATTACAAGTGAATATTAGATAGCATTTATTATAATTAATATATTTCAGGACGTTTTTTGTTTTATTTATCATTTTCCTGAGTCTTTTGTGCGCACATTGCCTCAATTCGCTAGTTGCTCAGTTTATTGAATTTTATTTGTTGCAACATTATTGTCGACCAGCACTTTTTTTTCTTTTGTCAATTCCTTTTATTTATTTCAATGGAAATAGAAAATGGAATGATTCTCTTCTAGGCCAGAACAGAGGGGTGAGCCCCCACTTCTCAGCTTATTTCTTCGTTTGCTGTAACACCTGTGCTATTTCATCCTCTGTCAAATTTGTTGCTTCCCGAAGGCTATTCTCTGATTTAACTATTGCTCTGACATATGCCATTATTGTTTCACTTCTGTGGCCTTGCAGAATATGTAAACGTTTTTTGACATCATTATAATGTTTAATTGAAAATAGACGAGGAACCGAACTCCGTAGGTAATCCTGGAAAGTGATCGTTATGGCTTGCTTCAAGTTGTTGTCATTGTGTAATTTCTTTGATATTCTTCCTCGTTTAACCTTTTTCTGATGGCTAGCTGTGTTCTCATTCTTTGCAACAAGCGATTTATATTGCTTCACAGTAACATGCTTCGCTCTAAATGGATCCCGAGGATGTGTCCCGTCAGATAATGGTAGATGATTCAATGAATGATTGAATTTCTTAATTAAATACGGCATATCACTGCACTGCTTCCAACCATTCTCGCATGAGCAGTATTTGGCAGCAACATAATGTGGAATATATTTTCTACAGGCAGCCCCAATTGCTTCACATTTATTATTTATCTCATTACTGCCCAAATGATAACCTCCAGGGAATGTGATAATAAGATCACCTGGCTCCTGCAGTATTTCCACATATCTAATACCATGGGCTTGAAGAAAATTTGGTGTGGCCAAGAACATTTTATGCGCCAACGGATAGTCACAAATAATCGAACTCGTTGGATGGTGTGCCTTGATAACCTGCTCTAACTTGTGCTTATCTTCCGGGTTAATTCCTATCCAGTATTTAGCTCCTTCGTAGCAAAAATTCAATGAATGAAGATTACCGTCTTCGGCGTGAATGGCAAACCATGTTGTACCGGTATCCATATCATTGATATAAACGAAAGATCTATTGATTCCTGGTATGATATTACGTTTCATCACTCCACGTAGGTATTCATTGAGAAAATTCGCCGAGGATTTACTCCAGGTACTGAAATTAATACCCTTGACAGAGGGGTCCATTAAACTCATGGGTATGTCGCACAAGTATTCGCTCGCTACACCTGAATTACTGCGACTTTGTAAGCTTGACACAAATAGCTCGCGTGCTTGCTCAAGACTATGACCCAAAAGTACATCATCTTCTCCATTCTCTCTCTCCTCCTCTTTCTCGGCCCTTGGTTTACGAAATTGACAATCTTTACCGAACAGCTTTGATTTCGATCTACTACCTTCCAGCAGATATAGACTATCAGAATTATCACATTTACGGATCTTCTGGCTCAATGGAATAATCCTTTTATTTGCTGGAATCTCCTTAGCTCCCTTGAGAAGACTATGAGGCCAATTTTTTGGCCCAATTATTTTTGCAATACCGGCCTTATGAGCACCGAGAGAGTGTAATGTCTCTAACAATGTGTCAGAGCTTTCGAAAGCCTCTTCGGGCAAATATCCGTAATTCTCGGGTGAAACATTTAATATCTTCCTGGGCTGTGAACTATCGTTTATATTCTCACCAACAATCCATGTAGCAATAATACCTGAATTCTCATTGGTATCCGGGTGATCGGTTCCCAAACCGGCAGCACATTGACAGTTCATCTTGATTCTGCAAAGTAAAGGGGAAAATTTGATAAGAACGAAAGATAAACCAAGAAGAAAAAGTAACCCCAGTAATGTGAGTGAAGACGAAAAGGCAAATTTTTTACCCCAAGAAATTATCTTCGCTGATAATTGGTGAAAAATTTCAAGCGTAAATTATGAAAATATATCGTCGCCTTAGTAAGAAGAAGTTGTAAGTCCCAAAAACGCCTGATTCAAAAACAAAAAGTCGTATCTCCAAAACCGCTGCGGATATCAATTTTATAGTACTTCCAACATTTATTTTTCATAATCATCTAGTTTCTACACTTCACCATCAAGGGATGAAAGTGAAGAGCCACCAAGCCCACCGAACCGTGTACTAAGGTCTTCAGTGAAAAATGCCTCAAAAAAAAAAGTTAAAAAAATCGTTAAAAAAAATAATTTTTCCCCCCCAAAAAAATTGGCTATCCCATTTTGCCCGGCCCTCCCCTACGTCTTTTTACTATTCAAAATTTTTCTCGAAATTGTAAAATTTCTATAAAAACAAAAAGATATAAGTGTCGGAGATACGACTTCCTGTAATAACCCATGGTAGTTACGACTATTTGTTATGAATATTTTTCTATTTTGAATAATGCAAAAAAAAGCCCGAATAAGTCCATTAGAATAAAAAAAATACACGACTTTTTGTTATTTCTAAAATGAAAAAATTGGAAAAATGGCACTTACGATTTTTTGTCACTAAGGCGATGATATACGAGTCTCGTCAATGCTGAGGAGAAGCAATAATGTTCACGAATACTTTCAACTTTTTAGTGAAGGAGAAAACGAAATTTGGATGCTCGTACTGTATCAGTATATTTAGTCGTACTAAGGAAAGAATCGACACGATAGACGTTGGGAGCTCAGTTCCCTCACCACTGTTTCCTCCCCCCCCCTCCCGAGCGCTACCACTGTGGTGCTCGTACTGCTCGAGAGGCGTGGGAACCATCGTGGTGGGGGAACTGAGCTCCCAACCACGATGGTTCAGAATTGGTAGGACGGATCTCCCTTAAAATTTGCAGTTGACGTTAAAATCAATAGAAAAAAAAACGCTAGTGCGTTTTAAAAAAAGCTAGCGCGTTTACTGTACGTGAAATTTCTTCCGTCTCGCACGTCATTGTCAAACTTTTCAGTAAAAAATTGATATCTCGGAAAATACAAGTCTTAGAAGAACGAGATTTTGCTTATTGTATTCGTTAATTCATCCCCTAAATTTTATTCGCTGCATGTCTCGATAAATTTCCAATAGTTTTCGAGATATTTGCATTCGAAGCGAGGCGTGTTTGATGTTCACTGCGTGCGTTTGTATGACGCATACTTCTACATAGTGTCGGTGAGGCACTAACACAGTTACAATGTCCCAAAGAAAGTTCGATTGGAGAAGAATTCTGGCCAACGTTTTTAATTAATAATAAAATATCGTTCTTTCAATTTTTTTTTACATAAACTCGAAGATAATGGTAAAAGCAATATATTACCGGAAAATCATCTCACGAGATGGAATTTTGACTTTGGAAAAAATTATTGAAATTTTTCGAGTCGTATTTAGCCGTATAGGAGTGCAGTAGTCTTGCCTGGCAGAAAGTGTTTGGGCTCGTACTTGTCGAGAGATGCTACCGCATCTCCTGATAATTCTATTTACTTTTCAATAAAATAAATATTTTAGTGCTGCCTCTGTTATAATACGATGGAAGCTATAAAAAGTGCGATGATACATCGTAATTTTTAAATAGTAACTGCGTCCTCCGCAAGAGGCGCTCTCGTGTCTTATGACCTTTTAGTGAAATCGTTAATATAGATCTTAGAAACAACTTAAAGTGTAAGCCCTTCGGTGGCCGAGTGGTCCAAGGCGTCGGTCATTTCGCACTCGAAAGGACTCGGGTTTGAATTCAACCACCGGTCGATTATTATTTTATTTTATTCAAGATTTCTCTTCAAATTTTACGATGTTCACATCGTAATTTATATTAAAGAGCTTAAGACTTGGTATTATTTGTCTAAAGTAAATAAAAGAAAGTTTGTCTTAAAAGAAATTTCCAACACTATATCGTAGAAATTACGATGTTCAAAGTCTAGTCCACCACTACAATAATCAATAGGACCAATTACGATGTTAGCATTGTAAATTTAACTAGAATTTTTTTTCCTGTAGCTTTAAAAATGAGCAGGATATTTTTGATTGAGTTTTTCATGACAAATCCTATAGTAAGAATTAAAGAATTCAAAAAAAATTAATTCCCGAGATATCATGGTATAAACATTTAAAATGTTGATAACAAAAAATCCGACCACCCTATAAGGAGAAAAAATTCTGATTTGGATTCTCTGTATTAATATATGTAAGAATTAACTGAAAAAAGCCTTGGACATATTCCTTTCAAATTGGCATACAGGACTCCACATTCTTGCGAAAGGACTATAATTCAAAAAAGTAGATGCAAGTATAGGCGATGAGTAACTCGTCAGCTGTTATCCATGTGCCATTGTCTTTTGTATTTACGTACTGTCATCCCGTTCTCTTGATACTTTCCTGAACCTTTCTTGCATTTATTGCCAAATACGTGGCCACCAAATGCTGGCCCGGGCATATTTCAGGTAGTCGAGAGCACATCGCCTCAATACCATTACCACTCTGCACCGGAGACCAGTCCAGTCATAAACCGTAACCCCCCTCAATAATTTAAGCATTAATTTTTCAGTGTGCCGACATTTTTGAAGAAGAACTGTGTGCGACCTACGTGGATAATTTCTGATTCCTTTCATGACAAGTAGGATAGAAGTACCTTACTTGTTTTGGCTGCATCTGCACCTTTTTGGCCACTCAAAAACTCAAATTATTAAAAAAAAAATTCTTAAATAAGAAAGATATTTTTATTAAATTTTGTCACCTTCATAATTATACGAATCTCATTCATAATGTTATTGTACTTATAAAATGATTCATATTCAAATTTGGATATAGAATGGTCAAAAAATATACGATGGCCACAAATGGTACTTCTACCCTATCATTTGAAGAAGTCAAAGAGTATCCTCTCCAGACTACTCTTTTTTCCATTTAAAACAATCACAACGTCAAATCTTCTACGATATGAACAAAAAAATAGAAGCAACTGAGGAGTAAAGAATGCAATCGAATGATATTTTTTTCTGGCATCCATTTCTTCCCAATATTGCAACTTGATGAGAGCGCAATTCCATTCAAATTCTCGCGATAGCCCTTGAAAATCGTTGTGAAACAGAATTTTAGCGAAATTTCTTGAGATATTCCCGAAAATCATTGAAATGAAACAAATATCTCTCGGATAAATCCATGTTCTTAAATAAATATCTCATCAAATAATGGGGATGAGACCCAATTGCCCTAATCTTTTTTTTAACTCTTGAAATTCTCTAGAATTAGGAATTCGCAAGAAATTGCACTGTCGCACGCAATTTTCATCATATAGAGAGAAAAAAGGCAACCAACGCGATTTATCGAAGAATCGTTGAAAAACTGTTTTCTTAAAGAAAAAAATCCCCGAACTCAGTTACAACTAAAGTGGAATCGTCTACTTTTTTTTATCAGTCGAGATAATCGGTGTTACAGTTTTCTATGGAATTCTTCTCGTTCTTCGGTCATCGATATTGATGTGTACAATAAGTTGCAATTCTGTCGTGGAGTCCACACGACAAATTCATATGCAGTTGTCACAGTGATACTCTTCGGACTTTCTACGCCCTCTGGAGTCGTCTCAAAGGTCATGTAGTTAAGGAGTAAACTACTATATCGATAGCTACATTGCAGAGATATATCCGCTGTAGATGAATATATGGGATACAAGCTTTGTCTGCTAGTTACTCATCTAGAGTTACTCATCGCGATGTGAATTGTACTATAAGTTACAGTTTTATCGTGGAGCATACACGGTCAATCGGTATTTTATTAGTCCGGCTTAGTAGCGTTGTGGCTAAGTGGTCTAAGTTCACACGCCGTAGGCCCGGGTTCGATTCCCGGCTCCGGACAAGTTTTTCGGGAGTGCTTATAAAAGTTGAGCACTGACCACAAAAAGACCAAAAATCCTACAAAAATTATCTACACCTACACAAAAACGAAAAGTCTCTCACCAAGGGATAACGGCCGGATGACAGTATAGTCAGATGCCAGTAACACAAAAAGCAAAAAAAGCGTAGCTTATTGTCTCTGGCGATCCCCTGAAATCAATTTTCAATCTAATTGATATTAGCTTCTTGGGAATAGTCTTGGGAGCTTGGAGAATGATTTTCGTAATGTGGGGAATAGCTCATTTGTTATGAATCAACATTTTTTTTTACAAATAAATGGCAAATGAAAATTTTGAAGCAACCACAATGATGTTTAATAATTCAGTAATCATCTGTGGATTTTCAGGGATTTAATTTTATCATTCAGGGATGCATATTCATCCAATGCAAAGAGTATAAGACGCTGATAAAAGTTAATTCACTAGTAAAAAGATATATCTCGTAAGTGCCTCGTCCAGCACGTCACTATTTTACCTTCTGCATCAGGCGGAGATCCTGGATTCAAATCCCGGCCATATAGGGGAGAGGTGGGCAAAATGGGATAGCACTTTTTTATTAACTTTTTCAGAATTTTTTTTTCGAATTCTCTTAGTTTTCAGATGAATAAAGCCATTCCGATTTTTTTTCCCGTAAATTTTGATTTTTCTCTAAAAATGGAAAGCCGGGCAAAATGGGATAGCCAATTTTTTGGGGGCAAATTTTTTTTTTTCAATGATTTTTTCAACTTTTTTTGTCTGAGGCAGTTTTTTCAGTTTTTACTTCATCTTCTTCACTTGATGGTGAAGTGTGGAACTCTCTGGCTTGAGGTTCCTGGATTTTTTTTAATTGTGTACCATAACCAGCTAGAGAAAAAAGAGGGATTAAGGTGTTCCTTTTCGCATAGTGAAAAAAAAGTTAAATCTCTGTATAAAATCATTAATAACAATTCATACGAGATGAAATTCTTAAATTTGATGAAGTGAGTCTGTAAACAATGTAATGGGGAATAAAATGAGTCTTAAAAACAAAAAAATAATTGAAAATTGAAGAATTTCCTGTGCTTTTTACATTCCTCCATTTTTTCAAGTTTTGAAGGAATTTTCGAAACTACAGAAAATTTTACAGTTTTCAACCGATTTCTTGTTTCCAAGACTTAGTTCGTTTCTCATTATATTCTTTACAGATTCGCCTTTATCAAATTTGAGAATTTTATTTCGTATAAATAGTTATTCTCGTATAAATTGTTATTTTTCTACAGAAAATCAACTTTTTTTGACTATGCGGGCAGAAACACCTTAACCCGTCTTTTTTCCTAGCTGAGTACGGTAGGGAAAGGTGGGGCAAAATGGACATGAGGGGTAATATGGACACATCTGAATTTTCAGGCAAGTATTATGGAAAAGTCTTGAAATTGATAGAAATATTGGTGGTAGATTGTTTTTGATGATTCCGTTGGAAAGGTGAGGAAATTTTGAGCACAACACAAGTGCCCGAATCAATTTTTTTTAATTTTTGGCGATTTTGACTTTTTCGAGCATTTTAGAGGGGTAAAACGCTTCCTTTTTTTGAAAATTTTCTGTTTTTCGAGGATATCTTCGGTTCTATTTGTCGTAGCGTGAAAATTTTGAAAAGAGATGAAAGGTGAGAGCATTTGCCATTGATTCATGAGGGTTTCAATCCAAAAAATAATAATTCTAAAGGTACTTACAGGCATTTTTGTGAAACAGTTTTGTGAAACAGTTTTTGGCCTATAACTATTTCAAAAATTGATATTTTTGAATTCAAAATGCCATAAATCGACGGGAAATGAGCTCACCTTTCATTTGAGATTAACTCCGCATTGCTAA
Organism: Aleiodes alternator; assembly: GCA_963921955.1. Taxonomy (NCBI): domain Eukaryota; kingdom Metazoa; phylum Arthropoda; class Insecta; order Hymenoptera; family Braconidae; genus Aleiodes; species Aleiodes alternator. Next base: position 47,932 of record OY998098.1, on the reverse strand, counting down.
GACTAATAGGACCCGAGATATTTGCAAAAAACTGAAAATTCGCAAAAAAGCAAAGAGTGTTCAAAATCTGCCTAATTTTGTGGTAGATTCTGAGTAGAGAATTTCGATGCAACTCGCCGAAACCCTCGATGATTTTCTCCTTGTAGTGGACTGTATAATTGAATAGCTGTTAATTGATTATAAGGAGTTAAAGTGGATTTGATCGGTTTCTCAATGATAATTGACACGTGGTTTATCAAAAATATAACTCTTTAATAAATAACGTGACTAGATTTACATACTCAAAGATAATTTGCCCGCACTGAATTTATTATTGTCTTTGATTGATTGTCTCTTTTTGATAATTGTCTCGTTTTTTTTCACTAATAATGTCAATTAATTCACTGTTTATTTAATCCCGGTTGTAAGTCGCGATTAATGTAAATTAATGATTCACTAGTTTGATTTGTACTACTCAAAACCGTTAAAACAATTGTTGTAATTATTAACGCCACGCGTCTATCGACTCGGCGTCGGTTTTCATCGTTCTTGATAGATTCACACACGTTGTAGTTGGATAATTCACTCAATGTTCATTAATTGCACAAATATATTAATACCGGTTGTAAATCGTTATTAATTGTGTATTAAAGTTCTCAATGATTTATCTCACTCAAACCGTTAAATAATTGTGATTATTTAATTGCCACGCGTCTATCGACTCGGCGTCGGTTTTCTTGATGATTTGCACGGCTTTACGTCGATGATGCTTCTCTGATGAGACCCACGCGAAGAAGAACGATTATTCGCGAGACCACGCCGGTGGTCCCCCAAATCACCTCTGGTGTCGATACACGTAATTGTCTCGACGTGATTGACCTTCTGATCCCGCGGTAATTTAGGATCAGTCGGTAATCTAGCCATTTTCTTAACAAAGAGTTTTATCCCTCAAACATGCCGAAAAATATTTAATTTTCAAAAAATTCCAAAAAAATACATCTGACACTGGTTTTCCGGAAAATTTTTTTCAGCTTTTCAATAGAATCATCAAAAAAAATCCATCTCTAACCGTTTCATTATAGTGTCCATTTTGCCCCACTCTTCCCTACCTAATTGAAAAATATCCGGGAACCTCAAACCAGGAAGTTCTACACTTCACCATCAAGGGATGAAAGTGAAGAGCCACCAAGCCCACCGAACCGTGTACTGAGGTCTTCAGTGAAAACTGCCTCAAAAAAAAAAGTTAAAAAAATCGTTAAAAAAATCATCCCCCCCCCCCCCCCCCCGTTACATGAGTGTCATATCGGCCTGACAAAATTTGACAGGCAAAACTGCCTGACAAAATTTGACAGGCAAAACTGCCTGACAAAATTAGACAGGCAACTGCCTGACAAAATTAGACAGGCAAACTGCCTGACAAAATTAGACAGGCAAACTGCCTGACAAAATTGGACAGGCAAGACTGCCTGACAAAATTAGACAGGCAGGACTGCCTGACAGAATTTGACAGGCAGACTGCCTGACAAAATAAGAAACGCACTCTGCCTGACAAAATTAGACAGGCAGGACTGCCTGACAAAATTAGACAGGCAAGACTGCCTGACAAAATGAGAAACGCACTCTGCCTGACGAAATTTGACAGGCAGACTGCCTGACAAAATGAGAAACGCACTCTGCCTGACAAAATTAGACAGGCAGGACTGCCTGACAAAATTAGACAGGCAAGACTGCCTGACAAAATGAGACAGGCAAGACTGCCTGACAAAATTTGACAGGCAGACTGCCTGACAAAATGAGAAACGCACTCTGCCTGACAAAATTAGACAGGCAAGACTGCGTGACAAAATTTGACAGGCAAAGCTGCCTGACAAAATGAGAAACGCACTCTGCCTGACAAAATTCCTCTCTCTATCTCGTTAATTCACCAAAATAAACACCAAAAATCACAAAAAACTCCCTTCTAATCCCAAAATAACGTGCATTTCGCTTTATCTCGTTAATTCACCGAATTAAACACTAAAAATCACGAAAAACTCGCTTCTAATTCAAAAATAACGTGGATTTCACTCTCTCTCGTTAATTCACCGAAATAAACACCAAAAATCACAAAAAACTCCCTTCTAATCCAAAAATAACGTGCATTTCGCTTTATCTCGTTAATTCACCAAATTAACACCAAAAACCACAAAAAAGTCCGTTCTAATCCAAAAATAACGTGCATTTCGCTCTATCTCGTTAATTCACCAAAATAAAGGCAAAAAACTAGAAAAACTCCCTTCCAATTACAAAAATAACGTGCATTTCGCTTTATCTCGTTAATTCACCAAAATAAACACTAAAAATCACAGAAAACTCCCTTCTCATTCCAAAATAACGTTCATTACGCTCTATTTCGTTAACTCGCCAAATTAACACTAAAAACTCGAAAAAACTCCGTCCTAATCCAAAAATAACGTGCATTTCGCTTAATCTCGTTAATTCACCAAATTAACACTAAAAACTCGAAAAAACTCCCTCCTAATCACGCAATAACATCCATTTCGCTCTATCTCGTTAATTCACCAAAATAATCCCAAAAATCACGAAAAACTACCTCCTAATCCCAAAATAACGTTCATTTCGCTTTATCTCGTTAATTCACCGAAATAAACATCAAAAATCACAAAAAACTCCCTCCTAATCCAAAAATAAGGTGCATTTTGCACTATCTCGTTAATTCACCGAAATAAACACCAAAAATCACAAGAAACTCCCTTCTAATTCAAAAATAACGTTCATTTCGCTCTATCTCGTTAATTCACCGAAATATTAGCAAAAAACTAGAAAAACTCCCTCCTAATCCAAAAATAACGTTCATTGCGCTCTATCTCGTTAATTCACCGAAATAAACACAAAATAACGTTCATTTCGCTCTATCTCGTTGAATTACCAAAATAAACACTAAAAATCACGAAAAACTCCCTCCCAATTACAAAAATAACGTTCATTTCGCTCTATCTCGTTAATTCACCGAAATAAACACTAAAAACTCGAAAAACTCCCTCCTAACCCCATAATAACGTACATTTCGCTCTATCTCGTTAATTTACCGAAATAAACACCAAAAATCACAAAAAAATCCCTTCTAATCCAAAAATAACGTTCATTTCGCTCTATCTCGCTAATTCACCAAAATAATCACAAAAAACTCCCTTCTAATCCAGAAATGACACCTATTTCGCTCTATCTCGTTAGCTCACCGAAATAAACACCAAAAATCACGAAAAACTCCCTCCTAATCCGAAAATAACGTTCTTTGCGCTCCATCTCGTTAATTCATCAAAATAAACACAAAATAACGTTCATTTCGCTCTATCTCGTTAAATTACCAAAATAACATTAGAAACTCGAAAAAACTCCCTTCTAATTCAAAAATAACGTTCATTTCACTCTATCTCGTTAATTCACCGAAATATTAGCAAAAAACTAGAAAAACTCCCTCCTAATCCAAAAATAACGTTCATTGCGCTCTATCTCGTTAATTCACCGAAATAAGCACAAAATAACGTTCATTTCGCTCTATCTCGTTGAATTACCAAAATAAACACTAAAAATCACGAAAAACTCCCTCCCAATTACAAAAATAACGTTCATTTCGCTCTATCTCGTTAATTCACCGAAATAAACACTTAAAACTCGAAAAAGCTCCCTCCTAACCCCATAATAGCGTACATTTCGCTCTATCTCGTTAATTTACCGAAATAAACACCAAAAATCACAAAAAAATCCCTTCTAATCCAAAAATAACGTTCATTTCCCTCTATCTCGCTAATTCACCAAAATAATCACAAAAAACTCCCTTCTAATCCAGAAATGACACCTATTTCGCTCTATCTCGTTAGCTCACCGAAATAAACACCAAAAATCACGAAAAACTCCCTCCTAATCCAAAAATAACGTTCATTGCGCTCCATCTCGTTAATTCACCAAAATAAACACAAAATAACGTTCATTTCGCTCTATCTCGTTAAATTACCAAAATAACACTAAAAACTCGAAAAAACTCCCTCCCAGTCCAAAAATAACGTTCATTGCGCTCTATCTCGTTAAATCACCAAAATAAACACCAAAAATCAGAAAAAGCTCCCTTCTAATCCAAAAATAACGTGCATTTCGCTTTATATAGTTAATTCACGAAAGTAACACTGAAAACTCGAAAAAACTCCCTCCTAAACCAAAAATAACACCCATTTTGCTCTATCTCGTTAATTCACCATAAAATAATATATAAGAATTAACCTTGACTATATAGAGCCAGCGAAGCCATTCTCATGTAAAATTGCAAATTTTCTCTGTAAAACACTCTATTCCTTTGTGAAAATGACAAATTTGTGCTATCGTAAAGGAATATACTTTTCACCACCACCACCACCACCACCACCACCACCACCACCACCACCACCACCGCCCCCCCCCCCCCCGTTACATGAGTGTCATATCGGCCTGACAAAATTTGACAGGCAAAACTGCCTGACAAAATTAGACAGGCAACTGCCTGACAAAATTAGACAGGCAAACTGCCTGACAAAATTAGACAGGCAGGACTGCCTGACAAAATAAGAAACGCACTCTGCCTGACAAAATTAGACAGGCAGACTGCCTGACAAAATGAGAAACGCACTCTGCCTGACAAAATTAGACAGGCAGGACTGCCTGACAAAATTAGACAGGCAAGACTGCCTGACAAAATGAGAAACGCACTCTGCCTGACAAAATTTGACAGGCAGACTGCCTGACAAAATGAGAAACGAACTCTGCCTGACAAAATTAGACAGGCAAGACTGCCTGACAAAATTTGACAGGCAAAGCTGCCTGACAAAATGAGAAACGCACTCTGCCTGACAAAATTTGACAGGCAAAACTGCCTGACAAAATTCGACAGGCACATTGCCTGACGAAATTAGACAGGCGAACTGCCTGACAAAATTAGACAGGCAACTGCCTGACAAAATTAGACAGGCAAACTGCCTGACAAAATTAGACAGGCAACTGCCTGACAAAATTAGACAGGCAAACTGCCTGACAAAATTAGACAGGCAAACTGCCTGACAAAATGAGAAACGCACTCTGCCTGACAAAATTTGACAGGCAAAACTGCCTGACAAAATTAGACAGGCAACTGCCTGACAAAATAAGACAGGCAACTGCCTGACAAAATTAGACACGCAAACTGCCTGACAAAATGAGAAACGCACTCTGCCTGACAAAATTTGACAGGCAGACTGCCTGACAAAAATAGACAGGCAAGACTGCCTGACAAAATTAGACAGGCAACTGCCTGACAAAATTAGACAGGCAAACTGCCTGACAAAATTAGACAGGCAAGACTGCCTGACAAAATTAGACAGGCAAGACTGCCTGACAAAATTAGACAGGCAGGACTGCCTGACAAAATTTGACAGGCAAAGCTGCCTGACAAAATGAGAAACGCACTCTGCCTGACAAAATTTCTCTCTCTATCTCGTTAATTCATCAAAATAAACACCAAAAATCACAAAAAACTCCCTTCTAATCCCAAAATAACGTGCATTTCACTTTATCTCGTTAATTCACCGAATTAAATACTAAAAATCACGAAAAACTCCCTTTGAATTCAAAAATTACGTGGATTTCGCTCTCTCTTGTTAATTCACCGAAATAAACACCAAAAATCACAAATAAATCCGTTCTAATCCAAAAATAGCGTGCATTTCGCTCTATCTCGTTAATTCACCAAATTGACACTAAAAACTCGAAAAAACTCCCTTATAATCACAAAATAACACCCATTCCGCTCTGTCTCGTTAATTCACCATAATAATCTCAAAAATCACGAAAAACTACCTCCTAATCCCAAAATAACGTTCATTTCGCTTTATCTCGTTAATTCACCGAAATAAACATCAAAAATCACAAAGAACTCCCTCCTAATCCAAAAATAACGTGCATTTTGCACTATCTCGTTAATTCACCGAAATAAACACTAAAACCTCGAAAAAACTCCCTCCTAACCCCATAATAACGTACATTTCGCTCTATCTCGTTAACTTACCGAAATAAACACCAAAAATCAGCAAAAAATCCCTTCTAATCCAAAAATAACGTTGATTTCGCTCTATCTCGCTAATTCACCAAAATAATCACAAAAAACTCCCTTCTAATGGAGAAATGACACCTATTTCGCTCTATCTCGTTAACTCACCGAAATAAACACTAAAAATCAGGAAAAACTCCCTCCTAATCCAAAAATAACGTTCATTTCGCTCTATCTCGTTAATTCACCGAAATATTAGCAAAAAACTAGAAAAACTCCCTCCTAATCCAAAAATAACGTTCATTGCGCTCTATCTCGTTAATTCACCGAAATAAACACAAAATAACGTTCATTTCGCTCTATCTCGTTGAATTACCAAAATAAACACTAAAAATCACGAAAAACTCCCTCCCAATTACAAAAATAACGTTCATTTCGCTCTATCTCGTTAATCCACCGAAATAAACACTAAAAACTCGAAAAAACTCCCTCCTAACCCCATAATAACGTACATTTCGCTCTATCTCGTTAATTTACCGAAATAAACACCAAAAATCACAAAAAAATCCCTTCTAATCCAAAAAAAACGTTCATTTCGCTCTATCTCGCTAATTCACCAAAATCATCACAAAAAACTCCCTTCTAATCCAGAAATGACACCTATTTCGCTCTATCTCGTTAGCTGACCGAAATAAACACCAAAAATCACGAAAAACTCCCTCCTAATCCAAAAATAACGTTCATTGCGCTCCATCTCGTTAATTCACCAAAATAAACACAAAATAACGTTCATTTCGCTCTATCTCGTTAAACTACCAAAATAACACTGAAAACTCGAAAAAACTCCCTCCCAATCCAAAAATAACGTTCATTGCGCTCTATCTCGTTAAATCACCGAAATAAACATCAAAAATCACAAAAAACTCCCTTCTAATCCCAAAATAACGTGCATTTCGCTTTATATCGTTAATTCACCAAATTAGCACTAAAAACTCGAAAAAACTCCCTCCTAAACCAAAAATAACACCCATTTTGCTCTATCTCGTTAATTCACCGTAGATATATAAGAATTAACCTTGACTATATAAAGCCAGCGAAGCCATTCTCATGTAAAATTGCAAATTCTCTCTACAGGGTGTACCGGAAGTACAGGTACACCCGGGAATCCTGGGTAAAGGGGTTCATTTGGAGTAGAAAAGTCCTCTTTCACTTTTCTCTCCGATGAACCCTTGCGGAGATATGAGGGTGGAAAGGTGGGCCAATGAGAGCCCACCGATAGACGGCCGCACATCCGTGAGAGAATCACAGATGTGTTGGTGCGTCCTCACTCCGCGGTAACCGATCCCCTGCATAACCACCGTGTCTCTCGCTCTCTCAGTGACGTGGAAGGGATCGGTGATCGTCAGCTGTCGCATGTCAGCTGGAGAAGCGCGATTTTTTCCGAATGAAAGGGGAGAGGGGGAAGAGATGCCCTGAGGTGGGAGAAATCAGGATTTTTTCGATTCTGTTTTTTAATTAATTTTTTCATTGTTCTTCATTTTTTTAATCATTGAAACATGATCGAAAGAATGAAAAAATTAATTAGAAAACAAAAATGAACAAATCCTTATTTTGTACAGAGACACGTTGAGTCATAAAAACTCCCCTCTCACCTCTGGAAGAGAGGGCAGCAATGCCCTGGGGTGGGAAAAATCAGGATTTTTTCCATTTTTTTTTTAATTAATTTTTTTTTTCTCATTTTTTTGATCTTAAAAAAATGATCGAAAAAATGGAAAAAAATGAGGAAATTAATTAGAAGAAAGGAATGGAAAAATCCTCATTCTTGAACCGTTTTCAGACGCGTCACGTGACCTTGACGCTCCTAAAAACGGAGCACCAGTCTCCCTTGGAGGGGGAAGGGGTACTTTCATGACTGAAAGTGTCTCTGTACTTGGTACAGAAACTCTTTAAGTCATAAAAACCCCCCTCCCACCTCTGGGAGAGAGGGGAGAGATGCCCTAATATGAAAAAAATCAGGATTTTTTCCATTTTTTTTTAAATTAATTTTTCCTTTTTTTTTCATTTCTTTGATCTTGAAAAAATGATCGAAAAAATGGAAAAAAATGAGGAAATTAATTTGAAAAAAGAAATGGAAAAATCCTTATTTTTGAGCAGTTTTTCGAGGCGTCACGTGACCTTGACGCCTGTAAAAACGGAGCATCAGTCTCCCCTGGAAGGGGAAGGGGTACTTTCATGACTGAAAGTGTCTCTGTACTTGGTACAGAGACTCTTTGAGTCATAAAAGCCCCCCTCCCACCTCTGGAAGAGAGGGGACAGATGCCCTGAAGTGGGAAAAATCAGGATTTTTTCCATTTTTTTTTTTTAATTAATGTTTTCTTTTTTTTTTCATTTTTTTGATCTTAAAAAAATGATCGAAAAAATGAAAAAAAAATGAGGAAATTGATTAGAAAAAAGAAATGGAAAGATCCTTATTTTTGAACCGTTTTTTGAGGCGTCAAGTAACCTTGACGCCTCTAAAAACGGAGCACCAGTCTCCCCTGGAGGGGGAAGGGTCACTTTCATGACTGAAAGTGTCTCTGTACTTGGTACAGAAACTCTTTGAGTCATAAAAACCCCCCTCCCACCTCTGGGAGGGAGGAGAGAGATGCCCTAATGTGAAAAGAATCAGGATTTTTTCCATTTTTTTTTAAATTGATTTTTTCTTTTTTTTTCATTTTTTTGATCTTAAAAAAATTATCGAAAAAATGGAAGAAAAATGAGGAAATTAATTAGAAAAAAGAAATGGAAAAATCCTTATTTTTGAACCGTTTTTAGAGGCGTCACGTGACCTTGACGCCTCTAAAAACGGAGCACCAGTCTCCCCTGGAGGGGGAAGGGGTACTTTCATGACAGAAAGTGTCACTGTACTTGGTACAGAGACTCGTTGAGTTATAAAAACCCCCCTCCCACCTCTGGAAGAGAGGGGAGAGATGCCCTTTTTTTTTTTTTTTTTTATACTTATTTAACGTCGCCATCTTTTCGCTAAGATTATGCCAATCAGCGACGGAGGTTCATGGTGTGTCTGTGGACAAAGCACTTGTAAATAATTTTTACAGTGGTGCTTGTATCATTCGGCAGAGACTAGGATTTGAACCCGGGTCTACGAGTTGGCAATCCGACACTCTACCGAACGAGCCACCGTTCACCTCAGAGAGATGCCCTGAGGTGGGAAAAATCAGGATTTTTTCCATTTTTTTTTAAATTAATTTTTTCTTTTTTTTTTTTCATTTTTTTGATCTTAAAAAAATGATCGAAAGAATGGAAAAAAATGAGGAAATTAATTAGAAAAAAGAAATGGAAAAATCCTCATTTTTGAACCGTTTTTAGAGACGTCACGTGACCTTGACGCTTCTAAAAATGAAGCACCGGTCTCCCCTGGAGGGGGAAGGGGTACTTTCATGACTGAAAGTGTCTCTGTACTTGGTACAGAAACTCTTTGAGTCATAAAAACCCCCCTCTCACCTCTGGGAGGGAGGGGAGAGATGCCCTAATATGAAAAGCATCAGGATTTTTTCCATTTTTTTGATCTTAAAAAAATGATCGAAAAAATGGAAAAAATGAGAAAATTAATTAGAAAAAAGAAATGGAAAAATCCTTATTTTTGAACCGTTTCTAGAGGCGTCACGTGACCTCGACGCCTCTAAAAAAGGAGCACCAGTCTTCCCTGGAGGGGGAAGGGGTACTTTCATGACTGAAAGTGTCTCTGTACTTGGTACAGAAACTCTTTGAGTCATAAAAACCCCCCTCCCACCTCTGGGAGAGAGGGGAGAGATGCCCTAATATGAAAAAAATCAGGATTTTTTCCATTTTTTTTAAGGGGGGAGCCTGCTTTAGAAGCTTAAAAAAATCGATTTTTTCGAGGATTTTTTTGGGAAGGAAACAAATATTCGATTGAAACGAAACTTTGAGGTTTTATTGTTATGTATTTCAAGAGTCTTCTTAAATTTTTTCATCAAAATATATGTCATATCATGCGTGGTACAAGCATTTCGCCGAGGCGCCTCGAGTATGCATGTGTCGTGCGGCGGGAAAGATGCAGGTCGCAACTTTCATCTGAAACTGAAAAACCAAAATTTTTTTTAATTTTCAATAGGATAGCTTCTAGTTGAATCAAGAAAATTAAAAGAAAAAGTGAAAAATTCAATTATTTTTAGCAAATAAAAAAAAAAAAATTTCCAAAAAAATGAATTTTTTTTTTAATTTGCGAAAAATAATTGAATTGTTCACTTTTTTTCAAATTTTCTTGGTTCAACTAGAAGCTATACTATTCAAAATTAAAATTTTTTTTGGTTTTTTAGTTTCAGATGAAAATTGCGACCTGCATCTTTCCCGCCACACGACACATGCATACTCGAGGTGCCTCGGCGAAATGCTTATACCACGCATAATATGACATGTATTTTGATGAAAAAATTTGAGAAGACTCTTGAAATACATAGCAATGAAACCTGAAGGTTTCGTTTCAATCAAATATTTGTTTCCTTCCCAAAAAAAACCTCGAAAAAATCGATTTTTTTAAGCTTCTAAAGCAGGTTCCCCCCTTAAATTAATTTTTTCTTTTTTTTCTTCATTTTTTTGATCATAAAAAAATGATCGAAAAAATGGAAAAAAAATGAGGAAATTAATTAGAAAAAAGAAATGGAAAGATCCTTATTTTTGAGCAGTTTTTCGAGGCGTCACGTGACCTTGACGCCTGTAAAAACGGAGCACCAGTCTCCCCTGGAAGGGGAAGGGGTACTTTCATGACTGAAAGTGTCTCTGCACTTGGTACAGAGACTCTTCGAGCCATAAAAACCCCCCTTCCACCTCTGGGAGAGAGGGGAAAGATGCCCTAAGATGAAAAAAATCAGGATTTTTTCCATTTTTTTTTGTAAATTAATTTTTTCTTTTTTTTTCATTCTTTTGATCTTAAAAAAATGATTGAAAAAATGGAAAAAAAATGAGGAAATTAATTATAAAAAAGAAATGGAAAAATCCTTATTTTTGAGCACGTGACCTTGACGCCTCTAAAAACGGAGCACCAGTGTCTCCTGGGGGGGAAGGGGTACTTTCATGACTAAAAGTGTCTCTGTACATGGTACAGAGACTCTTTGAGCCATAAACACAGAGGAAGGATGAACACCAATACCAATTGACGAAGAAAAAGACAAGCAGTCGAAAGAAAAATCTTTGTTTCTTCGCTTTTTTGGTCCTCTTGTTGAAGTTGGACAGGAGATCCGAAAAAAATTGGGACAACATGCGACATACTTGGTAAAATTGAGAGTAATCGTATATTATTCGAAATTGAAAGATTAATTTATATGCTTTGGTGGTAAATGTGATAGGAGAAGTTCAGGTAAGTATCACATGCAATCAGAATGATAAATTGAAAAAAAAACAAAAATGTAAAAACAAAAGTAAAGTTGTGTAAATCAGGGCAACTGCTCAAAATGTCCCCCCCCCCCCCCCCAGCTAGGATGCATTTCCGCGCCCTCTCCACCAGATCGATCCGCATGTTGGACAGGACTTCTGGTCTGATTAATTCCACGGCACCATGTATCCTGGCGATCATGGTCATCTCGTCCGGCACCGTGACTTCAAAGATTTTTTCTTTCAGGTATTCCCATAAGAAAAAATCCAGAGGATTGAGATCAGGAGATCTGCCGGCAAATATGGAGCTTTGTACCCATTGATCATAATCATAAATAGGATTTGTCTTACCGTGGAGGCCAAGGCACTGGTCCATGCTTCCCAATCCACTGCTCTGGAAACGTCTCATCTAGAAATCGCCGAGCAACTAAAGACGTATGAGCTGGGGCGCCGTCCTGTTGAAACCAGACGTGCCTCCCTGCTGGTCCATCTCCGATGATATCTGGGACATTTTCGGCGAGAAAAGCTTCGTATGTATTTCCCTGAAACAAAGGTGGGGAGATATTGAAGGGAAACAGGGAATGGAATCTGCAAGATTGTCAATAAAGGAAGGACATTCAGGTGCCAGCTGTGAGGATAGGGAACATTTACAGATAAGTTGTGCTTGGCAGAATTTTAAGTTAGATAGTCATGATACTTACTTCGAGTGGATCAGGAGCTAGACGTAGATGCACCTCATCCCCCAAAATGGCACCCCAGATGTTCAGGCGTTGCCAACGGTATTGGAAATTTGAGGGTTTTGCCGGGTAAGGATTATCAATGCTCCAATGATGTGCATTGTGATGATTGAATAATCCTTGCCTGTCAATCATGCACTCGTCAGTCCAACACACGTGATAGATGAAATGTGGATCCTTGCGATGTTTTTCTATCAAAAATCGACAGAAAACCAACCTCGCTGCATGATCTCTCGGCAACAGTTCCTGAACCGGGGTGAAATGGATTGCATGGAATTCCTCATTCCGCAGGATTCGGTGCACCTGGCTGTGGCTTGTCCCAATCGCTGCCGTGATTTTTCTGGTGCTAGTGGTTGGGTCGTCCTCTACTGCGTCCAGCACTTGCTCTTCCACTTGAACACGATTATGACGGATGGGTCGTCCTCCACCATGCGGTGGAAGCACATGTTCATCACCCAATCGCCGATGGAGGTTGACAAATGCTCGAGAACCCGGATGATGGAGACGATGAGGATATCTCTCAGCGTAAAACCGCGCTGCGAGATTGGCATTCCCATCGGCTCGGCCGTACTCGAATTGCATATCCCGATATTCCATGGCCGTTACGGCATGGTTTAACTATTCAACGTATGAATGAGACGGAATACTAGATGGAAATGTAAAAATGAACGCTGACGACCAGAGGTGGGAGGGGGGTTTTTATGACTCAAAGAGTTTCTGTACCAAGTACAGAGACACTTTCCGTCATGAAAGTACCCCTTCCCCCTCCAGGAGAGACTGGTGCTCCGTTTTTAGAGGCGTCAAGGTCACGTGACGTCTCGAAAAACGGTTCAAAAATAAGGATTTTTCCATTTATTTTTTCTAATTAATTTCCTCAATTTTTTTCCATTTTTTCGATCATTTTTTTAAGATCAAAAAAAGGAAAAAAAAAAAAAAGAATTAATTTAAAAAAAAATGGAAAAAATCCTGATTTTTTTCATATTAGAGCATCTCTCCCCTCTCTCCCAGAGGTGGGAGGGGGGTTTTTATGACTCAAAGAGTTTCTCTACCAAGTACAGAGACACTTTCAGTCATGAAAGTACCCCTTCCCCCTCCAGGGGAGACTGGTGCTCCGTTTTTAGAGGCATCAAGGTCACGTGACGCTTTGAAAAACGGCTCAAAAATAAGGATTTTCCCATTTCTTTTTCTAATTAATTTCCTCATTTTTTCCATTTTTTTGATCATTTTTTTAAGATTAAAAAAATTGAAAAAAAAAGAAAAAATTAATTTAGAAAAAAAATGGAAAAAATCCTGATTTTTCCCACCTCAGGGCATCTCTCCTCTCTCTCCCAGAGGTGGGAGGGGGGTTTTTATGACTCGAAGAGTTTCTGTACCAAGTACAGAGACACTTTCAGTCATGAAAGTACCCCTTCCCCCTCCAGGGGAGACTGGTGCTCCGTTTTTAGAGGCGTCAAGGTCACGTGACGCCTCGAAAAACGGTTCAAAAATAAGGATTTTTCCATTTCTTTTTTCTAATTATGGGTTTTGTCATTCGGACCACGAGGACATTCAATGACGTCACCGTCATTAAACTCCTCTTTGACTCGTTGGTGAAGCCTAAGCTCTCCTATGGCTCGGTTGTCTGGTCACCACTGTTTATTAAGTACTCGGACCGGATTGATAAGTTGCAGAAGAGGTTCCTGAAGTACCTGTCCTGGAGGAGGGGGGGTGTCTACCCGCCAAGGGGATGCGACTATCAGGATTTATGTGATAGTTTTGATTGTCTTACGCTTAGGCAGCAGAGGGCACTCACGGTTACAGTTTTCTTAGTTAATATTCTCAAAAATAGAATTGACTGTGCTCTGCTTCTTGGTCGTGTTGCGTTCCATGTTCCATATGGGGCACTAAGATCGAACTCAATGATTTACCTCCCCTTTGCGGGTGCGAGCCTCCCTCTTGCCTCGCCAATATATCAGGGGAGTACTTGCATCAATCTGGTAATGGAGCGTTCCCCTGAGTGCGATATTGTTAATGACTCGATTGAATCTATTGTTAATAAATGCATTATTGTTGTAAAATCGTTAATGTAATCATTTTGTTTATTGATTATTTTTCTTTCCTTTATCAATTTATTGCCACTTTCATTCTCATTTGCTTTGCGTAAATCATTACTTGATTTTCTATTTTTTTTTGTATTAATCATAGCTGTAAAAAAAAAAATCATAGCTGTAAATCTATGCAACCCTGTTATTGGCATTGGCTGTTAGGTTGATGTAAAATAAAATAAATAAATAAATTAATTAATTTCCTCATTTTTTTCCATTTTTTTGATCATTTTTTTAAGATCAAAAAAATGAAAAAAAAGAAAAAATTAATTTAAAAAAAAAATGGAAAAAATCCTGATTTTTCCCACCTCAGGGCATCTCTTCCCTCTCTTCCAGAGGTGGGAGGGGGGTTTTTATGACTCAAAGAGTCTCTGTACCAAGTACAGAGATACTTTCAGTCATGAAAGTACCCCTTCCCCCTCCAGGGGAGACTGGTGCTCCGTTTTTAGAGGCGTCAAGGTCACGTGACGCCTCGAAAAATGGTTCAAAAATAAGGATTTTTCCATTTCTTTTTTCTAATTATGGGTTTTGTCATTCGGACCACGAGGACATTCAATGACGTCACCGTCATCAAACTCCTCTTTGACTCGTTGGTGAAGCCTAAGCTCTCCTATGGCTCGGTTGTCTGGTCACCACTGTTTATTAAGTACTCGGACCGGATTGATAAGTTGCAGAAGAGGTTCCTGAAGTACCTGTCCTGGAGGAGGGGGGGGGTGTCTACCCGCCAAGGGGATGCGACTATCAGGATTTATGTGATAGTTTTGATTGTCTTACGCTTAGGCAGCAGAGGGCACTCACGGTTACAGTTTTCTTAGTTAATATTCTCAAAAATAGAATTGACTGTGCTCTGCTCCTTGGTCGTGTTGCGTTCCATGTTCCATATGGGGCACTAAGATCGAACTCAATGATTTACCTCCCCTTTGCGGGTGCGAGCCTCCCTCTTGCCTCGCCGATATATCAGGGGAGTACTTGCATCAATCTGGGAATGGAGCGTTCCCCTGAGTGCGATATTGTTGATGACTCGATTGAATCTATTGTTAATAAATGCATTATTGTTGTAAAATCGTTAATGTAATCATTTTGTTTATTGATTATTTTTCTTTCCTTTATCAATTTATTGCCACTTTCATTCTCATTTGCTTTGCGTAAATCATTACTTAATTTTCTATTTTTTTTTGTATTAATCATAGCTGTAAAAAAAAAAATCATAACTGTAAATCTATGCAACCCTGTTATTGGCATTGGCTGTTAGGTTGATGTAATATAAAATAAATAAATAAATTAATTAATTTCCTCATTTTTTTCCATTTTTTTGATCATTTTTTTAAGATCAGAATGATCCAAAACGTCGAGAAATGACATTTTTAAAAAATGTCTGTATGTGTGTGTGTGTGTGTGTATGTGTGACAGATCTCATTGCTCAGCAACGGTAATACTTGGTGAGCCGAAAATTTAACAGTACTTTCCCTCACCGTGCAAATTGCTGTCAGTGAAATTTCAGCGAAATCGGTTGAGTACTTTTCGAGAAAATTCAAATTTTCGAAAAATCGTTTTTTCGACTTTTCTCCGCGAAAAATTGATTCACAGCCCCCACTCTCAGTGATGAAATAGATCTCAATTGAACTCACACTTTTCACTCGGGGTAAATTTTGCTCAGATTTTTCGTTTGCAGATAATTTCAATTACAGTGTTTTTTTATCCTGAATTTACTATACACGCTAGCTCAAAAACTATTCGAGTTAGAGACTTCAAATTTCGCCAGTTTGTACATCTAATGAGTGAAAAGTTTGGTATTGAAATTGGGCAAAATTACTCCAGTAGTTTCTGAGATATTGTCCAAAAACCATTCTATGAAAAGAGGTTATATCTCCAAAACTATCCAAGCGATTACATCCAAGTTCAGCTTAAAAGATTCATCTCAATGAGCCCCACGAATGGTGAGAATTTCAGATTTTTTAGAAGAAGTCTCTTGTAAGGATGTTCGATAAATTAGTTTTTTCAGAAATCATGGTTTTTCTTAGCTTTCTCCCTAGAAACACTACTATTTTTTATTTCACCATTCGAAAGTAGACAATTTTTTCTACAAGATTTCTACAAGAGGTACCTTTTCATTCTGACGACATTCAGAAAAAATAGAAATCCTATTTGGAACTCGAACTTCAATTTTTCAGATCTGTCGTAGGATCTTCCATTTATGATTGAAAAATTGTTTTTTTTTTTGTGGTAAACATGAATAAATAAAGTTCACCAAAGATCGAACCATCATTAAATTTGTCCTTACAAGCCAATTTACTTCGTGCAAATGTCCACTTATGACAATTGTTGTGAAACCAAATTTCGTTACTGCATTTAGAATAATGGAAAATATAAATTGCAATCTCATGGATAATTTATATAAAAATTCCATTCGGAAGCATTTTGCCAATCGAATTGGCAAAATATTGAATGTCGCACAAGGACTGGGGCTTGCGAATAACGCCAAGGATATAACGCTTCTGCTTGTTTCCATTTTTTTGATCATTTTTTTTAGATCAAAAAAATGAAAAAAAAAAATTAATTTAAAAAAAATTGGAAAAAATCCTGTTTTTTCCCACCTCAGGGCATCTCTCCCCTCTCTTCCAGAGGTGGGAGAGGGGTTTTTATGACTCAGAGAGTATCTTTACCAAGTACAGAGACACTTTCAGTCATGAAAGTACCCCTTCCCCTTCCAGGGGAGACTGGTGCTCCGTTTTTACAGGCGTCAAGGTCACGTGACGCCTCGAAAAACTGCTCAAAAATAAGGATTTTTCCATTTCTTTTTTCTAATTAATTTCCTCATTTTTTTCCACTTTTTCGATCATTTTTTTAAGGTAGTTCACTCCCTGATGACAAAGTTCAAGACTTGCTTCAAAATCGGTTTATAAATAATTCGATGCATAATGCATCTAATAAAAAAATTTGAGAACGCTGGTCCACAGTATATGTGAGATAATTGCAATTGAAAATGACTTTTTTAAAGAGGCAGTATGAGAAAAACGTGAAAAAAGTACGAATTTTTTTTTTTTTACTATGAAAAAAAAACACCATCACTATGAAAAACTAACACATATCAGAACTATATATTTAGGATTATTTAAAAAAACATGGTGATCATTGACCACATATTTTCGGTGAATAATTAAAAAATAAAACCATTTTTCGACACATATTCTGAGGAGAGGGGATATCAAGATGGCCGCGTGAAAACTATGTGGCAACGCAGTAACGAGGGATAGGGAAGGGAGCGCGAGCACAAGGCGCGGGAAGATAGAGCGTTCGAATTTGAAGAGGATTTAGGTTATTTTGTTTTTATTAAATAATCACAATCGGCTTAAATAAAGAAAAAAGCAATTTTAGTGTTATGGAACACAGTATTTATTCATTATAAATTATGTCATGAAGTACGAACGTTATTTAAATACATATTCATTATAAACTATCAAACATAAATTTTTAATCAAAGTTTAATTGATAACATAAATTATTAATCAATGATTTTCTTCGAAAAACTTGATTAATTTTTCAAATACTCGTTTATCTTTGGTTACTCGTGGTTTCTTATCACTCATAGGCTCTTTCAACAACTCAATTCAACCTTCTGCTCCGTCTTTTTGGTATCTATCACGCAATTCTTCATATTTGATTCCTTGGGAAGCAATTTTTTTAATAATATGATCGGATATAACGCCTTTCAAAGGAGATAGAAGTTTTTTTGCAGACGCAGTTACTTTCAATTCGATCATATGAACTAAGCATGCTTTGTACGTTTTGGAATTCTCATATAATTTCTTTTTATCAGTTGAGGAGACTAGCTGCTCTAATACTTCAACATCGTATAATGCTTCATGAAATTTCTCATTTGAATTTATATTCAAATATTTCTTAGCTAATTCAGAAAGCTTATATCCACCGGGACCATTTTGAGAAGGAAACTGTTTTTTGAATAATGGTAAACTATCCGAAAAACCTGCAATTTGACTGAAGTTGTGGATCATTAAAAATCTCAAAATAGCACGAAGTAAATGTGATTCATCAAAGGCTACATTATGAGCTACAAGTAAACATGGTTTCGACGAAAGATTTAAAAACTGCTGAAAACTATCAAGAGCATCTTTCAGAGCAACTGATAAAACTTTTGTACCGTGAAAAAATAATTCTCCATTTATATTCTTCAGTCCAGTATGTTCAGAAGCTTGATCTGCAATAATTTGAGTCGGATTTATATAAATACTAAATTTACGTCCTTCACATGCTGCTGCTATCTGAAGAATCTCATCACATTTACCAAAACCTGACGTTTCTAAATCGAAAAAGACTAGATTTCACGTTTCAGGTAATATTTGAATTTCCTCAATCATTTGAAAATGAGACTCATCAAAATTCGTCGAGTCTCCATTTTCTTCAGATAAACCATAATTGGATTTATACTGAACACCTTCTCCCTTCTCATTTCTTTTTTTCAAATCAATACGTTTCTCATCTAATTCAATTCTCCGTTTCTTTGCTGATGGTGATTTTGCATTCAGTGCACGTTTTAATCGAATTCTATCTGATTGCTGTACATGAGAAGATGTGTATCGTCCTGGTGACAATAGCAGTCTTTTTTTAACCTCAAGCAAGTAAGATTCACCATCATTTTTGGTGCTGACTGCACTAGCAAGACGGTAACTTGCTGACTCAGAACGACTGTAGCATATATTTTTTGGTGCTTTATGAGCCATTATATTATTGAAAGCTTCATTGGACTGACTCGATGCAGCGATTGAAAATTTATGTGCATTATTAGCGTACTTGTTGAATAATTCTGATAGTTTACTGTGTAATGAACTATCTGTGAGGATAATTTTTTGATCTCCAGAGATTTTTCGATTACACCAAGAACCGCAATTCTCATGATTATTGAACATATGATCGGGAATGCTACGTAATATCTTTGCTAAATTTTGACTATTGCCTTCATTCTGAGGTAACGCATATCCAAAACATTTTTTTATATGTCCAGTCGTTCCTTTTTTTAAAATTTCCTTGTGATTTACTAAATTGTATAATTAATAAGAAAAATATATAAGAAAATATATAAGATTAGATTCTTAGAGAATCTTACTCTTGTTCATTAGATCTGCTCCAGCATCAGTTTCCATCGCTTTAGCACTACCCTCGAAATTCTTTTTACATTTATGAGGACCTTTTTTTTTCTTCTTCGAATCACAAGTTGCACATTTTCTTATTCGTTCAGCATAGTCCAAAATTTTTCCACTCAAAAATCCGATCATTGTTCCGTATCCGTTCAAACTGTCATAACTTCTTCCGTTCCCGCGCTTGTTCCATCCCATATCATAAGAAACAATTATATTTATGATGGCTCCTGCAGTAGAATCGAAAGTGGGATTATTATTCTCATCTTCACCGTTGTTCATGGCAGTCACTAAAACCGTACGATTAGGGTAAATTTCTTCAACTATTACTGTGGCCTAGAAAGAAGAGGAGAAAAAAAAGGATAGTGTGATCTCAAAGGAAAATTAATTTTCTATTATTTGTCAGTCATTATTCATTCATGTATAATTATAAAAAATTTAGATACAAAATTGATTCCAGATTGTTCGACAGTTGATCTCTATAAAACTTCTTGTAAATATAAATAAAAATTGTAAATGTAAATATGAAAAATTTCTCGAGCAACACAGCGCAATTGATGGCATGATGGGACACGTTGGAC
Source organism: Aleiodes alternator (assembly GCA_963921955.1). Lineage (NCBI taxonomy): Eukaryota > Metazoa > Arthropoda > Insecta > Hymenoptera > Braconidae > Aleiodes > Aleiodes alternator. Next base: position 27,958 of record OY998098.1, on the reverse strand, counting down.
CACTCATGATTCTTATGTATGATGAATAGAAAGAATTATGTGGTAAAATATGTACCATTCGAATTAAAAAATTCGCGAAAGAGTTTCATCGAAGAGAAGAAAAACTTACAACAAATCACACAATTCATCAATTTTTTCAATCACAAGCTTGCGTTCTTCCTCAGCGGCTCTTTTACAACTTTCTTGTGCGATTTCTTCCATTACGGGACCAACCTCTCTCTCATATCGTTTGAACAGTTCTGTTGATATTGTTGGTACATTTAAACAGGCCAAAACTTTATTCAGTCCAGTGCAACCAAAGCCAGCGTGTACTGCACCTGTAATTGGAATGTCAAAATTAGTCGATAGTAATGAATTCAATTTCTTCATCATGATAATTAATTATGTAGAATTTTTCAATTAATAACTCGTAATATGTGGATATTCTTCGTACTTACCGAGAACAGCCTGTGTATTAGCATTAGAGTACGTGGAATTATCTGATGTGACATATTTTTTCCCTGTGGTTACTTCTGTCACTACAGAGCATTTTAGGCAGTTGACTTTCAAAATAGAATTTAATCCTAAACGATTTTCGTGCACAGTATTTTCGAGAGAAAGCACATCTTTACATTGATAACATTTCAAATTTTTGCCCAACTCACGGAGCTCGACAATACGCCTTCCCTCGCAGAGGTTAGGTTTTAAATCATTGTTTTTTGTAGAATTATTTGTGCCTTTTTTTTTACGACGAGCTGCAGCAATTTTACGTTTTTTTTCAAGAACTTTTTTCTTTACAAACCTCCCCTTATATCGCAAACGACCAGTCATAATTTATTTTTAATTTAAATACCAAAAAAAAATAAAATGTTTAAATTCGTTTATTACTGCATTGGTACACCATACAACGATCACGGCCTTGTATATGTGTGTGTAGAAGTACACGAGCGACGTTGCCACGTCTTCGTGTCGGAGAATCTTTCACAATATGTGTGTATCCGTATAGAGGGAATCATTGTGTGTGTGTACAGTCATGTCAAAAATATATAGATTCAAACTGGTACCTTCTCAATACGTAGATGCGGGACTTGGAGTCGAAACTTTCTAACTTGACGGTAGGGAGTGAATTACGTTAAGATCAAAGAAATGAAAAAAAAAAAAAAAAATTTATTTAAAAAAAAAATGGAAAAAATCCTGATTTTTTTCATATTAGGGCATCTCTCCCCTCTCTCCCAGAGGTGGGAGGGGGGTTTTTATGACTCAAAGAGTCTCTGTACCAAGTACAGAGACACTTTCAGTCATGAAAGTACCCCTTCCCCCTCCAGGGGAGACTGGTGCTGCGTTTTGAGAGGCGTCAAGGTCACATGACGCCTCGAAAAATGGCTTAAAAATAAGGATTTTTTCATTTTTGTTTTGTAATTAATTTTTTCATTTTTTCGATCATGTTTCAATGATTAAAAAGAGAGTGCGTGGAACCCATGCGACAGAAGTGAAACTTCTTATGCATGAGCCATTGGTCATTTTGCACTTGGCTTTGGATTAAAATATTTCGAAAACTATGCAAAATTTATCGAGACATGCTGTGAATGAAATTTAAAGGGAAGATTGACGAACAAAATAAGCAGAACGCTGTTTTTCTACGGACCAGTAGTTTCCGAGATATCATTTTTTGAATGAGTAGTTCAGATACAATGGATGAGGCCCGATAGCAAATAAATGAGCGCTTGGACGTCCTTTCTGAATTTTTCATTCAAAAATCGATATCTTAATAACTACGAGTCGTGAAAAAACGGAGGTTTGCTTATTTTATTCGTTAATCTTCCCTCTAAATTTCATTCACAGCATGTCTCGATAACTTTTGAGTAGTTTTCAAGATATTTCAATCTAAAGCCGAGTGTAAAATGGCAATTTTTCAAGAAATAAGAAGCAAAAATTATGAGGTGAAGCATGGATATTTTTCGGTCATGTTTCATGAGAACTCCTCCTTTGAATGACAATTTTCCGTAATTTATTAAAAAATCATTTAGATAAATTCCCATATTTTTCTTTCCGTGTATTGAAAAAAAAATTAAAACAAAAACACAGGCTTCCCCCGCCACCCGGAGAGTGACCCAACGGCAGCAGCAAAAATTTCTCCTTCCCCCCACTACTCTACTACCACGTTCCCCTCAAAGCCTTACACTTGTTTCGTGAAGCGAGAAAAAAGTTGATACCCTCCCAAAAGAAGTTTCACTTCAAAAAATGAAGAAAAATGAAAAAATTAATTAAAAAACAGAATCGAAAAAATCCTGATTTCTCCCACCTCAGGGCATCTCTTCCCCCTCTCCCCTTTCATTCGTAAAAAATCGCGCTTTTCCAGCTGACATGCGACAGCTGACGATCACCGATCCCTTCCACGTCACTGAGAGAGCGAGAGACACGGTGGTTATGGAGGGGATCGGTTACCGCGGAGTGGGGACGCACCAACACATCTGTGATTCTCTCACGGATGTGCGGCCGTTTATCGGTGGGCTCTCATTGGCCCACCTTTCTAGCCTCATATCTCCGCAGGGGTTCATTGGAGAGAAAAGTGAAAGAGGACTTTTTTACTCCAAATGAACCCCTTTACCCAGGATTCCCAGGTGTACCTGTACTTCCGGTACACCCTGTATAAAACACTATTCCTTTGTGAAAATGGCAAATATTTGCTATCGTAAAGGAATATACTTTCCACCACCACCACCTCCCCCCCCCCCCGTTACATGAGTGTCATATCGGCCTGACAAAATTTGACAGGCAAAACTGCCTGACAAAATTAGACAGGCAACTGCCTGACAAAATTAGACAGGCAAACTGCCTGACAAAATTAGACAGGCAAACTGTCCGACAAAATTAGACAGGCAAGACTGCCTGACAAAATTAGACAGGCAGGACTGCCTGACAAAATAAGAAACGCACTCTGCCTGACAAAATTAGACAGGCAGACTGCCTGACAAAATGAGAAACGCACTCTGCCTGACAAAATTAGACAGGCAGGACTGCCTGACAAAATTAGACAGGCAAGACTGCCTGACAAAATGAGAAACGCACTCTGCCTGACAAAATTTGACAGGCAGACTGCCTGACAAAATGAGAAACGAACTCTGCCTGACAAAATTAGACAGGCAAGACTGCCTGACAAAATTTGACAGGCAAAGCTGCCTGACAAAATTAGACAGGCACATTGCCTGACGAAATTAGACAGGCGAACTGCCTGACAGAATTAGACAGGCAACTGCCTGACAAAATTAGACAGGCAAACTGCCTGACAAAATTAGACAGGCAACTGCCTGACAAAATTAGACAGGCAAACTGCCTGACAAAATTAGACAGGCAAACTGCCTGACAAAATGAGAAACGCACTCTGCCTGACAAAATTTGACAGGCAAAACTGCCTGACAAAATTAGACAGGCAACTGCCTGACAAAATAAGACAGGCAACTGCCTGACAAAATTAGACACGCAAACTGCCTGACAAAATGAGAAACGCACTCTGCCTGACAAAATTTGACAGGCAGACTGCCTGACAAAAATAGACAGGCAAGACTGCCTGACAAAATTAGACAGGCAACTGCCTGACAAAATTAGACAGGCAAACTGCCTGACAAAATTAGACAGGCAAACTGCCTGACAAAATTAGACAGGCAAGACTGCCTGACAAAATTAGACAGGCAAGACTGCCTGACAAAATTAGACAGGCAGGACTGCCTGACAAAATTTGACAGGCAAAGCTGCCTGACAAAATGAGAAACGCACTCTGCCTGACAAAATTTCTCTCTCTATCTCGTTAATTCATCAAAATAAACACCAAAAATCACAAAAAACTCCCTTCTAATCCCAAAATAACGTGCATTTCACTTTATCTCGTTAATTCACCGAATTAAATACTAAAAATCACGAAAAACTCCCTTTGAATTCAAAAATTACGTGGATTTCGCTCTCTCTCGTTAATTCACCGAAATAAACACCAAAAATCACAAATAAATCCGTTCTAATCCAAAAATAGCGTGCATTTCGCTCTATCTCGTTAATTCACCAAATTGACACTAAAAACTCGAAAAAACTCCCTTATAATCACAAAATAACACCCATTCCGCTCTGTCTCGTTAATTCACCATAATAATCCCAAAAATCACGAAAAACTACCTCCTAATCCCAAAATAACGTTCATTTCGCTTTATCTCGTTAATTCACCGAAATAAACATCAAAAATCACAAAGAACTCCCTCCTAATCCAAAAATAACGTGCATTTTGCACTATCTCGTTAATTCACCGAAATAAACACTAAAACCTCGAAAAAACTCCCTCCTAACCCCATAATAACGTACATTTCGCTCTATCTCGTTAACTTACCGAAATAAACACCAAATATCAGCAAAAAATCCCTTCTAATCCAAAAATAACGTTGATTTCGCTCTATCTCGCTAATTCACCAAAATAATCACAAAAAACTTCCTTCTAATGGAGAAATGACACCTATTTCGCTCTATCTCGTTAACTCACCGAAATAAACACTAAAAATCAGGAAAAACTCCCTCCTAATCCAAAAATAACGTTCATTTCGCTCTATCTCGTTAATTCACCGAAATATTAGCAAAAAACTAGAAAAACTCCCTCCTAATCCAAAAATAACGTTCATTGCGCTCTATCTCGTTAATTCACCGAAATAAACACAAAATAACGTTCATTTCGCTCTATCTCGTTGAATTACCAAAATAAACACTAAAAATCACGAAAAACTCCCTCCCAATTACAAAAATAACGTTCATTTCGCTCTATCTCGTTAATCCACCGAAATAAACACTAAAAACTCGAAAAAACTCCCTCCTAACCCCATAATAACGTACATTTCGCTCTATCTCGTTAATTTACCGAAATAAACACCAAAAATCACAAAAAAATCCCTTCTAATCCAAAAATAACGTTCATTTCGCTCTATCTCGCTAATTCACCAAAATAATCACAAAAAACTCCCTTCTAATCCAGAAATGACACCTATTTCGCTCTATCTCGTTAGCTGACCGAAATAAACACCAAAAATCACGAAAAACTCCCTCCTAATCCAAAAATAACGTTCATTGCGCTCCATCTCGTTAATTCACCAAAATAAACACAAAATAACGTTCATTTCGCTCTATCTCGTTAAACTACCAAAATAACACTAAAAACTCGAAAAAACTCCCTCCCAATCCAAAAATAACGTTCATTGCGCTCTATCTCGTTAAATCACCGAAATAAACATCAAAAATCACAAAAAACTCCCTTCTAATCCCAAAATAACGTGCATTTTGCTTTATATCGTTAATTCACCAAATTAGCACTAAAAACTCGAAAAAACTCCCTCCTAAACCAAAAATAACACCCATTTTGCTCTATCTCGTTAATTCACCATAGATATATAAGAATTAACCTTGACTATATAAAGCCAGCGAAGCCATTCTCATGTAAAATTGCAAATTCTCTCTATAAAACACTATTCCTTTGTGAAAATGGCAAATATTTGCTATCGTAAAGGAATATACTTTCCACCACCACCACCTCCCCCCCCCCCCCCCCCCGTTAGGGAGGACCCACATCGGTGAAAAATTTTTTTGGACAAATTTTTTTTTATGACTGATTTAGAATCTCCTGGTCATGATTCGCGAAGATTCATCAACAAAAGTCCTCTACCAGCATTCCTTCACAGAATCTGTCAGAATGGATTTTTTTCTGTAAATGTCCACGAATCATCACAACTAGATTCCAAATTCCTCATAAAAAAAATTTTGTACAAAAAACATTTTTTTGTACAAATTTTTTTTTATGACTGATTTGGAATCTCGTGGTCATGATTCGTGGACATTTATCAACAAAATCCTTCTACCGGAAGTTTTTTTTAAAATTGGTCGGAATGGGAATTTCTTGATGAATGTCAACGAATCATGACTACTACATTCAAAATCCGTCATAAAAAAAATTTTGTACAAAAAACATATTTTTGTACAAATTTTTTTTTATGACTGATTTGGAATCTCCTGCTCATGATTCGTGGACATTCATCAACGAAATCCTTCTACCGGAAGTTTTTCTTAAAATTCGTCGGAATGGGAATTTCTTGATGAATGTCCACGAATCATGAGAATTAGATTCCAAATCCGTCATAAAAAAATTTTGTACAAAAAAAATTTTTTTGTACAAATTTTTTTTTATGACTGATTTGGAATCTCGTGGTCATGATTCGTGAACATTTATCAACAAAATCTCTCTACCAGGCATTTTTCCTAGAATTCGTCGGAATGGATTTTTTTCGGTGAATGTCCACGAATCATGACAACCAGATTCCAAATCCGTCATAAAAAAAATTTTGTACAAAAAAAAATTTTCTTGTACAAATTTTTTTTTATGACTGATTTGTAGTCTCGTGGTCATGATTCGCGAAGATCCATAACGAAATTCCTCTACCATGATTTTTTGCAAAGTGAAAGCAAGTGAAAGCAAGCGAAAGCAGATGAAAGCAAGTGAGAGCGGCCTTGCTTTCACTTGCTTCCGTGTCCTTTCAGCCGTCTGTAGTCCTCTACAGGCATCTGCAGTCTTCCACAGGCCTCTGTAGTCCTCTACGGGCGTCTGTACACCTTTTCAGGTCATCGTAGTCCTGTACGCCTCACCCAACCCCTTACCCCGCCCCTTACCACGCCCCTTACCCCGCCCCTTACCAGGCCTCTTACCCCACCTCTGACGCCACCCCTTACTCCGCCCCTTGCCCCACCCCTTACCCCGCCCCTTTATCCCCCCCCGTTAGGGAGGACCCACATCGGTGGGAAATTTTTGGGACAGAATTTTTTTTTATGACTGATTCGGAATCTCGCGGCCATGATTCGCGAAGATTCATCAACGAAATTCCTCTAGCAGGATTCTTTCTTAAAATGTGTCGAAATGGATTTTTTGTGAAGAATGTCCACGAATCATGACCGATAGATTCCAAATCCGTCATAAAAAAAAATTTTGTCCCAAAAAATTTCTCGGGACAGAATTTTTTTTTATGACTGATTTGGAATCTCGTGGTCATAATTCGCGGAGATCCATCAACGAAATCCTTCTACCGTGATTTTTTTTTAGAATCCATCGGAACGGAATTTCCTTGATAAATGTTCACGAATCATGACCACTGGATTCCAAGTCAGTCATAAAAAAAAATTCTGTCCCGGAAAATTTTTTGGGACAGAATTTTTTTTCATGACTGATTCTGAATCTCGTGGTCATGATTCGCGAAGATCCATCAACAAAATTATTCTGCCGGGATTTATTCTTAGAATTGGTCGGAATAGAATTTTCTTGATAAATGTTCACGAATCATGACCACTAGATTCCAAATCCGTCATAAAAAAAAATTCTGTCCCGAAAAATTTTTTGGGACAGAATTTTTTTTTATGACTGATTTGGAATCTCGTGGTCATGATTCGTGGAGATCCATCAACGAAATCCTTCTACCATGATTTTTTCTTAGAATCCATCGGAACGGAATTTCCTTGATAAATGTTCACGAATCATGACCACTAGATTAGAAATCAGTCATAAAAAAAAATTCTGTCCCGGGAAATTTTTTGGCACAGAATTTTTTTTTATGACTGATTCTGAATCTCGTGGTCATGATTCGCGAAGATCCATCAACAAAATTCCTCTACCATGATTTTTTGCAGAGTGTCCTCTCCAGGCGTCTGTACACCTTTTCAGGCCATCATAGTCCTGTACGCCTCACCCCACCCTAACCCCACCCCTTACCCCGCCCCTTAACCCGCCCCTTAACCCGCCCCTTAACCCGCCCCTTAACCCGCCCCTTAACCCGCCCCTCAACCCGCCCCTTAACCCGCCCCTTAACCCGCCCCTTAACCCCTCCTTAACCCCCCCCCCCCCGTTCTAGGGGGCCTTTTTCGGTGAAACCGAAGTGAAAGAAATTTTTTTTTGTGACTGATTTGGAATCTCGCGGTCATGATTCGTGAAGATCCATCAACAAAATTGCTCTACCATGATGCTGCAAAGTGAAAGCAAGTGAAAGCAAGTGAAAGCAATTTTTTTTTATGACTGATTTGGAATCTCGCGGTCATGATTCGTGAAGATCCATCAACAAAATTCCTCTACCATGATGCTGCAAAGTGAAAGCAAGTGAAAGCAATTTTTTTTTATGACTGATTTGGAATCTCGCGATCATGATTCGCGAAGAGCCATCAACCAAATCCCTCTACCATGATGTTGCGAAGTGATTGCAAGTGAAAGCAATTTTTTTTTATGACTGATTTGGAATCTCGTGGTCATGATTCGCGAAGATCCATCAACGAAATTCGTCTATCATGATTTTTTGCAAAGTGTCTTCTACAGTCGTCTGTATACCTTTTCAGGTCATCATAGTCCTGTACACCTCACCCCACCGCTTACCTCGCCCCTTACCCGGCCCCTAACCCGGCCCCTAACCCCGCCCCTTACCCCGCCCCTTACCCCCCCCCCCCCCCGTTTACTAGCTACCGCGATCGGGGGCAGACCCAAATCCCAGACCCTAATTACCCAGGGCCTGGGACCCTCATTTGAAAATTACAGTCTAAATTAACAATAGACTCTGTTTTTTCGAGTTTTTTTTGATTATTTCGGTGATTATTAACGAGATAGAGCGAAATGAACGTTTTTTGTGATTATTTCGGTGTTTATTAACGAGATAGAGCAAAATTGATGTTACTGTAAGTATCAGGAACAAGTAAAAGTAAGAGTAGTAAAATTCTTGCATAAAGAAAAGAATACCATTGCCATCGTTACAGGGCACCGGGATCGGGGCTACCCCCTGTACCCCAAAATTTGGGGTATACACAAGATTAAGCCATCCTTAGTTGGCCTTTATAAAGAAAAGAATACTATTGCCATGATTATTAAAGAGATAGAGCGAAATGAACGTTTTTCTTTGATTATTTCAGTGTTTATTAACGAGATAGAGCGAAATTGATGTTACTGGAAGTATCAGGAAGAAGTAAGAGAGTAAGAGTAAGAGTAAAATACTTTCAGCTCATTTTCTATCGATTTATGGGGTTTTCAATTGAAAAATATTGATTTTTAACACATTCATTTGTTAAAAAACTGATTTTCAGAAAATGACGTATAAATATCTCAAAAATTGATGAACAAAAAATCTTACATTAATAAGAGAAAAAAAAACCCCAAGTATATTTTCCGTTTTTCTCTGTCTGTTTCACTCCCTCCTCCTCCTCCTCCCCCCCCCCGTTACAGGGCACCGGGATCGGGGCTTCCCCTGTACCCCAAAATTTGGGGTATACACAAGATTAAGCCATCCTTAGTTGGCCTTTATAAAGAAAAGAATACTATTGCCATGATTATTAAAGAGATAGAGCGAAATGAACGTTTTTCTTTGATTATTTCAGTGTTTATTAACGAGATAGAGCGAAATTGATGTTACTGTAAGTATCAGGAAGAAGTAAGAGAGTAAGAGTAAGAGTAAAATACTTTCAGCTCATTTTCTATCGACTTATGGGGTTTTCAATTGAAAAATATTGATTTTTAACACATTCATTTGTTAAAAAACTGATTTTCAGAAAATGACGTATAAATATCTCAAAAATTGATGAACAAAAAATCTTACATTAATAAGAGAAAAAAAAACCCCAAGTATATTTTCCGTTTTTCTCTGTCTGTTTCACTCCCTCCTCCTCCTCCCCCCCCCCCCCCCCGTTCTCCGGGGCCTCCGTCGGTGGGACCAAAGTGAAAGCAAGTGAAAGCAAAGTGAAAGCAAGTGAAAGCAAAGTGAAAGCAAAGTGAAAGCAGAGTGAAAGCAAAGTGAAAGCAAAGTGAAAGCAAAGTGAAAACAAGTGAAAGCAAGTGAAAGCAAAGTGAAAACAAGTCGAGTAAGTCCATCGTAGTCCTGTACGCCTCGCCGCACTCTCACCCCACCCCTCATTCCCCCCCCCCCCCGTTCTCCGGGGCCTCCGTCGGTGGGACCAAAGTGAAAGCAAGTGAAAGCAAAGTGAAAGCAAGTGAAAGCAAAGTGAAAGCAAGTGAAAGCAAAGTGAAAGCAAAGTGAAAGCAGAGTGAAAGCAAGTGAAAGCAAGTGAAAGCAAAGTGAAAGCAAGTGAAAGCAAAGTGAAAGCAAAGTGAAAGCAGAGTGAAAGCAAGTGAAAGCAAAGTGAAAGCAGAGTGAAAGCAAGTGAAAACAAGTCGAGTAAGTCCATCGTAGTCCTGTACGCCTCGCCGCACTCTCACCCCACCCCTCATTTCCCCCCCCCCCCCCCGTTCTAGGGGGCCTTTTTCGGTGAAACCGAAGTGAAAGCAATTTTTTTTTATGACTGATTTGGAATCTCGCGGTCATGATTCGTGAAGATCCATCAACAAAATTCCTCTACCATGATGCTGCAAAGTGAAAGCAAGTGAAAGCAAGTGAAAGCAATTTTTTTTTATGACTGATTTGGAATCTCGCGATCATGATTCGTGAAGATCCATCAACCAAATCCCTCTACCATGATGTTGCAAAGTGAAAGCAAGTGAAAGCAATTTTTTTTTATGACTGATTTGGAATCTCGTGGTCATGATTCGCGAAGATCCATCACCCAAATCCCTCTACCATGATGTTGCAAAGTGAAAGCAAGTGAAAGCAATTTTTTTTTATGACTGATTTGGAATCTCGTGGTCATGATTCGCGAAGATCCATCAAGAAAATTCCTCTACCATGATGTTTGAAAGTGAAAGCAAGTGAAAGCAATTTTTTTTTATGACTGATTTTGAATCTCGTTGGCATGATTCGCGAAGATCCATCGACGAAATTCCTCTACCATGATTTTTCGCGAAGAGTCCTCTACAGGCGTCTGTACACCTTTTCAGGCTATCATAGTCCTGTACGCCTCACCCCACTCCTTACCCCGCCCCTTACCCCGCCCCTTACCACACCCCTTACCCCGCCCCTTACCCCCCCCCGTTCCCCGGTGCCCCTGTCGGTGAAAGCAAAGTGGATGTTCGTGAAAGTAAGTGAAAGCAAGGCGAAAACCGATGGAAATGAGTGAAATTAGGTGAAAGCGGGTGGAAGCAAGTGAAAGCAAGTGAAAGTACGTGGAAACGAGCTGAAAACAAGCTGAAAACCGGTGAAAACCAGTGAAAGCAAGTGAAAGCAAGGTGAAAGCAAGTGAAAGCAAGCAAAAGCAGATGAAAGCAATTCAGAACAGCCTTGCTTTCACTTGCTTTCACGTGCTTTCACCCGAAATCAAGGTGAAAGCAAGAGAAAGTAAGTGAAAGCAAGGCCGTTCTCACTTGCTTTCACCTGCTTTCACTCATTTTCACTTGCTTTCACCTTGCTTTCACTTGCTTTCACTTGTTTTCACGTGTTTTCAGCTGAAAGCAAGTGAAAGCAAGTGAAAGCGAGGTGAAAGCAAGTGAAAGCAAGCGAAAGCAGATAAAAGAAATTCAGAACAGCCTTGCTTTCACTTGCTTTCACGTGCTTTCACCCGAAATCAAGGTGAAAGCAAGTTAAAGTAAGTGAAAGCAAGGCCGCTCTCACTTGCTTTCACCTGCTTTCACTCGCTTTAACTTGCTTTCACCCTGCTTTCACTTGCTTTCACTTGCTTCTACGTGTTTTCAGCCGAAAGCGAGTGGAAGCAAGTGATAGCAACTGAAAACAAGGTGAAAACAAGTGAAAGCAAGCGAAAGGAGATGAAAGCAAGTGAGAGCGGGCTTGTTTTCACTTGCTTTCACGTGCTTTCATGTGCTTTCAGCCGTCTGTAGTCCTCTTCAGGCCTCTTTAGTCCTCCACAGGCATCTGTACACTTTTTCAGGCCATCGTAGTCCTGTACGCTTCACCCCACCCCTTACCCCACCCCTTACCCCGCCCCTTACCCCGCCTCTCACCCCGCCTCTCACCCCGCCCCTTAACCCCCCCCCCCCCCCGTTAGGGAGGACCCACATCGGTGAAAAATTTTTGGGACAGAATTTTTTTTTATGACTGATTCGGAATCTCGCGGCCATGATTCGCGAAGATTCATCAACGAAATTCCTCTAGCAGGATTCTTTCTTAAAATGTGTTGGAATGGATTTTTTCTGATGAATGTCCACGAATCATGACCAATAGATTCCAAATCCGTCATAAAAAAAAATTGTGTCCCAAAAAATTTTTCGGGACAGAATTTTTTTTTATGACTGATTTGGAATCTCGTGGTCATGATTCGCGGAGATTCATCAACGAAATCCTTCTACCGTGATTTTTTTTTCGAATCCATCGGAACGGAATTTCCTTCATAAATGTTCACGAATCATGACCACTAGATTCCGAATCAGTCATAAAAAAAAATTCTGTCCCGGAAAATTTTTTGGGACAGAATTTTTTTTTATGACTGATTCTGAATCTCGTGGTCATGATTCGCGAAGATCCATCAACAAAATTATTCTGCCGGGATTTTTTCTTAGAATTGGTCGGAATGGAATTTTCTTGATGAATGTTCACGAATCATGACCACTAGATTCCAAATCCATCATAAAAAAAAATTCTGTCCCAAAAAATTTTTTGGGACAGAATTTTTTTTTATGTCTGATTTGGAATCTCGTGATCATGATTCGCGTAGATCCATCAACGAAATCCTTCTACCGTGATTTTTTTTCCGAATCCATCGGATCGGAATTTCCTTGATAAATGTTCACGAATCATGACCACTAGATTCCAAATCAGTCATAAAAAAAAATTCTGTCCCGGAAAATTTTTTGGGACAGAATTTTTTTTTATGACTGATTCTGGATCTCGTGGTCATGATTCGCGAAGATCCATCAACACAATTTTTCTACCATGATTTTTTGCAAAGTGTCCTCTCCAGGCGTCTGTACACCTTTTCAGGCCATCGTAGTCCTGTACCCCTCACCCCACCCTAAGCCCACCCCTCACCTCGCCCCGTACCCCACCCCTTAACCCGCCCCTTAACCCGCCCCTTTACCCATCCCTTTACCCGCCCCTTTACCCGCCCCCTTACCCGCCCCTTTACCCGCCCCTTTACCCGCCCCTTTATCCCCCCCCCCCGTTAGGGAGGACCCACATCGGTGAAAAATTTTTTTGGACAAATTTTTTTTTATGACTGATTTAGAATCTCCTGGTCATGATTCGCGAAGATTCATCAACAAAAGTCCTCTACCAGCATTCCTTCACAGAATCTGTCAGAATGGATTTTTTTCTGTAAATGTCCACGAATCATCACAACTAGATTCCAAATTCCTCATAAAAAAAATTTTGTACAAAAAACATTTTGTTGTACAAATTTTTTTTTATGACTGATTTGGAATCTCGTGGTCATGATTCGTGGACATTTATCAACAAAATCCTTCTACCGGAAGTTTTTTTTAAAATTGGTCGGAATGGGAATTTCTTGATGAATGTCAACGAATCATGACTACTACATTCAAAATCCGTCATAAAAAAAATTTTGTACAAAAAACATATTTTTGTACAAATTTTTTTTTATGACTGATTTGGAATCTCCTGCTCATGATTCGTGGACATTCATCAACGAAATCCTTCTACCGGAAGTTTTTCTTAAAATTCGTCGGAATGGGAATTTCTTGATGAATGTCCACGAATCATGAGAATTAGATTCCAAATCCGTCATAAAAAAAATTTTGTACAAAAAAAATTTTTTTGTACAAATTTTTTTTTATGACTGATTTGGAATCTCGTGGTCATGATTCGTGAACATTTATCAACAAAATCTCTCTACCAGGCATTTTTCCTAGAATTCGTCGGAATGGATTTTTTTCGGTGAATGTCCACGAATCATGACAACCAGATTCCAAATCCGTCATAAAAAAAATTTTGTACAAAAAAAAATTTTCTTGTACAAATTTTTTTTTATGACTGATTTGTAGTCTCGTGGTCATGATTCGCGAAGATCCATAACGAAATTCCTCTACCATGATTTTTTGCAAAGTGAAAGCAAGTGAAAGCAAGCGAAAGCAGATGAAAGCAAGTGAGAGCGGCCTTGCTTTCACTTGCTTCCGTGTCCTTTCAGCCGTCTGTAGTCCTCTACGGGCGTCTGTAGTCCTCTACAGGCATCTGCAGTCTTCCACAGGCCTCTGTAGTCCTCTACGGGCGTCTGTACACCTTTTCAGGTCATCGTAGTCCTGTACGCCTCACCCAACCCCTTACCCCGCCCCTTACCACGCCCCTTACCCCGCCCCTTACCAGGCCTCTTACCCCACCTCTGACCCCACCCCTTACTCCGCCCCTTGCCCCACCCCTTACCCCGCCCCTTTATCCCCCCCCCCCCGTTTACTAGGTACCGCGATCGGGAACAGAGGACCCTAATACCCCAAGCCCTGGGACCCTAATTCTAATGTGTGAGAGAGAGACAGACAGACAGACAGACAGAGACTGGTCTGGTATGTGTTAGCGACTGAATTTTTGGGGATAAATTGCTTGAAATCATTGCAAATAATTGAGATAGAATGATTCTGATGATTCTATTGAAATTCTGAGAAAATTTGACATGGAATTCATATGAAATGATTTTTTTTCTCAATTTTAGAGTGAAATTTCTATTTTTACTCTCTATTTGCCCTTGATTTTGTGAAAATTTTTCTTTTTTTGGGAATATCTCTGGTTCTATTGGTCGTAGCAATCTGAGGTTGTGCTCAAATTCAAGATTAGCTCATTTTCTATCGATTTATGGGGTTTTCAATTAAAAAATATTGATTTTTAACACATTTATTCGTTAAAAAACTGATTTTCAGAAAATGACGTATAAATATATCGAAAATTGATGAAAAAAAAAATTGAACAACATAAATCGATGGCAAATGAGCTCATCTTTCATTTAAAATCAACCCCAAGTCGCTAAGACTAATAGAACCAAAGATATTGTTGGAAGAGTGAATTTTTTTATTTTTTTCAAAGGCAAAAACCCCTTAAAAAATCCAGTAAAAAATCAAATTTCTTGATCAAATGTCATTCAATAGGTCTACGCTGTTTAAAAGACTCTTATAGAGTAGCAGCGTAGTCCTATGAAAAACACTCTATTCTCATGTAAAATGGCAAATTTTCTCTATAAAACACTCTATTCCTTTGAGTGAAAATGGCAAATTTTTGCTATCGTAAAGGAATATATTCCCTCAATATCACAAAAAACGGAAAATCACAATAAATTCCCATCTAATTCCAAAATAACGTTCATTACACTCTATCTCGTTAACTCGCCAAATTAACACTAAAAACTCGAAAAAACTCCGTCCTAATCCAAAAATAACGTGCATTTCGCTTAATCTCGTTAATTCACCAAATTAACACTAAAAACTCGAAAAAACTCCCTCCTAATCACAAAATAACACCCATTTCGCTCTATCTCGTTGAATTACCAAAATAAACACTAAAAATCACGAAAAACTCCCTCCCAATTACAAAAATAACGTTCATTTCGCTCTATCTCGTTAATTCACCGAAATAAACACTAAAAACTCGAAAAAACTCCTTCCTAACCCCATAATAACGTACATTTCGCTCTATCTCGTTAATTTAACGAAATAAACACCAAAAATCACAAAAAAATCCCTTCTAATCCAAAAATAACGTTCATTTCGCTCTATCTCGCTAATTCACCAAAATAATCACAAAAAACTCCCTTCTAATCCAGAAATGACACCTATTTCGCTCTATCTCGTTAGCTCACCGAAATAAACACCAAAAATTACGAAAAACTCCCTCCTAATCCAAAAATAACGTTCATTGCGCTCCATCTCGTTAATTCACCAAAATAAACACAAAATAACGTTCATTTCGCTCTATCTCGTTAAATCACCAAAATAACACTAAAAACTCGAAAAAAACTCCCTCCCAATCCAAAAATAACGTTCATTGCGCTCTATCTCTTTAAATCACCAAAATAAACACCAAAAATCACAAAAAGCTCCCTTCTAATCCAAAAATAACGTGCATTTCGCTTTATATCGTTAATTCACCAAATTAACACTAAAAACTCGAAAAAACTCCCTCCTAAACCAAAAATAACACCCATTTTGCTCTATCTCGTTAATTCACCATAGATATATAAGAATTAACCTTGACTATATAGAGCCAGCGAAGCCATTCTCATGTAAAATTGCAAATTTTCTCTCTAAAACACTCTATTCCTTTGTGAAAATGGCAAATTATTGCTATCGTAAAGGAATATACTTTTCACCACCACCACCACCTCCCCCCCCCCCGTTCCCCGGTGCCCCTGTCGGTGAAAGCAAAGTGGATGTTTGTGAAAGCAAGTGAAAGCAAGGAGAAAACCGATGGAAATAAGTGAAATTAAGTGAAAGCAAGTGAAAGCAAGTGAAAGCAAGGTGAAAGCAAGTGAAAGCAAGCAAAAGCAGATGAAAGCAGGTGAGAGCGGCTTTGCTTTCACTTGCTTACATCTGCTTTCCCCTGAAAGCAAGGTGAAAGCAAGTGAAAGCAAGTGAAAGCAAGGCCGTTCTCACTTGCTTTCACCTGCTTTCACTCATTTTCACTTGCTTTCACCTTGCTTTCACTTGCTTTCACTTGTTTTCACGTGTTTTCAGCTGAAAGCAAGTGAAAGCAAGTGAAAGCAAGGTGAAAGCAAGTGAAAGCAAGCGAAAGCAGATGAAAGCAATTCAGAGCGGCCTTGCTTTCACTTGCTTTCACGTGCTTTCACCTGCAAGCAAGGTGAAAGTGAGTGAAAGCAAGGCCGCTTCCACTTGCTTTCACCTGCTTTCACTCGCTTCCACTCGCTTTCACCTTGCTTTCACTTGCATTCACTTGCTTTCACGTGTTTTCAGCTGAAAGCAAGTGAAAGCAAGTGAAAGCAAGGTGAAAGCAAGTGAAAGCAAGCGAAAGCAGATGGAAGCAAGTCAGAACAGCCTTGCTTTCACTTGCTTTCACGTGCTTTCACCCAAAAGCAAGGTGAAAGCAAGTGAAAGCAAGTGAAAGCCAGGCCGCTCTCACTCACTTTCACCTGCTTTCACTCGCTTTAACTTGCTTTCACTTGCTTTCACTTGCTTCCATGTGTTTTCAGCTGAAAGCGATTGAAATCAAGTGATAGCAATTGAAAACAAGTGAAAGCAAGCGAAAGGAGATGAAAGGAAGTGAGAGTCGCCTTGCTTTCACTTGCTTTCACGTGCTTTCATGTGCTTTCAGCCGTCTGTAGTCCTCTTCAGGCTTCTGTAGTCCTCTACAGGCGTCTGTACACTTCTTCAGGCCGTCGTATTCCTGTACGCTTCACCCCACCCCTTACTCCGCCCTTTACCCCGCCCTTTACCCCGCCCCTTACCCCGCCCCTTACCCCGCCCCTTACCCCGCCCCTTTACCCCCCCCCCCCCCCCCCCCGTTCCCCGGTGCCCCTGTCGGTGAAAGCAAAGTGGATGTTTGTGAAAGCAAGTGAAAGCAAGGAGAAAACCGATGGAAATAAGTGAAATTAAGTGAAAGCAAGTGAAAGCAAGTGAAAGCAAGGTGAAAGCAAGTGAAAGCAAGCAAAAGCAGATGAAAGCAGGTGAGAGCGGCTTTGCTTTCACTTGCTTACATCTGCTTTCCCCTGAAAGCAAGGTGAAAGCAAGTGAAAGCAAGTGAAAGCAAGGCCGTTCTCACTTGCTTTCACCTGCTTTCACTCATTTTCACTTGCTTTCACCTTGCTTTCACTTGCTTTCACTTGTTTTCACGTGTTTTCAGCTGAAAGCAAGTGAAAGCAAGTGAAAGCAAGGTGAAAGCAAGTGAAAGCAAGCGAAAGCAGATGAAAGCAATTCAGAGCGGCCTTGCTTTCACTTGCTTTCACGTGCTTTCACCTGCAAGCAAGGTGAAAGTGAGTGAAAGCAAGGCCGCTTCCACTTGCTTTCACCTGCTTTCACTCGCTTCCACTCGCTTTCACCTTGCTTTCACTTGCATTCACTTGCTTTCACGTGTTTTCAGCTGAAAGCAAGTGAAAGCAAGTGAAAGCAAGGTGAAAGCAAGTGAAAGCAAGCGAAAGCAGATGGAAGCAAGTCAGAACAGCCTTGCTTTCACTTGCTTTCACGTGCTTTCACCCAAAAGCAAGGTGAAAGCAAGTGAAAGCAAGTGAAAGCCAGGCCGCTCTCACTCACTTTCACCTGCTTTCACTCGCTTTAACTTGCTTTCACTTGCTTTCACTTGCTTCCATGTGTTTTCAGCTGAAAGCGATTGAAATCAAGTGATAGCAATTGAAAACAAGTGAAAGCAAGCGAAAGGAGATGAAAGGAAGTGAGAGTCGCCTTGCTTTCACTTGCTTTCACGTGCTTTCATGTGCTTTCAGCCGTCTGTAGTCCTCTTCAGGCTTCTGTAGTCCTCTACAGGCGTCTGTACACTTCTTCAGGCCGTCGTATTCCTGTACGCTTCACCCCACCCCTTACTCCGCCCTTTACCCCGCCCTTTACCCCGCCCCTTACCTTGCCCCTTACCCCGCCCCTTACCCCGCCCCTTACCCCGCCCCTTACCCCGCCCCTTTACCCCCCCCCCCCCCCCCCCCGTTCCCCGGTGCCCCTGTCGGTGAAAGCAAAGTGGATGTTTGTGAAAGCAAGTGAAAGCAAGGAGAAAACCGATGGAAATAAGTGAAATTAAGTGAAAGCAAGTGAAAGCAAGTGAAAGCAAGGTGAAAGCAAGTGAAAGCAAGCAAAAGCAGATGAAAGCAGGTGAGAGCGGCTTTGCTTTCACTTGCTTACATCTGCTTTCCCCTGAAAGCAAGGTGAAAGCAAGTGAAAGCAAGTGAAAGCAAGGCCGTTCTCACTTGCTTTCACCTGCTTTCACTCATTTTCACTTGCTTTCACCTTGCTTTCACTTGCTTTCACTTGTTTTCACGTGTTTTCAGCTGAAAGCAAGTGAAAGCAAGTGAAAGCAAGGTGAAAGCAAGTGAAAGCAAGCGAAAGCAGATGAAAGCAATTCAGAGCGGCCTTGCTTTCACTTGCTTTCACGTGCTTTCACCTGCAAGCAAGGTGAAAGTGAGTGAAAGCAAGGCCGCTTCCACTTGCTTTCACCTGCTTTCACTCGCTTCCACTCGCTTTCACCTTGCTTTCACTTGCATTCACTTGCTTTCACGTGTTTTCAGCTGAAAGCAAGTGAAAGCACGTGATAACAAGTGAAAGCAAGTGAAAGCAAGGTGAAAGCAAGTGAAAATGAGTGAAAGCAGGTGAAAGCAAGTGAGAACGGCCTTGCTTTCACTTGCTTTCACTTGCTTTCACCTTGCTTTCCGGGGAAAGCACATGAAACCAAGTGAAAGCAAGGCCGCTCTCACTGGCTTTCATCTGCTTTTGCTTGCTTTCACTTGCTTTCACCTTGCTTTCACTTGCTTTCACTGGTTTTCACCTGTTTTCAGCTCGTTTTCCGCTCGTTTCCACGTGCTTTCACTTGCTTTCACTTGCTTCCACCCGCTTTCACTTAATTTCACTCATTTCCATCGGTTTTCGCCTTGCTTTCACTTGCTTTCACGAAAATCCACTTTGCTTTCACCGACAGGGGCACCGGGGAACGGGGGGGGGGGGGGGGGTAAGGGGCGGGATAGGGGGGAGGGGTAAGGGGCGGGATAAGGGGTGGGATAAGGGCGGAATAAGGGGCTATGTAAGGGGCGGGGTTAGGGGCGGGGTTAGCGGCCGGGTAAGGGACGAGGTAAGGGATGGGGTGAGGCGTACAGGACTATGATGGCCTGAAAAGGTATACAGACGACTGTAGAAGACACTTTGCAAAAAATCATGGTAGAGGAATTTCGTTGATGGATCTTCGCGAATCATGACCACGAGATTCCAAATCAGTCATAAAAAAAATTGCTTTCTCTTTGCTTTCACTTCAAACTTCATGGCAGAGCAATTTTGTCAATGGATCTTCGCGAATCATGACCAGGAGATTCCAAATCAGTCATAAAAAAAATTGCTTTCACTTTGCTTTCACTTCAAACTTCATGGTAGAGCAATTTTGTTAATGGATCTTCGCGAATCATGACCAGGAGATTCCAAATCAGTCATAAAAAAAAATTGCTTTCACTTTGCTTTCACTTCAAACTTCATGGTAGAGCAATTTTGTTGATGGATCTTCGCGAATCATGACCAGGAGATTCCAAATCAGTCATAAAAAAAAATTGCTTTGACTTTGCTTTCACTTCAAACTTCATGGTAGAGCAATTTTGTTAATGGATCTTCGCGAATCATGACCAGGAGATTTCAAATCAGTCATAAAAAAAAATTGCTTTCACTTTGCTTTCACTTCGCTCCCACCGAAAGGGGCCCCGGAGAACGGGGGGGGGGTGAGGGGTGGGGTGAGGGTGCGGTGAGGCGTACAGGACTACGATGGACTTACTTGACTTGCTTTCACTTCGCTTTCACTTGCTTTCACTTGCTTTCACTTTGCTTTCACTTTGCTTTCACTTTGCTTTCACTTGCTTTCACTTTGCTTTCACTTGCTTTCACTTGCTTTCACTTTGCTTTCACTTCGATTTCACTTGCTTTCACTTTGCTTTCACTTGCTTTCACTTGCTTTCACTTTGCTTTCACTTTGCTTTCACTTTGCTTTCACTTGCTTTCACTTTGCTTTCACTTGTTTTCACTTGCTTTCACTCTGCTTTCACTTTGCTTTCACTTTGCTTTCACTTGCTTTCACTTTGCTTTCACTTGTTTTCACTTGCTTTCACTCTGCTTTCACTTTGCTTTCACTTTGCTTTCACTTGCTTTCACTTTGCTTTCACTTGCTTTCACTTTGGTCCCACCGACGGAGGCCCCGGAGAACGGGGGGGGGTGAGGGGTGGGATGAGGGTGCGGTGAGGCGTACAGGACTACGATGGACTTACTTGACTTGCTTTCACTTCGCTTTCACTTGCTTTCACTTGCTTTCACTTTGCTTTCACTTTGCTTTCACTTTGCTTTCACTTGCTTTCACTTTGCTTTCACTTGCTTTCACTTGCTTTCACTTTGCTTTCACTTCGATTTCACTTGCTTTCACTTTGCTTTCACTTGCTTTCACTTGCTTTCACTTTGCTTTCACTTTGCTTTCACTTTGCTTTCACTTGCTTTCACTTTGCTTTCACTTGTTTTCACTTGCTTTCACTCTGCTTTCACTTTGCTTTCACTTTGCTTTCACTTGCTTTCACTTTGCTTTCACTTGTTTTCACTTGCTTTCACTCTGCTTTCACTTTGCTTTCACTTTGCTTTCACTTGCTTTCACTTTGCTTTCACTTGCTTTCACTTTGGTCCCACCGACGGAGGCCCCGGAGAACGGGGGGGGGGGTGAGGTGAGGATGCTGCGAGGCGTACAGGACTACGATGGACTTACTTGACTTGTTTGCACTTGTTTTCACTTGCTTTCACTTTGCTTTCACTTTGTTTTCACTCTGCTTTCACTTGCTTTCACTTTGCTTTCACTTGCTTTCACTTGCTTTCACTCTGCTTTCACTTTGCTTTCACTTTGCTTTCACTTGCTTTCACTTTGCTTTCACTTGCTTTCACTTGCTTTCACTCTGCTTTCACTTTGCTTTCACTTCGCTTTCACTTGCTTTCACTTTGCTTTCACTTGCTTTCACTTTGGTCCCACCGACGGAGGCCCCGGAGAACGGGGGGGGGGTGAGGGGTGAGGTGAGAGTGCTGCGAGGCGTACAGGACTACGATGGACTTACTTGACTTGTTTGCACTTGTTTTCACTTGCTTTCACTTTGCTTTCACTTTGTTTTCACTTTGCTTTCACTTGCTTTCACTTCGCTTTCACTTGCTTTCACTTGCTTTCACTTTGCTTTCACTTGCTTTCACTTGCTTTCACTCTGCTTTCACTTTGCTTTCACTTTGCTTTCACTTGCTTTCACTTTGATTTCACTTGCTTTCACTTGCTTTCACTCTGCTTTCACTTTGCTTTCGCTTGCTTTCACTTTGCTTTCACTTGCTTTCACTTGCTTTCACTCTGCTTTCACTTTGCTTTCACTTTGCTTTCACTTGCTTTCGCTTTGCTTTCACTTGCTTTCACTTGCTTTCACTCTGCTTTCACTTTGCTTTCACTTTGCTTTCACTTGCTTTCACTTTGCTTTCACTTGCTCTCACTTTGGTCCCACCGACAGGGGCCCCGGAGAACGGGGGGGGGGATGAGGGGTGAGGTGAGGATGCTGCGAGGCGTACAGGACTACGATGGACTTACTTGACTTGTTTGCACTTGTTTTCACTTGCTTTCACTTTGCTTTCACTTTGTTTTCACTCTGCTTTCACTTGCTTTCACTTTGCTTTCACTTGCTTTCACTTGCTTTCACTCTGCTTTCACTTTGCTTTCACTTTGCTTTCACTTGCTATCACTTTGCTTTCACTTGCTTTCACTTGCTTTCACTCTGCTTTCACTTTGCTTTCACTTTGGTTTCACTTGCTTTCACTTTGCTTTCACTTGCTTTCACTTTGGTCCCACCGACGGAGGCCCCGGAGAACGGGGGGGGGGGGGGGGGGGTGAGGTGAGGATGCTGCGAGGCGTACAGGACTACGATGGACTTACTTGACTTGTTTGCACTTGTTTTCACTTGCTTTCACTTTGCTTTCACTTTGTTTTCACTCTGCTTTCACTTGCTTTCACTTTGCTTTCACTTTGCTTTCACTTGCTTTCACTTGCTTTCACTCTGCTTTCACTTTGCTTTCACTTTGCTTTCACTTGCTTTCACTTTGGTCCCACCGACAGGGGCCCCGGAGAACGGGGGGGGGGCGGGGGAAGGGGCGGGGGAAGGGGCGGGGGAAGGGGCGGGGGAAGGGGCGGGGGAAGGGGCGGGGGAAGGGGCGGGGGAAGGGGCGGGGGAAGGGGCGGGGTAAGGGGCAGGGTAAGGGGCGGGGTAAGGGGTGTGGTGAAGTGTACAGGACTACGATGGCCTGAAAAAGTGTACAGACGCCTGTGGAGGACTACAGAGGCCTGAAGAGGACTACAGACGGCTGAAAGCACATGAAAGCACGTGAAAGCAAGTGAAAGCAAGGCCGCTCTCACTTGCTTTCATCTCCTTTCGCTTGCTTTCACTTGTTTTCACCTTGCTTTCAGTTGCTATCACTTGCTTTCACTCGCTTTCGGCTGAAAACACGTGGAAGCAAGTGAAAGCAAGTGAAAGCAGGGTGAAAGCAAGTTAAAGCGAGTGAAAGCAGGTGAAAGCAAGTGAGAGCGGCCTTGCTTTCACTTGCTTTCACTTGCTTTTGCCTTGATTTCGGGTGAAAGCACGTGAAATCAAGTGAAAGCAAGGCTGTTCTGAATTGCTTTTATCTGCTTTCGCTTGCTTTCACTTGCTTTCACCTTGCTTTCACTTGCTTTCACTTGCTTTCAGCTGAAAGCACGTGATAACAAGTGAAAGCAAGTGAAAGCAAGGTGAAAGCAAGTGAAAATGAGTGAAAGCAGGTGAAAGCAAGTGAGAACGGCCTTGCTTTCACTTGCTTTCACTTGCTTTCACCTTGCTTTCCGGGGAAAGCACATGAAACCAAGTGAAAGCAAGGCCGCTCTCACTGGCTTTCATCTGCTTTTGCTTGCTTTCACTTGCTTTCACCTTGCTTTCACTTGCTTTCACTGGTTTTCACCTGTTTTCAGCTCGTTTTCCGCTCGTTTCCACGTGCTTTCACTTGCTTTCACTTGCTTCCACCCGCTTTCACTTAATTTCACTCATTTCCATCGGTTTTCGCCTTGCTTTCACTTGCTTTCACGAAAATCCACTTTGCTTTCACCGACAAGGGCACCGGGGAACGGGGGGGGGGGGGTAAGGGGCGGGATAGGGGGGAGGGGTAAGGGGCGGGATAAGGGGTGGGATAAGGGCGGAATAAGGGGCTATGTAAGGGGCGGGGTTAGGGGCGGGGTTAGCGGCCGGGTAAGGGACGAGGTAAGGGATGGGGTGAGGCGTACAGGACTATGATGGCCTGAAAAGGTATACAGACGACTGTAGAAGACACTTTGCAAAAAATCATGGTAGAGGAATTTCGTTGATGGATCTTCGCGAATCATGACCACGAGATTCCAAATCAGTCATAAAAAAAATTGCTTTCTCTTTGCTTTCACTTCAAACTTCATGGCAGAGCAATTTTGTCAATGGATCTTCGCGAATCATGACCAGGAGATTCCAAATCAGTCATAAAAAAAATTGCTTTCACTTTGCTTTCACTTCAAACTTCATGGTAGAGCAATTTTGTTAATGGATCTTCGCGAATCATGACCAGGAGATTCCAAATCAGTCATAAAAAAAAATTGCTTTCACTTTGCTTTCACTTCAAACTTCATGGTAGAGCAATTTTGTTGATGGATCTTCGCGAATCATGACCAGGAGATTCCAAATCAGTCATAAAAAAAAATTGCTTTGACTTTGCTTTCACTTCAAACTTCATGGTAGAGCAATTTTGTTAATGGATCTTCGCGAATCATGACCAGGAGATTTCAAATCAGTCATAAAAAAAAATTGCTTTCACTTTGCTTTCACTTCGCTCCCACCGAAAGGGGCCCCGGAGAACGGGGGGGGGGGGGGGGGGGTGAGGGGTGGGGTGAGGGTGCGGTGAGGCGTACAGGACTACGATGGACTTACTTGACTTGCTTTCACTTCGCTTTCACTTGCTTTCACTTGCTTTCACTTTGCTTTCACTTTGCTTTCACTTTGCTTTCACTTGCTTTCACTTTGCTTTCACTTGCTTTCACTTGCTTTCACTTTGCTTTCACTTCGATTTCACTTGCTTTCACTTTGCTTTCACTTGCTTTCACTTGCTTTCACTTTGCTTTCACTTTGCTTTCACTTTGCTTTCACTTGCTTTCACTTTGCTTTCACTTGTTTTCACTTGCTTTCACTCTGCTTTCACTTTGCTTTCACTTTGCTTTCACTTGCTTTCACTTTGCTTTCACTTGTTTTCACTTGCTTTCACTCTGCTTTCACTTTGCTTTCACTTTGCTTTCACTTGCTTTCACTTTGCTTTCACTTGCTTTCACTTTGGTCCCACCGACGGAGGCCCCGGAGAACGGGGGGGGGTGAGGGGTGGGATGAGGGTGCGGTGAGGCGTACAGGACTACGATGGACTTACTTGACTTGCTTTCACTTCGCTTTCACTTGCTTTCACTTGCTTTCACTTTGCTTTCACTTTGCTTTCACTTTGCTTTCACTTGCTTTCACTTTGCTTTCACTTGCTTTCACTTGCTTTCACTTTGCTTTCACTTCGATTTCACTTGCTTTCACTTTGCTTTCACTTGCTTTCACTTGCTTTCACTTTGCTTTCACTTTGCTTTCACTTTGCTTTCACTTGCTTTCACTTTGCTTTCACTTGTTTTCACTTGCTTTCACTCTGCTTTCACTTTGCTTTCACTTTGCTTTCACTTGCTTTCACTTTGCTTTCACTTGTTTTCACTTGCTTTCACTCTGCTTTCACTTTGCTTTCACTTTGCTTTCACTTGCTTTCACTTTGCTTTCACTTGCTTTCACTTTGCTTTCACTTGCTTTCACTTTGGTCCCACCGACGGAGGCCCCGGAGAACGGGGGGGGGGGGGGGGGGGGGGGGGTTAAGGGGCGTGGTAAGGGTCGGGGTAAGGGGCGGGGTAAGGGGCGGGGTAAGGGGCGGGGTAAGGGGCGGGGTAAGGGGCGGGGTAAGGGGCGGGGTAAGGGGCGGGGTAAGGGGCGGGGTAAGGGGCGGGGTAAGGGGCGGGGTAAGGGGCGGGGTAAGGGGCGGGGTAAGGGGCGGGGTAAGGGGCGGGGTAAGGGGCGGGGTAAGGGGCGTGGTAAGGGACGCGCTAAAGGGTGGGGTGAAGCGTACAGGACTATGATAGCCTGAAAAGGTGTACAGACGCCTGTAGAGTACTCTTTGCGAAAAATCATGGTAGAGGAATTTCGTCGATGGATCTTCGCGAATCATGCCAACGAGATTCAAAATCAGTCATAAAAAAAAATTGCTTTCACTTGCTTTCACTTTCAAACATCATGGTAGAGGAATTTTCTTGATGGATCTTCGCGAATCATGACCACGAGATTCCAAATGAGTCATAAAAAAAAATTGCTTTCACTTGCTTTCACTTTGCAACATCATGGTAGAGGGATTTGGTTGATGGATCTTCGCGAATCATGATCGCGACATTCCAAATCAGTCATAAAAAAAAATTGCTTTCACTTGCTTTCACTTGCTTTCACTTTGCAGCATCATGGTAGAGGAATTTTGTTGATGGATCTTCACGAATCATGACCGCGAGATTCCAAATCAGTCATTAAAAAAATTGCTTTCACTTCGGTTTCACCGAAAAAGGCCCCCTAGAACGGGGGGGGGTAAGGGGCGTGGTAAGGGGCGTGGTAAGGGGCGTGGTAAGGGGCGGGGTAAGGGGCGGGTTAAGGGGCGAGGTCAGGGGCGGGGTGAGGGTGAGATGAGGCGTCCAGGACTATGATGGCCTGAAAAGGTGTACAGACGCCTGTAGAGGACACTTTGCAAAAAATCATGGTATAGGAATTTTGTTTACGGATCTTCGCGAATCATGACCACGAGATTCAAAATCAGTCATAAAAAAAAAATGCTTTCACTTGCTTCCACTTTCAAACATCATGGTAGAGGAATTTTCTTGATGGATCTTCGCGAATCATGACCGGGAGATTCCAAATCAGTCGTAAAAAAAAATTGCTTTCACTTGCTTTCACTTTCAAACATCATGGTAGAGGAATTTTCTTGATGGATCTTCGCGAATCATGACCAGGAGATTCCAAATCAGTCAAAAAAAAAATTGCTTTCACTTTGCTTTCACTTCAAACTTCATGGTAGACCAATTTTGTTAATGGATCTTCGCGAATCATGACCAGGAGATTCCAAATCAGTCATAAAAAAAAATTGCTTTCACTTTGCTTTCACTTCAAACTTCATGGTAAAGCAATTTTGTTAATGGATCTTCGCGAACCATGACCAGGAGATTCCAAATCAGTCATAAAAAAAAATTGCTTTCACTTTGCTTTCACTTCGCTCCCACCGAAAGGGGCCCCGGAGAACGGGGGGGGGGAGGGGGGAGGAGGAGGAGGAGGGAGTGAAACAGACAGAGAAAAACGGAAATATACTTGGGGTTTTTTTTTCTCTTATTAATGTAAGATTTTTTGTTCATCAATTTTTGAGATATTTATACGTCATTTTCTGAAAATCAGTTTTTTAACAAATGAATGTGTTAAAATCAATATTTTCAATTGAAAACCCCATAAATCGATAGAAAATGAGCTGAAAGTATTTTACTCTTACTCTTACTCTCTTACTTCTTCCTGATACTTACAGTAACATCAAATTTCGCTCTATCTCGTTAATAAACACTGAAATAATCAAAGAAAAACGTTCATTTCGCTCTATCTCTTTAATAATCATGGCAATAGTATTCTTTTCTTTATAAAGGCCAACTAAGGATGGCTTAATCTTGTGTATACCCCAAATTTGGGGTACAGGGGGTAGCCCCGATCCCGGTGCCCTTGTAACGATGGCAATGGTATTCTTTTCTTTATGCAAGAATTTTACTACTCTTACTCTTACTTGTTCCTGATACTTACAGTAACATCAATTTCGCTCTATCTCGTTAATAAACACCGAAATAATCACAAAAAACGTTCATTTCGCTCTATCTCGTTAATAATCACCGAAATAATCAAAAAAAAACTCGAAAAAGCAGAGTCTATTGTTAATTTAGACTGTAATTTCAAATTAGGGTCCCAGGCCCTGGGTAATTAGGGTCTGGGATTTGGGTCTGCCCCCGATCGCGGTAGCTAGTAAACGGGGGGGGGGGGGGGGGGGGGGGGGGGGGGTAAGGGGCGTTAGGGGCGGAGTAAGGGGCGTGGTAAGCGGCGGGGTAAGGGGCGGGTTAAGGGGCGAGGTCAGGGGCGGGGTGAGGGTGGGGTGAGGCGTCCAGGACTATGATGGCCTGAAGAGGTGTACAAACGCCTGTAGAGGACACTGCAAAAAATCATGGTAGAGGAATCTTGTTCATGGATCTTCGCGAATCATGACCACGAGATTCAAAATCAGTCATAAAAAGAAATTGCTTTCACTTGCTTTCACTTTCAAACATCATGGTAG